>OZ018320.1:73950244-74443461 GCA_963969495.1 Ceratothoa steindachneri
AGTGATGTGTAAACTCATCCACGTTTACGACACCTATCTCAAGCTCTTCGATCAGATCGGCAAGGACTTGTCCCCTGGGATTTATGGAGTAATCTCCCCAGAGAGGATACCTGCCCTCAGATCTCCAAGCAAGAAAAAGGGCCTCGGCAACCGTGCCAGGACGCGGCGGAAGTCCCCCGGGACGGCGGGCAGGGGACACGCGCCTAGCATGGTCTCCTGCAAAAAGATAACTAACGGGGAACGGGACGAGACGATCCTCCGCATCTCTTCCCAGTTGCCCCGGAGTCCACTGCAATTCCATTGAAGGAATATGCCCTCCAGGCCTAGCTCGGAGGAGACGCGGGGGCCCTACTCGAACAGAAGACGCTCACAGGAATGGCCGTACGCTTCCCGTACGAAGAACCCCGGGCGCTGTTGGCCGGACAAATCGCTGAAGGCGAGGACTTATTGAGGGAGGTTGGGCTCACCATGAGAGTCTTTTCCTCCCTCCGCCTCGAAACCTTAGGCGGGCATTGCGGCTTCGGAGGCGGGGGGCCCTCTTTTCGAGGAACCACCGTCTCGGAGCCACTCGCTCCACCACTAGGCGTGGCCGAAGGATCCGAAGCTCATTTGTTGCTGTCCTCCTTTCGAGGGACAGCTTTAGGAACCCCGGAAGATGGCCTGGCGACCAACTTCAGGGGTGTTGCCCCCTTTGAGTCTAACGACTCGGTGGAGGCGCGTGGCCGTTTCGCCTTACAGGAAACGGTCACGCTGGGAGAAGAGGGCAAAGCCCTAGTTTTTGCCTGGGCTGGGTATGAACCCTTTTTGCCGCTAGCTTTACCAGGGGAGCGCCCGGGTTGAGTAGAACTCGCAGAAAGGCTCCGAGTGGGCGCGGAAACAACCGTGCTCGTTGGCCTGGATGGGCCAGGAGCAGAGGGTGCCTTTCTAACTATTGAGGCATATGACGTCGCAAGCAGAGCCGGGCGCGCCAGGACCAAGTCCTTAGCCTCGCGGAATGAGAGTCGATCCTGGGCCTGAACGGACACGATTTCTTTCTCGAGGAGATATGCACCACATTGCTTCGAAGAAGCGGGGTGCGGCTCTCCGCAATTGACACACTTGGCCACACATGATTTAGACTTATCGTGTGCGGCCTTGGAGAAATTTACACAGGCTTCGGGTGACCCCGACAAGATCGATTCGTATGGCCGAAGCGGTGACAGTAATAGCACCGCCGCGGCAGTGGCACGAATGCCTTCACGCGGTAGCGGTACCAACCAGCACGCCCCGATCCAGGGAGCTTGTCACAGTCGAACGTGATGAAGAGTGTAGGAATGGGTCTCGAGGCCCCTCCCTGTTTTCTCATGGTCAGCCAGCTATAAGGTGATTTCCTCAATGGAGTAGTCAACGAGTTCCCTCGCATAAACTACTCCTTTCACAAAGTTCATGGTAGAGTGCGGCGTTACACTCACCGGGGTGCCATCAAGTGTCCCAAGAGCACCTATCTTGGCCACCTCGGGGGGATTTGCCGCATTCGCCAGAAGGCTCCCGACCGAGAAACGGGTCACCTTCGGCTCTCTACCAATTGCACTATCTAATTCCTCTCCTCTGATGGATCATGTTGCCCTTGGCCAACATGGTGCCATCAGTGGAGTGAATAACGAGGAAGCGTTTGAAGCCAGCTGGCTCAAAAACGTCAGAACCTCCGAATCAGACCCCGATGTCATCGAGGCTCCGCCCTGTGCACTTAGATTCTTTGTCATAGTCAGAGGCTCCGCCCCCGGGAGGGCAGAGGGGCCGGATGTGCCGATATTGGCTTGGTCGCTTACCAAAGTGGCAGCAGACCGATCCGTCCCCGCAGCCCCCGCGGATGGAGAGGAGCCCCGAGTCTTCTTAGTCTTTTTCTTTTTTGGAGAGGAGGGCGGGAAATGAACCCGCTTCTCACCTCCAACGTCAGAAGCCCCTAGGCCAGATGGACCAGCCTCAGTCAGGTCCTTCTCCCAAATGGAGAAGGTCCTGGTGGTCGCAGGGGCACAGCTCGGAGAAGATCCATCCCCTCCTTCTACTGCCTCAGAAATCCTAGCCGTTTGAGGAGGACCTTGCATAGGGGCGGCTTCGGGTTCGGTGTTTGGTGCCGAGCCCAGATTCCCCCCCCCAAGGAAGGCCCTACCCTCTGAGGCTGGGTTTCCTCAAGGACCATGTCTATCACAGGAGGGGCCTCCAGTTGGCCATCCCCTCCCAGGACATCGCAGGTCCCCTTGGCAGTGTCACCAGTCTTGTGTGGGGAGGCACAGGCCTTGACCCCGGCAAGGTTTAAAATTCTTGCAGCAGGTCTTTTGAGGGAAGTAACCGAAGGGGCCTGGCTTCCCTCTCCCCCTAGGGTGGTTTGCCCTACCGAGCCGCTTCGATGGGAAGTGGTTGGCTATGGGCTGCCTGCTGGCTTTCTTGGCAGTCCTCTTGGAAAGAAAAAGGGCGACTGCCACTGGAAGCAGGGAGGTGCCCGAAAGCACCTCCAGAGAAGGGGGTGAGGGGGAGTCCCCTACACCCGTAGGCGTATAAGAGGAGTAAGCCTCCTCTCAGGTTAAAGAAATATGGAGGGTCCCCTTCGCAAGCACAGGAGGGGGGGGGACCTCCATTTTTTTGGTGGAGCTGCCCGAGGGCGGCTCCGTTGATAGGCAAGGTGAAGTTGAGGGTTGTTTTTTTTTTAGGTTGTGCATCATTGGGCATGGTCACCCTAAATTTTCTGAGGGATGCAATAGGTCACCACCTCTCACAGTTGCCCACACTGCAAGAGGTGCTTACAGGCCTGGCAGAGCCAGGCGCCGCCATTTGGTACCATTTCTCCCGCCTGATGGCCTGGCAGTCCTTCGGCATGGCGGCTCCACCTTGAACACGGCATAAAAAGATAGATTGTGAAGAGGAGAAGAAAAGGGGATGTGAAGAAGGTATGGGTGGGGATGAAGCAGGTTGTTAAAAAGAAAACATCCCGAACCGGAGCTCAGGGGTTAGGAAACATTGTCCCCTTTCCCCTCAGCTCCGATCCGGGACGGTTGGCTTGAGAAGGTCAGCATCTACCCTGTGAAATTAGAGGCTGACCAGAGAAAGTTGTGGGAGAGGCTGTATGAAAAGCGACGAGGTAGGGGAGAAATACAGGCTATCTGAAGGAAGGAAGAGAGGCTAAGCTGGAGCCGGACGGAGTGCTGGATCTCGTCAGCACGGCGGCCAGGATGGCAAATCGCCGCGCGCCTTACGGGGAATGTGCAAAAGACAGATAGCCTCCGCTGTTCAGAAAAAAAGAAAAAAAGGGGAAAATCTAACATTTACTGATTTCTCAATCAAGTTGTACATGCAAAAGGCTAAAGAGATTGGGCGGAAACCGGCCCGGATTGAGAAAAGCGAGCACAATAGCGATTCGCCAACCTAAGAGAAAGGCCATGCCTCACTGACCCAGGTGTCTAAGCATGGAGTATGGGACATCATCCGGACCATGGGCGGTGACCACGCCCGAAACGAGAGGGGAACGCAGCTCACTCAGGGTAAACCTTTTGTTGAAGGGTTCTCTGCCTCTGGAGGTAAAGTCCAGCCGGCGGCCTTCCGCGACATCACGACGTGCATTGAATGCTCGCGGAGCAGCATCCCGGCTAGAGAATGCAGAAAAAGCGGTCGCGAAGGATTCCGCCACGGACGCAGGATCCGAGATTGCGGTCTCATTCTCCTGGAGAACGGGAGTGGGGTCCTGTGAGAACTTGCCCCGAATCCTTTTGACTCGCTTCCACACCTCTGCTAAAGGGGTCTTCCCATTAAGTGAAGACACGTATGCCCGCCAAGAAGAGCGGTGGGCGTGCTTCGAAATATACCGGAACTTACCCAGAGATAAACGAGATTCACCGACAGTGAAGTCGTTTGGGCGGCGCTTATAGCGAATGTAAGAATAGCGCTTCTGTTTGAGGGCTGTCTCACCCTCAGCTGACAACCACGGAAGTGGTCGGCGTGCAAAACGACCAGACGTTCTAGGAAGAGTAGTTAGGCCCACGGCGATGAGGTTACCGGAGAAGAACTCAACGGCCTCATCTACCGACCTAAACTCTTCAACTGAGACTGAGAAATCCGAGATTTCATGAAATGCCGAACACCGAGGCGGGCTCTCGGCGGTAGCGTCCCAGAAAAGGATATTTGAATGGGAAAGTCATTACTACCATGAAGGGCATCGACTGATCCCACCCAAAATCGGGCTGTGCAGTGTCCGGAGTGGGTAGAACCTGCAGAAGGGTTCCGAATGGGCGCGGAAACGACCGTGCTCGTAGGCCTGGATGGGCCATGGTCCAGAGGATGTCTTTCTCAACATTAAGGCATATGACATCCCAGGCAGCGCTGGGACCAAGTCCTTAGCCTCGGGAAATGAGAGAGGCTCCTGAGCCTGACTGGCCAGGATTTCCTACTCAAGGAGATACACACCACATTGCTTCGAAGAAGCATGGTGTGGCTCTCCGCAATTGAGACACTTGGCCACACACGATTGGGCCTTATCGTGTGCGGCCTTGGAGCAACTTACACAGACTTCGGGTAATCCCAACTTTGCACATCAAGAGGAGCGATTAGTATGGCCGAAGCGGTGATGTGTAATAGCAACTCCGCGGTAGCGGCAAGAATGCCTTCACGTCCTAGCGATACCAACCGGCACGCACCGACTCAGCGAGCTTGTTACCGTCAAACGTGAGGAAGAGTGTAGGGATGGCTCTCGAGGCCCCTCCCTGTTTTTCTCATCACACGTTTGACCAGCTCTAAGGTGATGTAATCTATGGAGTAGTCCACGATTTCCCTCGCATAAACTACTCTTTTTACGAAGTTCATATGAAAGTGAGGCATCACACTCACTGGTGTGCCATCAAGTGTCCAAAGGGCACTAATCATGGCTGCTTCAGAGGGATTTGACGCATTCGCCAAAAGGCCCCCGTCCGTGAATCGGGTCACCTTCGGCTCTCTACCAATCACACTAGCTAGAGCTCTCCTCTGATGGATTATGTTGCTCTGAGCCAATATGCTACCATCAGGAGCGAATAACAAAGAAACGTTTGAAGCCAGTGGGCTCAAAAACACCAGGTAGCCTTATGGGGAAGAAGGCCATATTTTATATTTATTTATCCATATTATACTTCATCTTGTGATTTCTATATTCGAATCTATGTATTATTTCTAGACTGAAGATGCTCCCTGAAACTTTATCTCCATTTATCTAACTCTTGTATTCTTGTAGGCTGAGATTCTTTCTTCTTTTATGTTCGCTAGGTTAATTCTTGATCTTATTTTTCTTGATGTTTTTTTTTTTTTAATTAAGCGGCTATCTGGCGACTGCCGACTTAGGCATTAGTCACCGTAAACAAACAGCCTAGTTCTAGGCTACTTTAAAAATTAAACAGGAAAGAATAAAACGAAATAACAATAAAAAAGCAATAACAAAAACAACAACAACAATTAAACTGTGTTAAATGAAAGGGAGAAGGCCAGCCTCCCCCCAAAATTCAATAAGTCCACTAGTCATGGTGCACGCACTCGTCCCGAGTACAAGGGACAGGCGGTAGCGACCCCGCCCATCCGGTACCGAGACAGGTATCGTGCGCGAAGATCACCCAGACTGGGACATTCGACAAGAATGTGCCGAACAGTCTGGGGGACGACGCAGTCGTTGCAATAGGGCGCAGGCGAGCGCTCCATCAAGTAGCGATGCGTCACACGAGTGTGTCCGATTCGAAGACGACAGAAAGCAACCTGAAGCCGCCGCGGCATTGGGGGATAGGTCCATGGGAACAGTCGCGGCGCAATGGCACGCAACTTTAAGTTCCCCTCGACCGTCTCCCATCTTCTTTGCCAAGCAGTCCGAAGAGCTGCCCGTATTCCTGCCATGTAGTCAGTGTGAGGAAGAGCGAAACGCTGGTCCGGTCGCAGAGTCCTCGCGGACTCTTTGGCGCCCTCATCGGCGCGCTCATTCCCGCAATTCCTACATGTCCAGGAACCCAGCAGAAGATAATCTCGACATCTGCCCGGCTCGCCAAAACCGTGGCGTCACGGATTTCGCGAACCAGGGGATGCGGAGATTCCAATGCCCCGAGAGCACTCAGGGCGCTTTGTGAGTCGCTATAGATCACAATCCGGTCTCCGAACCGGGCACGTCGCGTAATCTCCCGTACCGAGTGGTGTATTGCCACCAGCTCGGCCGTGAAGACAGACGCAGCGCCTGGTAGAGCCCCGCTGACTTCAAACAGAGGGGAGACGGCGTGGAAGCCGACCCCCTCTTGTGACTTGGAGCCATCCGTATACACTGGCACGGTACCAGCGTGACACGATGTGTGCTCCAAAAAGGTCGAACGCAATACTCCCGGCGCAGTACAAGCTTTGGGAGCAGAGGCGTGGCGACAAATAGCCAAATGTGGTACCCTCCAGGGTGGCGTCCTGGGCAAAACCAGGGGCGCCACCGGCCCGAGAGCTATATCTACCTCTCGAAGGAGTTTCCTGGCCCTAAACCCAAAGGGCTTAGGGTATGACTGGCGTCTCTCGGCGGCATAGGCACCATCGAGATCAGCTGCGGATGCAGTGAGAGCTGTTGGCGACTGAGGGAGGCGCCGGGCTCGCGCGTACAGGCGAGTGATGCACTGCACGCGGCGCAGAGCGAGTGGCATCTCCCCAGCATCGACCAACAGGCTCTCAATGGGGGAAGTGCGGAAGGCACCGGTCGCAATGCGAAGGCCGGTGTGGTGGATCGAATCCACCTTCCGCAATAAACGCTCGGCTGCGGATGCATAAAACTCGCATCCGTAGTCGAGCTTCGAGCGAACAAAGGATCGATAAAAAAGTAAGGCGGTAGCCCTATCAGCGCCCCAAGCGCTGAACGTCACGGAACGGAGAATGTCCATGGCGCGGGTACAAGAGACCCTAAGGCTGCGAATATGAGCCTCCCAGGTGAGGCGTCGGTCGAATACAAGACCAAGGAAACGGTGCGACTCAACCACATCCAGGCGCACCCCATTAAGAAACAAATCTGGGTCGGGGTGAAGGCGTGGATGGCGGCAGAAGTGCACCACCTTAGTCTTGGCCAAAGAAAACCGAAACCTGTGCGCTTCGGCATAGCGAGAGACGCGGTTCAATGCCTGTTGGAGTCGACGCTCCAGAGTTGGCATCTGGGCCGCGCCAAAAGAGATCGAAAGGTCGTCCACGTAGAGCGTAGCGAGAACATCTTCCGGCAGCACCGAGGTGATGCCGTTGATGCTCAGGGCAAAGAGTGTGACACTGAGGACACTTCCCTGCGGGACACCCTCTTCCTGCTCCTTTGGGCCGGAGAGGGCTCCCCCCACCCGTACGCGGAATCGACGATCTCGCAAAAATTCAGATATAAACATTGGGAGGCGTCCCCTCGCCCCCATCGTGTGGAGAGTCTCCATGATACCGTATCGCCATGCGGTATCATAGGCCTTCTCCAGATCAAAAAACACCGTGGCGTAGTGCTGTCTACGAAGGAAAGCCTCGCAGACGGCACTTTCCAGTCGGAGCAGAGCATCCGACGTGGAGTGGAACTTACGGAAGCCGCACTGTGCAGAAGACAGATGGCCTCCGCTCTCCAGGAAATAGGCTAATCTAACATTTACCAATTTCTCCATCAACTTGCACACGCAAGAGGTTAGAGAGATTGGGCGGAAACCGGTCGGAGTAGAGTGATCTCTCCCCGGCTTGCGAAAGGCGAGCACAGTAGCGATTCGCCAGGAGTCTGGGAGAGGACCTTCCACCCAGATCCTGTTGAACAAATCTAACAGAGGGGCCATGCTTCGTTCACCCAGGTGTCGGAGCATGGCGTACGGGACATCGTCCGGACCATGGGCGGTGTCCGCGCACGAAGCGAGAGCGGAACGCAACTCACTCACAGTAAACTTGTCGTTGAAGGGTACTCCGCCTCTGGAGGTAAAGTCCAGCCGGCGGCCTTCCGCGACATCACGACGTGCATTGAATGCTGGCGGAGCAGCATCACGGCTAGAGAATGCGGAAAAAGCGGTCGCTAAGGATTCCGCCACGGACGCGGGGGTCCGAGATTGCGGTCCCATTCTCCTGGAGAACGGGAGGGGGGTCCTGCGAGAACTTGCCCCGAATCCTTTTGACTCGCTTCCACACCTCAGCTAAAGGGGTCTTCCCGTTAAGTGAAGACACGTATGCCCGCCAAGAAGAGCGGCGGGCGTGCTTCGAAATATACCGGAACCTAGCACTAGCCCGACGAAATTCAGCGACAGTGAAATCGTTCGGGCGGCGCTTATAGCGCATGTAGGCATAACGCTTCTGTTTGAGGGCCGTCTCACACTCGGCCGACCACCATGGGAGTGGTCGGCGTGCAAAACGGCCAGACGTCCTAGGAATAGTAGTCAGGCCCACGGCGATGAGGTTGCCGGAGAAGAACTCAACCGCCTCATCTACCGACCTAAACTCCTCGACTGAGATAGAGAATTCAGTCATTTCCTGAAATGCAGGCCACCGCGCCCGCGCCAAGCACCACCGAGGTGGTCTCTCAGGCGGCAGTTGCCCTGAAAAGGATATTTGAATGGGAAAGTGATCACTACCATGGAGGTCATCGACCACCCCCCAATCAAAATCAGGCTGTGCATCCGAAGAGCACAAAGATAGGTCAAGGCAAGAAAATGAAGCGGTTCTCGGACAGTGATGCGTAAACTCATCCACGTTTAGGACACCCATCTCAAGCTCTTCGATCAGATCGGCAAGGACTTGTCCCCTGGGATTTATGGAGTAATCTCCCCAGAGAGGATGCCTGCCGTTCAGATCTCCAAGCAAGAGATAGGGCCTCGGCAACCGTGCCACGACGCGGCGGAAGTCCCCCGCGTCGAAGTCAGCTGACGGTGGAATGTACGCAGAAATGATAGTATACCTCCTATCCAGGTGCAGCTGCACAGCCACTGCCTGAAAGGAGGTATCTAAAGAGAAAGGAAGAACGGAGACATCATGCCGGGTGTAAACCGCGCATCCCCCAGCCCGGCCATCCCGCGGTGGTGGGGTCGCAAGACCCTTATACCCCGGGAGAACAGGCAGCGGGCACGCGCCTAGCATGGTCTCCTGCAAAAAAATAGCTAACGGGGAACGGGACGAGACGAGCCTCCGCAGCTCCTCCCAGTTGGCCCGGAGTCCACGGCAATTCCATTGAAGGAATATGCCCTCCAGGCCTAGCTCGGAGGAGACGCGGGGGCCCTCCTCGAATTGAAGACCCTCACGGGAATGGCCGTACGCTTCCCGGGGGCAGAACCCCGGGCGCTGTTGGCCGGACAAAGCGCTGAAGGCGCTGTCGCCTTCGAGGACTTATTGGGGGAGGTTGGGCTCGCCATGCGAGTCTTTTCCTCCCTCCGCCTCGAAACCTTAGGCGGGCGTTGCGGCTTGGGAGGCGGGGGGCCCTCTTTTCGAGGAACCACCGTCTCCGAGCCACTCGCTCCACCTCGGGGCGTGGGCGAAGGGGCCGAAGCTCCTTTGTTGCTGTCCTCCTTTCGGGGAACAGCTTTAGGAACCCCGGAAGATGGCCTAGCGACCATCTTCAGGGGTGTTGCCTCCTGTGAGTCTAACGACTCTGTGGAGGCGCGTGGCCGTTTCGCCTTACGGGAAACGGTCACGCTGGGGGAAGAGGGGGGAGCCCTGGTTTTAGCCGGGGCTGGGTGTGAACCCTTTTTGCCGCCAGCTCTACCAGGGGAGCGCCCGGGTGTAGCAGAGCCCGCAGAAGGGCTCTGAATGGGCGCGGAAACAACCGTGCTCGTTGGCCTGGATGGGCCAGGAGCAGAGGGTGCTTTTCTAACTATTGAGGCATATGACGTCCCAGGCAGAGCCGGGCGCGCCAGGACCAAGTCCTTAGCCTCGCGGAATGAGAGTCGTTCCTGGGCCTGAACGGCCAGGATTTCTTTCTCAAGGAGATATGCACCACATTGCTTCGAAGAAGCAGGGTGCGGCTCTCCGCAATTGACACACTTGGCCACACACGATTTGGACTTATCGTGTGCGACCTTGGAGCAATTTACACAGACTTCGGGTGACCCCGATTTTGCACGTCTACATGATCGATTCGTGTGGCCGAAGCGGTGACAGTAATAGCACCGCCACGGCAGTGGCACGAATGCCTTCACGCGGTAGCGGTACCAACCGGCATGCACCGACTCAGGGAGCTTGTCACAGTCGAACGTGACGAAGAGTGTAGGGGTGGGTCTCGAGGCCCCTCCCTGTTTTCTCATCACACGTTCGACCTTGACCGCCCCATGGTCGGCCAGCTCTAGGGTGATGTCTTCTATGGAGTAGTCAACGAGTTCCCTCGCATAAACTACTCCTTTTACAAAGTTCATGGTAGAGTGCGGCGTCACACTCACCGGGGTGCCATGAAGTGTCCGAAGAGCACTTATCTTGGCCGCCTCGGCGGGATTCGCCGCATTCGCCAGAAGGCTCCCGTCCGAGAAACGGGTTACCTTCGGCTCTCTACCAATTGCACTAGCTAATCCTCTCCTCTGATGGATCATGTTGCCCTTGGACAACATGGTGCCATCAGTGGAGCGAATAACGAGGAAGCGTTTGAAGCCAGCGGGCTCGAAAACGCCAGGTAACCTCTGAATCAGGGGCCCCGATGTCATCGAGTGCACTTTTGGTCTTTGTCATCGTCAGGAGCTCCGTACCCGGGGAAGCAGAGGGTCCGGATGTGCCGATCTTGGCTTGGTCGCTTGCCAAAGTGGCAGCAGACCCATCCGTCCCCGTAGCCCCCGCGGATTGAGAGGAGCCCCGAGTCTTCTTCGTCTTTTTGGTCCTTTTCTTTTTTGGAGAGGAGGGCGGGGAATGAACCCGCTTCTCACCCCCGCCGGTAGAAGCCCCCAGGCCAGATGGACCGGCCTCAGCCAGGTCCTTCTCCGAAATGGAGAAGGTCCTGGTGGTCGCTGGGGCATCATCCGGAGGAGATCCCTCCCCTCCTTGTACTGCCTGAGAATCTACAGCCGTTTGATGAGGACCTTGCATAGGGGCGGATTCGGGTTCGGTGCTTGGCGCCGAGCCCGGATTTTCCCCCATGGAAGGCCCTACCTTCTGAGGTTGGTTTTCCTCAAGGACCATGTCTATCACAGGAGGGGCCTCCAGTTGGCTATCCCCTCCCAGGACATCGCAGGTCCCCTTGGCAGCGTCATAAGTCTTTAGTGGGAAGGCACAGGCCTTGACCCCGGCAAGGTTTAATATTTTTGCCAGCAGGTCTTTTGAGGGAAGCGACCGAAGGGGCCTGGCTTCCCTCTCCCCCCTAAGGGGGTTTGCCCTACCGAGCCGCTTGTACGAGGGGCGGTCAGCAATGGGCTGCCTGCTGGCTTTCTTGGCAGTCCCCTTAGAAAGCAAAGGAGGGACTGCCGCTGGAGATATGGAGGTGCCCAAAAGCACTTCCAGAGAAGGGGGTGAGGGGGAGTCCCCTACACCCGTAGGCGTAGGAGAGGAGTAAGCCTCCTCTCCGGTTAAAGAGGTATGGAGGGTCCCCTGCGCAATCACAGGGGGGGGGGGGACCTCCATCTTTTCTGTGGAGCTGCACGAGGGCGGCTCCGTTGTTTTAGGGGGAATTAAGGGGAGATGGTTTTTTTTTTCATCATTGGGCATGGTGACCCTCTTTGTTTTACGGGACGCAATCGCTCACCACCTCTTGCAGTAGCCCGCACTGCAAGAGGTGCTTACAGGCCCGGCAGAGCCAGGCGCCGCCATTTGGGACCACCCCTCCCGCCTGGTGGCCTGGCAGTCCTTCGGCATGGCGGCTCCACCTTAGACACGGCGTAAAACAGATAGAATGTGAAGAGGAGAGGAAAAGGGATGTGAGGAAGGTATGGGTGGGGATGAAGCAGCTTGTTAAAAAAACCCCATCCCGAACCGGAGCTGAGGGGTTAGGGAACAATGTCCCCTCCCCCCTCAGCCCCCATCCGGGGTGGTTGGCTTGAGAAGAAGGTCAGCATTCTACCCTGTGAAATTAGAGGCTGACCAGAGAAAGTTGTGGGAGAGGTTGTATGAAAAGCGACGAGGTAGGGGAGAAATCGGGCTATCTGAAGGAAGGAAGAGAGGCTAAGCTGGGGCCGGATGGAGCGCTGGATCACGTCAGCACGGCGGCCAGGATGGCAAATCGCCGCGCCCCTTACGGGGCTTTTTCTTGATGTATCTTCCCTTTTTAACAACGATGTGATGATTCCTTCCAATTCTGATGACGTGATGTACTTCTTGATGCTTCTTGACGATTTTGATGGGATGAGATGAGTTGAGACGAGTTAGCCCTTGAAAGTCGTATTTCCTTGAATTCCATTTTCTTTGAGCGCGGTTTTCTCTTGAGTCGATTTCTTGGTCCTTCTGGATTAGTTTGTCCTTGAAGCATTGTCCGTTTTCTTTGAGAATTTTCTTCGTAAAAATTTGTGGACTGTATGGGATCGATCTTGGGTCTCTGTATCCCGAGGCAAGCACTTTCCTGTTACAACACGGCTTAGTCTGTATTGACTTGGTAATTTAATGGGCTATTTATATTCTCACTTTTGGAAAGAAGTTTTTCTCTTATACATCTTCGCACCCCTACAGCCTCTAAATGAGGGGCCCTGATGGAGTCGGGGCTCTGCTCTGCGCAGTTCTGGTCTTCGTCTGGGACTCCCCACCCGGCAGAGCAACGGGGGCGGACGCGCCGATCTTGGCTTGATCGCTTACCGAAATGCCAGCGGCCCCCGTGGAAGGAGAGGAGCCCCGAGTCTCTTTTGTTTCTTTTTACGAGAGAAGGGTGGGGAATGAACCTGCTTTCAACCACCCGCCAGCAGGAGCCCCAGGGATAGATGGGCCTGCCTCAGCAAGATCCTTCTCTGAAATGAAGCAGGTCTTGCCTAACATATGAGCAAAAGTAGGGGGGGAGGAATCCCTCCTCTCCTTGTGAGACCTTGGAGACCAGAGCCATCTGAGTAGCTTGCATAGGGGCGGCGACGGGTTCTGTGCTTGGTACCGAGCCCGGGTTTGACCCCATGGAAGATTCTACTGTATGAGGCAGGGTCCCCATGTCCATCTCAGGGGGGTCCTCCATGTGCCCCCCTCCCCGAGACATCACAGATCCCGTTCGAGGTACCTTTTTTACCTAATGCCGGCGAACCATCATCTGTCGAGGAAGAGAAGGGGGCATGTACAGTGACCCCCTGTAGGCGCTTGGCACTTGAGTGTAGGATGTTAGGGGGCAAGGACCGATGGGCCCTGGTATTCCTTGACCCCCTGAGGTGGTTGGCCCTATCGAGCGCTCCAGCCTGGAGTGGTTAATTTTCAGCCTCCTGCATGCTTTCTTGGCAGTCCCTTGTGAAAGAAAAGGAGGGACTGCCACTAGAAAGAGGGAGGCACCCAAGGGCACCTCCAGAGAAGGGGGTGAGGGGTAGTCCCCTACAACCGTAGGCAGAGGAGAGGAGTAAGCCTCGTCTGCGGTAGAAGAACATAGGGAAGGGAAGCGCCATTTTTTTTCAGGGAAGCCGCCTCCAACAATGGCCAAAGAGAAAGTTAAAGGAGTATTTTTTTTTAATTCATCATTGGGCATGGTGACCCCTTTTTTTTAGCACAGGACGCAAACACTCATCACCTCACGCAGTAGCCCCCTCTGCGAGGGAAGAGTACAGGCCCAGCACAGACAGCTGCCGCCATTTGAGGCCACCCCTCCCGCCTAGTGGCCTGGCAGCTCCGCCTTGAGCTCGGCGTAAAAACGATAGAGATTGAAAGGAGAAAGAAATGGGATGTGAGGGAGGTGTTGGTGGGGATGAAGCAGGTTGTTAAAAACCAACAACCCCAAACTGGAGAAAGTTGTGGGAGAGGTTGTAGGGAGAGTGATGAAGTAGGGTAAAAACGTAGGCTGTCAGAAAGAAGAAGAGGTTAAGCTGGAGCCAGATGGGATGCTGAGTCAGCACGGCAGCCAGAAGCCCACACACTCATTCTCGTATATTCTCATACACTCTTCTTACATGCCCATACCACCTCGGAACACACTGTTCCAACCTCATTCACACCTTTCTTTACACCAGAAATGTAACTCTTTATAAGCAGATTTCATCATTTCAACCCTATTTAGGGGTGGTAGAGAGGGGTAGGAGGGGTGTTTCACCTTTTCCTCTTGGTTTCAGTTGGGGAGGGGGAGTTGATCACGTCTGCATTCTTCCCACATGTTCTCCTCTACAGTGCCTCATGCTTTATTTCATTTTATGCACCCATAAGGATATATCCGGTGATATCTAGAGGCCTGTGTGTACATTCCGGATCCAAAAACCCCAAGTTTATCTCTGGGGTTTCAAACCCCCAAGTTTGTGCATCTGACTCCAATGCCAGCACAAGAATCTACAGCTATATATATATTTTCAAAGGGAATTTTTTAGTTTCTCTACTTTAATCAATTTTTTTACACATTTCTTCTTACAAACTTTAAATTCATCATTTATCCAAAAATTTCATTCACTTTCCTTGTCATATCCTTGTATATATTCAACCGCAATTCCTTCACATCCTCATCTGTACTATTAAGCATATGCATGTATGCCTCCATTTTGCTTTCCACTACACACTTCACATCGTCATTCCAACATTCAGCAGACCAATTCATTTTTCAGGTCTCACACACCCACACATGGCCCTTGCACTACCTACTACCACTTCAATAAATTTGCTCCTTATATGCATGCTCTATCCCCACTGCTTGCACATATTTCATCCCTTCTACTCTCAACCATTCTCACATGCCCTCCCATCTCTTATTCACTAACCTTTCACTTCTGATTCAACTTCCTTTCCATCTTCCTCACATATTCTCATCCATTCACTAACCAATTTAATCTTGCACAACAAAATTATGTCACCAAAATATCCCCATACTAATATGTGTGGCAGCTTTCACATAAAATCTTTGCATCGCGCAGTATCATCATTATCATCATCTTCCATTTTTCATCATCTTGGTCCCGCTTCAGCAGGGTTGGATGGTTGTATGACTCTTCTCCATCGACTTTGGTGGAGCATCTTCCTCCATAAGTCCCAGTCCCCTCATATCTTACACAACACAATCCCTCCAAGTTTTCCTGGGCCTTCTGCCTTCCACTTGCATATACATAGCCTCCCTCAGGTAGCCACCTTCTCTGATCTGTCCACGTGACGAAACCATCTGAGTCTCCTCAGTTGCAGCTCATACTCCAGCTCCACTAGGCCACATCTGTCCGTCACCTCAGAGCTCCTGATGCAATCCTACTATTTCACACCAGCCATATATCTCAGCATACATCGATTACATCCTCCGAACACACTCATCAGTCGTTCTGTTAAGGGCCAATTCTCAGCACCATACAATAGAGCTGCTCGTACACATGCTACATATACCAAGCTTTTCTTCTTCAGGGAACGCCTTGGTTCACCAGTAATCCTGACACCTCTCTCCACTTATTCCAGGCAATGGCTATTCTTGCGTGAACAGTTTTTTCCACTCTAGCTTCACTGTCTAGTATATCTCCGAGGTAGGAGAACTGGTGCACCACTTCCAGCATTTTCCCAGCAGCATTCCATTCACTTGTGACCCCGTTTTCACTTGATCTTTTGCAACCCCCAGGGCATACAAAATTTTTCACTCCCATGAGTCTCTGAAGTCCAGAACACCTCTTATGACACCACTTCCCACTGATTGCAGAATAGAATTGCTTCAGACTCCTCTGCCACACGCTCCCCATGGCCACCTCCCATACTCCACTCTTCTTCTTGGGTTTCCTCCTGTCAACATTCCTTTAGTCTTACTGATGTCGATCTTTAGTCCTCTTCTTTCCATGTCTCTCTTCAACCTCTCGAACATGTCCATCACTTCCTCCTTTGAACTTGCAGTGAGCACAAGACAGCAACGAACACGGTCCACGTTCTCTGCACTCCTTCGGTACCTCCTCCAGAACAGTGATGAACAGCAGGAGGCTCAGAGTTGAGCCCCGATGAACACCAACTGTGATGTCAAATTTCCCTGATGTGCCTACCATCGTTCTCACCTGAGACCCTGATTCTCTTATATAGGGACATAACACACATGATGAGCCTCTCCGGCACTCCCTGTCTCCTTAGTCTCCACACTATCACCTCTCTTGGTACTCTATCGAAAGCCTTCTCCAAATCTACGAAAATGTGGTACAGTTTCCATTTCTTTGGGGTAAATCTTTCCTGAATCTGCCACATAATAAATAATGCATCATTTGTAGACCTTCCCGCAACAAAACCAAACTGTCTGCCATCAACTTTTACTAAATTCTTCAATCTTCCCTACAACACCCTCTCAAATATTTTCATGCCATGTTCAAGAAACCTGGTTCCTTTATATTTTTCGCATCTGAGAGCATCTCGTTTTCCTTTATATATTCGAAGTCAAAATACTCTTCCAATCTTCAGGGCTTCTCTCCTCCTTCACTATCTCTCAAAAAACTTATCAGTTCATCAAGTCCATCTTCTCCCAGTCTCTCCAACATATAACTTGTTATTCCTGTCGAACAAAGTGCTTTGTTCCTCTTCATTGCTTTCAAGGCAGCTGCAACCTCTTCCTTTGATATGTCCTCTATTGGACCCTCCAATATTACCCTCTTCCACAGTAATCTTATTTGTTTCATTCAATAATAAATGAAAATACCTTCTCCATCTCTCCATTATTTGCTGTTATTCCACCTGTATCTTGTCCTGCTCATCCTTTATGAACTTTACTCCAGTTATATCTTGCCTCTGTTTACTCATCTGCTTTGCTACCTCAACAGCTTTGCTGCTCCACCTGGTCCCACTAGATCTTTACTCCACTCCCTCCATGCTCTTCTCTTAGCCCTGACCACTGCTCTCTCCTACGATCCTCCCCTCCCAACCTCTGCCAAAATTTATAAACTCTTTTTCTTCTCAGTGATCACCTGCTGGACAGCTCCATTCCACCAACATGTCTCCTTTTCCATAGACTTAATTCGCTGCTGCCACCACACTCCTCTTCAAGGTCTCCCATTCTCTCTCCGCATGTGTTACTGCTATCTTCCTCCTGAAGGGCTCCACAAACTCCTCTCTTTTCTCCTCATGTTTCAACTTCCACTCCTTGATCTTTTGGCTTCCCTTAAACCACTTTTTTTTCCCTCTGCATATTTTTCACATGGGTTACCATTACCAGCAACCTATGCTGTGACAAGCATACCTCTCCTAGGATTACCTTACAGTCCCTTGCTGTGATATGACTGTCTCTCCTCATGAGTACAAAATCAATCTGTGTTGATGTCCCTCCACTCTTGTAGGTAATTTTCCTTTCCTCATCCTTCTTGAACATTGAATTAATGATCTTACAATCTCTTGCCTGACAGAATTCAAGAATCCTCTCGCCCTCTCTGTTTTGCATTCCATGGCCATATATCCCTATAACTTCCTCAAAACCATCTCTATTGGCTCCAACATGCTCATTCAGGTTTCCGGCGATGAACAACAAATCACTTCCTCCGACTACTGCCACCTCATCATCCAATCTTTCCAGGAATGCCTCCTTTTCCTCCTAATTTCTGCCAGTCTGTGGCGCATAAACGAAAAATATATGCACCACTCTTCCTCCCCAAACCATTTTAATCTTCATAATCCTTGATGTATGTCTCTCCACCTCCTTCACATCTTCCACCAGCACCCCAACTCCAGCTTCTCTATCTACTCCCCCAGACCACTAAAACTATATTTCTCTCTGGCATATCCCCAAAACTCTTGCAGCCTGCTTCCTTATATCTTACTTCCTGCACACAGCAGACATCCACCTATCTTCTCGCCAAAATCTCCGCTATCTCTCGGCTTCTCCGCAACATCGTCCCAACATTTACAGTGCAGTCATACCACACCTCCATCTCTTCGTTTTAGTGCATAAGCATTCCGCTCAGGGAATCTTAACCTGTTGGTTTGCCTTTAGAAATTCATACAGGTTTTACGACCAGGTTTCCTCTTAGACCTTGCAAAATTGTGCAAAAAATGAAAAAAAAAAAATTCCTAACTGTTCCCTCCTTTCCTGGGAATGAGTTTTACATTTCTTCTAACTGTTCTACTCTTTCGCAGTGATTTAAGACACTTGGAAGAAATTATGTTTCCTTTGTCTTCTCGCTAATCGATTAAATCCTGAGATAGGAAAAAATAATTGAATTTGGGAAAGTTGGGCCTCATCAAAACCATGAGATCTTTGGTATTCTTCCTCTTGCAAAGGAAAAATAAGAGATGAGGAGAGGGAAGGAAAAATAGAAGGGTGAAAGTCATCATTTACTGGCTTAAAACTAAGCAGCAAAGCCAACAAAGGTATCTTTACCAGAAAATTTGAGAAGAGGTTTGCAAAGAAAGAGCCGAAGATAAGGTAAATAAAAATGCGCCAGAGTATAACGCCCCAAAAGTTTAAAAAGATTTCTCGGAGCGGGATGGAATGGAGTGGGACGCAACTCTCCATAATCGAGGTAGATTTCCATGTGGGCATTATGATTGGGGGGGGGAGGGCACGCAACCCTTCAGATTTCAGCTGCAGCATATCCAACTTGACATCCCTGTACAAGGCTGAAAATGACAATAAAGAGACGTGAACAACTCACAACAGATTCTGAAATCTCTCACCTGAGTTTCTGCCCACTGCTTTTGTTGAGTATTGCGTGAGTGATGAATCAGAATGTTGCCCCCCTGATCTACTTTATCCGTACTGGCTGAGTCGGACAACTGCCGAACTTTATCCAGCAGTGGAAACAGTACCTGTCAACAGAGTCATGGGTGAGCAGCAAACAAATGAGAACGAAAGTGGGAAGGGATGCAACAAGGACTATGCGAAGAAGCCATGGAATATTTATTATGCTAGGGACAAAAAGCACATTTCAAAAGTTCCAGGGACAAGATTGCACCAAGAGGATGGTATAGAGACGAGGCTCTTGAAGAGATCCAGTAATCCTTGTATCTGTAGGTTTTCCCCGAGGAGGTTAAGTGCTGGGATGTTGTGAATGTGTTAAAATGTTAGGTGCATGGTAGCAACAAGTGCAAATACCTGTCAGTCTAGCCGATGCAGTTATGGGTGTTCAGTTTTGTATAGTGACCCAATCATAAGTTGGTCCATTTTGTACAACCAATAGACTTCTTTTAATTAAATCTTACTGTTCAACAAAACACAAATCCTAGTCACTAATTTATAGGTAGGTGATTCTCAACGTCAATGCAAGTGGAGCCAGATGATAGAGAACCCACCTGCCAAAGGACTGCCTGCCAGGTTTCATTATGGAGGAGTGCCCCGTGTGCAGCGATTGTGGAGAAGAGGGTCTGACCCGCCGACTTGCGAACGGCGGGACGCGAGTCCACACATAAATCACCTGCAACAAACACAAGCAATCGATCAAAAACAGTTCGTGATTGAAATGAACAAATATCCATTCATTTAATTCAATATATATTTAGTAATTATTTTATCACCAACATTATCACCTTATACAGCAGATTTTAATTGTTGATCATCATCCTCAGCGAATGATTCCCATTGAAGTAGAGGCAGTGTGCACCGATGCTAACCCCTCCCCTTTAATGTCCTATTCAGAACAAAGCTACACATTTCTTCATGCACAAATTCACTCTTTATAGTATTGTGGTTGCAATCTGCCTAATCTTTACCATTATCTGCCATGATACACAATAGAAACTAAAAAATTCATCTGTTTAAGAGGCACACCATCGACGACCTCAACACTAACTTTGAGCGCGGATTTACTAATAGGGATGTAGTCGCTAATGTGAATAACACACGACTGTGTGTTTTGGCTTGTTATCGACGTCCGGCGGGTCCAGCCTATCCTATCTTGGCTTTTTTGACGTTTCAGGTATCCACCCTGGGGCGTTGTTTGGTGTTCGCACCTGTGCAGCAGCGTACAGGGATCAAAGGTTGCTCAGTCGACGGATCACTCCCAAAAGACCGTCGCTCCATACTGTGCAGCCAGAGGCAGGACGACAGGGTGGATTTACTTATTACGTCGTACTAAATGTCTACACGATGGCCAGGATCTTGATCTGTTATGGTAGACTCACAGTTTTCATTGGGCTGGCATCCAGCAAGGCAGTAAAGCACGCTCGCGAAGCAGTATAGCCTTATGCACCCAAGAAGGGCTGCAGGGTGAGGCTCATTCACCATCTTGTAGGCAGGGAAGGGGTTATTGAGGCAAACCCGATCTTCCCATTAATAGCGCCCCAACGACCAGGACCCACCAAGTCCTGGTCTCTTGTGACCCTGGTGAGTTAAAGGGCGTTATTTTTAGAGGTTCTAAGCCTCTCTTCTGACAAAGCATGATGTGGCTGGTCAGGTCTTTAAGCCTAGCCAAAGGGTTGAGGGGATACATCATAGAAAAAAAGGAATGCTGGGAGGGAGCGAGGAAGCACAACATTCCAAGGCCCCATCAGAGATCAATTCAACCCAGTGATAGGGTTTCCCTGATTTGCACTCAGGCTGGGAGGACGTACAACTCTTTCAGGTAACGTTTTTGTTTTGTTTTTAATTGTGCAATTCTGGCGACAGCTACCAAGGGCATAAATAGCTCTAATTAAAAATTCAACCTACTACTTGGCTACTTTAAAATTCCTACAAAAAACAAAAACAAAGAGGCATAAACAAACCAAACAACCGATACAAAAAATTAAACAAAAGCAAGAAGAAGGAGCATGCGCCCAACAACAGTCAAATAAAGTGGAGGACAGCCTCTTCCAAAAAGTCGTATAGTCCGCAAGTCTGTATGCACGAACCCATCCCGAACACAAGGGACAAGCAGTAGCGACTACACTCATCCCGATGCGGGGGCAGGTAACGTGCGCGAAGATCACTCATAAGGGACATTCAACAAGAATGCACCGAACAGTCGGGCAAACAACGCAGTCATCGCAGTAAGGCGGATGAGAGCACTCCATCAAATGGCGGTGCGTCCCACGAGAGTTCCCAATTCCAATATGACAGAAAGCAACTTGAACTGGACGAGGTGAAGTTCCACACCTCTTCACCGCTTTATTTACAGATCTCCCATTACCAACTTTCGGCTAGAGATACCCTCACGTGTTATCGTTTAAATTCGAAAAAAGTTGAACGTTTAGATGAAGGTGGCCATCCATTTCTTGTCATTGGTCTAGTATTTTTTTGTATGAGGATGTGATGTGTGACAGTTTCAAAGGCTTTGCTGATGTCTATTGTGGCTGAAACTGCGCATTGTGGGGAGGAGGGCGATTTTAGCATTTTTAGAGTAGGAGTGTAGTTGTGTAGATTTTGTTTTGAAGACATGTTGAGTGAGAGAAGTGTGATGTATGTGAGATGGCTGAGAGGATTGATAGGATCTTTAGATGGGTAGGTTTGGTGGTTTATTTGGCTTGAGTATCGGGATGATGTATGCATATTTCTAGATCGGGAGATGATGATGAGCAACATGGAATGGTAGATGTCTGTGAGTGAAGATATGGGTTTGGGAACAGGATGTTTTAAGTAGAATTGTGAGAGATTTAGTCCAGAGACTTTCAGCTTGGGAGTTTCTATGAGATTTGATGAGTGTGGTGTCTTGGGTAGTGATAAGAAGTTGAAGTGTAGTGTATGTAATATGTATAGGTTTTTTAAATATTTTTCAACTGTTTTGGCTGGTGGGTGTTTGCTGATTTTGGTATAGTGTGGGTAATGAGCGGATTGCATTGAACCAATGGGCTCGGTATTTTTTTGTCTATGGTGAAGAGTGATATCTGTGTGGGAGATAATGTGTGATATGCATTTATTGTTATTGTTCTCACAGTGGAGAGCTGTTTGTTGTGATTACTTGTTTGACGGTATTATTTCAAACTTATTGTTGTATGGTGGTGACGAGTGTTGATTTTTGTGTTGGGGGTGTGAATTTGTTGGTGTTGCTCCCAGCAGGTGCTCTATTTTTGAGTGAATCTAATTCTTTGTTTTATAAGATTGTTGATTTCAGGTGTGAACTGCTTCTTGTATCCTTCAGGGATGTATTTCTTGCTTAACTGGTGGATTGTGTTAGTGAAGTGGGAGAGGACTTATTAGAAAGAAGAAAATTACTTGTGTGAAGTTGGATAGGGTATTTATAGTTAGATTGGAAATTCAGTCTATTTGGCCATTTTCTGCAATTTATGTGGGTTTTCTTTTATCTGCGGGTAGGTTGGGTGACAGGATTTCCATGTAAGTGGACTAGGGGAGCTAACCTTTTGCCCCAATCATAATTAGTTGCCTCATTTGACACAAAGGATAGTGTATTAACTCCCCTTCCCAAAGTAATATCCATATTACAGGAAAGTACATATTATTGTCATAATTGTTTTTACATTTCACCACAGTTTTTATGTAAGGTATAATTTTTAATTATTTGTAATTTATGCTGGTTTGTTTTGTAGTGTAGTGTGAATGGGAAGTAGTAGTAAAATTACTAACACCCAAAATCATCGGATCGGGTTGGCCAACACAGACATTAGCACCAGCTGCTGCCAGAACTAGACACAGCTCAACACATACAATATGCTCAACAACCACACAACAGACAAAATCTGAAGTGAGTTAAATCTCTGGGAGAACGCGTTCCAGTTAGCACAGTTCATTAAGGCTGCAGGCTCAGTGCCAGATCCCTCCCAATCAACAGATTCTGCTCATTTATTCGAAACTCAAAAACGTTTTTGCTGCTTCTATTCTTCCTCATAAACCAAAACTACCTATCAAGTCCGCTATTCTTTTATACTGATTCAATCCATTTCTATTATAGTTGCAAAATTCAGGTTCTCCATAAGCCCTCTCCATGTCTTATCTTTAACTATAGCACAGTCCCATCCTTCATTCAACAACAGACTAACACCCTCTTTCGCTCTTCATCTATCACATTGACCTTGATGATGCTTCACAAAAACTGCCGATTCCTGTTCATATACATCTTACTCCAAGTAGGTTAAATCAACCTTATTAAGAGCTTCTTTGTTCATTTTTCTTCAGTTGATATTAAAAAACATGGATCAGGAAAGAAATCCGAGAAAATCAAAATCAACTGATCTAGATGTTTTACCAACCTTAGATATATTAATCGGAAGAAAATAAACCATTCCTAGAAAATCTCACTGTGGTAAAGAACTGAGAATACCATAGCCATAGCAGATCATAGTAACTAATTATGACCATCTTTGAGTGAAATTAGCGAGGACACTGGGCTTGGAAATTGCTCTTTTGTGTAATAATCCCATCATGTCTTGATAATGACGGGATCAAATCACCAAACTCAAAAGCCCTCCCCTGCCTAAAATGTTATCTTTGTGTGTGGAATGTGAGGGGTGTGAGTGACCAGAGAAAGTAAGAAGTTGCTCGTATGAATAAGCTAATTAATGTGGTGTGTCAATATAAAGGTTGTCATAGAACATTGAATGTGTGTAGAATAGCTGTTTTAGGAAGATCAAGGAGGTTTTAGATCTGGGAGAAGGTGGTATAGAGATTAGTTGTTACTTTTGACAGCAGCTTCAAATGACATTGCAAGGAGGAAATATGGGATGTACACCAGTTTTAAAGCTCTAGAATGGGCTGCGAATAATGCATTGTAATATTTTTAATAGCAAATTAAGTGCATTTTCTGTAAAAGAACAGATATGAAAAAGATCTCACCATCGATAGTGAGAGAGGAGGGGGGGGGGGACATTGCATTAACAGAGTAGTAGGAGTGTGTAAGGGAGCATAGTATAGCTCAAGGGAGAATAAACTTCTGACATGGGTCCCGGGGTTCATTGCTAATGAACCTCGAAGTTTAAAAATGCCATTATGTCCGAGATCAGTGCTGCAGCAAGTGTATAGGTAAGGGACTTCCTTCAATTCTCTTGATGTGGGGGGTATCTTGCTCACATCGCAATGGCACATTCCAAATCCCATTTCATGGACATAGTGGTTGTGTGGAAGCATTTTCTTTCCAGATACATTGTTTAATTACCTTTCTATATTTCTTCCCTGTTACAGCTTAAAAAATATCACTACCCTGATAGCAGCTGTGCATTGTAGGCAACTAAAAGTGGACACACCCAAGCATGATATGGGTTGTATTGTGAGTGGGGACTGTTTTCTTGCACAATAATTGCATGAAGGAGCCAAACACATATGTACATTGGAACGGCTCAAAGGAATCGATGGCATTACTCTCCCATAAGTTGGTCTAAACTATCTCCTACTCTATTATCTGAACATTTTTTTTACCATCATATGACATTGACACATACATACAAGCAATCTTGCTGCTGCACACATATACAACCAAGACCATTTGGTTATCCAACTTCCAATATGCTTTATGGTCTTGAAGTGCAGAAGATTGTGATAATATTTGACCTTACCTAATCGAGCATACAAGCACATCCAGAGTTTGTCAAAGGGAGGCATATTGGGTACACCTGGAAACTCGGGAAAAACTTGACGATCAGATGTAAGGGAGGAACGCAACTTTTCTTGGTTTTGGTAGAAGTAGTCTGAAATATTCCACTGAAAAAAAATTAACACCATTTAGTTCGAGATTTAGTCCCCCTAATGTCAAATTATCAAATCCTAAACCAGAGACATGATTTAGTAAACAAACAAAAACTTGGCTGATCATTAAAGGAAGGTCAGAATTGAATTATGCATACACAAAGCCATTTCTGATTTCTCAGGACGTTTGATAAAACATAATTTACTGTAGTCTTTGCAGTCAGGGTAAAAATATCACCAACAATAGTGCCAACTGCATATCAAAGGTTGCTAAATATGAGAGCACCTAACGAGGAGGTGGAAAATGGGGGGGTGTGGAGTTGTGTAGAGGGAATCTGTTATCTTGTACAGTAATCCTATGACGCCAACCCAGCTTGACGCATCTTATTATCATCAATACCATTAGTGAAATAAAAGAATGATTAGCACGTCAAATGGGCAGTGCGGGACGAGTGTCTCCAATTTGGAGACGACAGAAAGCGACCTGAAGTCGTCGCAGCACTAGGAAGTAGGTCCATGGGAACAGTCGCGGCACAATGACACGTACCTCGGCCGTCTCCCATCTTCTTTGCCAAGCAGTTTGTAGGGCTGCCCGTATTCCTATCATGTAGTCGTGAATGAGGGCGCCTGGTCCTTGCAGACTCATTGGCGCCCTCATTCCCTGCAATTCCTAGATGTCCAGGAACCCAGCAGATAATCTCGAAATACGCCAGGCTCAAGGCAACCGTGGACAAGGGGGTGCGGAGATTACAATGCCTCCGAGAGCATTTAGGGTGCTTTGTGATCGCTAAACATCACACTCAAGCCTCCAAACCGGGCACGATGCGTATCTCCCTTACCGCATAGTGTATTGCAACCAACTCTTTCGTGAAGACAGACGCAGCGCGTGGTGGAGCCCGCTGACTTCAAACAGAGAATACAGGGTGAAAGCCGACCCCTTAATGGGAATTAGAGCCATCCGTCTACACTGGCACGGATCCAGCGTGACACGAAGTGTGCTCCCAAAGGTCGAACGCAATAATCTCAGCACTGTGGAAGATTTGGGAACAGAGGCGTGGCGACAAATAGTCAAAGATGCCGTCCTAGACAGAACCAGAGACGCCACTGGCCGAGAGCTACACAGAGCTTTCGAAGCAATTTCCTAGCCATAAACACAAAAGGCTGAGGGTCATGAATAGGGTCACTCAGCGGCATAGGCACCGTCGAGATCGGCCACGAATGAAGTGAGAGCCGTTGACGACTTAGGGAGGCGCCAGACGACTCGCGTGTATAATCGCACAATAAACTGTTTACAGTGCTGTGCGAGTAGAATCTCCCTAGCATCGACAGGAAGGCTAATGTGGGACGTACAAGTGAACCACCTCAACTCCTCTAGGGGGGTTAAAAGGTGGAGGCATCGTCTAAGTATTGTCAAGACACCCCATCGACCCGAGGTTTGTCACAATAATGGAAGTGGGCATGCCCGCTCCCTTTCTCTTCCCAACCCAGGTCAGCATGCCGACCCAAGTGACTTGCTTGAGGGGCCCTTTGAGCCTCTCCTCGGGATACCCAACACCTTGGGGGCGATGGCCAGTTGGAGGACCCTCATGAAGTGGAGATGGTTCCGGAGGTGACCTCGCCCCTGATGGCAGGTTATACCAAAGGGGTGTCAGACACCGAACCTGAGTCCGTCTCTCTGCAAGTTCTTCCTCAAGCGGTATGGGCACCAGAAAACTCAAAGGTGAGGAGGACCACCGTCCCGTATGGTGCCCCCGTTGACGGTCAACTTCTTCTCCATCTCAGAGAAAGATCTGGCTGAGGCTGGTTCGTCCGTGCTTAGAGCCCATTCCGGGGGAGAAGAGAAGCGGGTTCACACCACTCCCTTTTATGCATCAATAAGTGTGGTGTATTGTGGAAGGTGGACTCAATCCACCAGACCGGTCTCCACCGTGCGCCTTACGTGGGATAAGTCCACAGTAGTAGTCAGGGCACGATGGCATGCAATTTTAAATTCCCAAGTAGTTAGAGCAGGTAGTAGGAGGGTGGATCAAGTATGTATATTGAGAGCGCAAGCTGGATAAAAGATGTAAGGTGTATGCTGGTTTTATGGATATGAATAGAACCAATAATCGTGTATAAAATGAAGTGTTGTGGCAGGTTCTAAGAAAATATGTAGCGAGTGTTAAACAACATACTTTTAGGTGGATTTAAAAGTATTTATGTTGGAAGTAAGGCAGGGATGTGCGAGGCTGTCAGGGCTGTAGGGATGAGAGAAGTATAAATTGGAAAGCGAGAAATGAGTGTGAGATTGATGAGGAATGGTGAAGGATGGGTGGGTTCTGTGTGTTGATGCATGGTGATAATCTGGTTTTAGTAACTAAAAGTGAGAGGGATTTGGAAATGTTGGACATTCAGTGTCAAACCTTGTCACAGGGTTTTTGTGAAGAGGGAGTTTAAAGGCCTTATCATCAGCAACCATTTTACTCCTTCAAATTTAAAGTGGAACACCAATGAGGAAATATGAAAAAGAAAGTTTGTAAAGAAAGATCTGTAAAGAAAATGGTGAAGTTTGAGAAAGTAAAAATGTGTGGAAGATATATAACTGCAGATCATCCTGCAACAAAGGGTAAGGGTTTGAGTGTGGAATGGACCAGGAAGCTACGTGAGAATATGCTGGTTTCAAAAATGGTGTATGGGAGAGAGAATGTGTGATAGAATTAAATGGAGATTGAGTGAACAGAAATGAACAATTTGAGAGGGATGCTTGGTGTGTCAATCGTAGATAGAGTGAGGAACAACTAGGTAGGAGATGTTTAAGTGAAAAAAAGTGTGAATGAGTATGTGCCCATTCTGAGGTGGTATGGACATGGAAGAATGGATGGAAATAACATGCAAAGTGAATATACGAGAGTGAGTGTTAGGGTAAGCAATGAATTGGAAGAATAAGAAAAAGGTGGCTTCAAAATGTTAGAAAGAGAAAGGGATGGCCGAGGTGCAAGAGGATGATAGTGTGAAAGATAGAAGTGCATTGAGGTGGTTTGTGAGGGGGCATTCTTTGAGCCTTCTCTCCAGGGATGACCACTGTGCAACGAGATGCTACACCACATATAACACCATCGCTATGAATGGGCAATTGGGCATGTAAAAAAATGAATGATGGCTATTGGGCCAGATGCCCAACAACCCCACTTTGGGGAAAGAGGCATCAACTTACACTATAAGGAATCTGCAATATCATTCATGCTGCCTTTCATTTTTCTTTATTATACAATTAAGCAAAGACTTTTCATTTCCAGTTGTAGCTCACCTACATACAACCTTTAAACTACCCACTATCACTTCCCTGGACTTTTTCTGATCATCTCTTGTTCTCAAGCAGTCTCATACACCCCTCTCTCTCACAATGATAAAAAAACTGACCTCAGAGTACTTTTCTCCCTTTCTAAAATTCTTGCATCTTATTATCTACATATCAACAAATTTAACCTTCCCCAGCACAAATATTGGAACTAACAAAAAGTAATGTCATATTTTTCATATGGTATTGGAGTTCAATAAAACAAATATTTCCAATCAAAATGGGGTCAACATCATTAAAAATGACATTTGCCCATTGGGGAAACAAGCAGTCCGATTCCATCATTCTAAAAAAACATTCTTTAGAAGAAAACCATTTAATTGGTCTCTCAACATCTTCATTGGTTCGGACTGTTTTCAGTGATAAAGTGTTCAAGGAACCCAAAGTAGTATTTTTTTTCATTCATGAATAGCAACAAACAGGCAAATTAGTGAACACAAAGCTTTATCCTCTGATGACTACTCAAGGGGCCTCCAATTCACTTCTATATACACCTGTAAAATTTTTCTGATATACTTGTGAATAGCAGACAAGAACTCATTAAATTTTTGGAATAAAGCTTTGATATCTTGGTGTAGATCCTCTTCAAATGCAACTTTCCCTGTGTCATCATTATCAAAATCACCATTCCATCGGGATACATACAAGTATGTTCTTGATTACAAGTGTTGTATGGTTGTATTTACAAAATTTGTAAAGCATGCATTACAAAATTTATAAAGCATGCAATGTCAAATATGATACTATGAATTATTCGTCATCCGTATGTTATTAGATACAAAATAAAGATACAATTTAAACTAAGTAGAACAACAGTACAACTGATTTCTAAACTTTTGACATGAAAAATGTAACAATACTTCCCAGTAGGTATTTCTAATAGGTGGCCAGATAGACCCATAGACTAACTCTCTGTTTTCACATTAAATGCATCGCTCAGCATATTTTATATCACCAGAAACAATTTGATTTCTCAGCACAGGAACTTACCAATCTCCATTCTTATTTTAAACAGGTATACCCCCAAGCTCATGGTATTCAAAAACATCATGTCACCTATCCATCCATTTATAACCCTCTACAACCATCAACCAATATCTCTTTATCGTTTTTTTCCTCTTTTTCACATTCTGGACTTAATTTTGGCACCTCTTGCTCGTCTGACATTCCAGTATTAATTTTTTTTCAACAAATTCCATCCCTGACTTGTCCTACATCATTCTAGTACTTTTCCTCAGCTTCCCATTTTCAGCATCCATATACAACTATGCCATAAACAATTTCATGCTTGTATATCTCAACTTCATGCACATTATTGAGCTAACATTCATAACCAACCATTGCATTATGCTACTCCATACTCAGCCAACATTCACTATTTTCCCCTCATCACATATGTATATTCTCATATTCCATGCACACACTTGATTCACACAATGCAGATTAATCAGATTAATGCACAAGGAATGACACCAGTGCACATATCAAATCCACTCTCATATACATATCCAAAAGGCTCTCTTACCATAAGTCCAATGGCAGTAAGAGAAATGTTCAGCTCTTGAATTTGAGAACCAAACTTAGCAGCTGTGTCCACGGTGAGAGGAAGACACGCCCATGGCATCAGTGGTAAGAAATCGGTAACCACAAGCTGAAGGCACTGGAAAGCCAGACGAACCAAATGCTCGCTACCAGAAAGACAAAACCATCAAGATTCGCTACTCTCAAAATAGGGCTACAAAAAGCAGTCTAGTATCCCCAAAAGAGAATTGCAAAAGATCCATGAGGAAGGAAATTTGAATGAATCAATTCAATTACCTGTGATTATCATTCACGGCTCCGATGATGTTGAGGATGAGGGGCCAGCCATGATGCAATAACTCTCCACACGAGTGTAAGATATGTAACAGTGACTCCAGCTGCTTTTGGCGCACATCAGCGTGGCAAATAATTGACAATTCGGATAGGGGTGACAACAACAATGTTTGCAGCTTCTATGGAAGAAAAAAATAAAGGCAATTACACATTTTATGGGCCTAAGTGCCCAAAGCAGGGGCTTTATTTCATAATGTGAGGGGACTGGGTGATGAATGACAAAGTTTATAAACAAAAATAAATGCTATGAGCAATCTTTAATAGCAGTGGTTTTACCGCTGATCAACCCTAATTTCCATCAACAGGGACAACTGATTAATATGGATTCCGAAACACAGGTATATACAGTGTATGGCAGCCACTGGGAAGTCGACCCGATTCAGGACTCCATAAAGGAACTAACAACATCCAATGTGGCTTAACCTTACTAAAATCAGAAGCGGTGTTTCCACTTGGCTAAGCCATAGCCCAAAGATTATAATTAATGAAAAAGACGGGAGGAGTGAAAGAGAATCAGTATTGACAAGGAGGAACAATGAAATCAAGAGATGCTCAACAGTGATCAAAGTTTAATACATCCTAAATGTGAGAAAAAACTAGAGGACTCAGAAGCAGAGGCTTTGTCACCAAAGAAGAATTTTCAAATTACTTTTTGAAAAGAAATTAAGCTGTGTACTTCACCTGGTTATCTTTGAGAGGGGTATTGTGTGGATGTGAGAGAGAAGTTTTAACGAGATATGTAACAGCTTCCACTCCCCACTCCCTCATTCGAATGTGTGGGTGCTGGCACACTTCCAGCAAGTGATTGCTCACAGGTCGCCACAACACCTCCACTCGGTCGAGATTCACCACTCCTGAAAATTCAAAGGGGGAAAGATTATAATAAAGGTACCATTGATCCTGAAAACAGGTTTGATCTGTATTACATGTTTCGGTTTTACTTGAGCCACAAACAATGTAGAATGTCTAAGGAAGTGTCTATTACTTAATCATCTTTACTGTCTCACAAAAGGGTGGAGTAGACACACATCAATGCCACAAAAGGAATCCTTCAGCCCACAGCTTTATACCTTATTGAACATAAAGTAACGCACCCTTATTTCTCAGGGCCACAAGGACACCCACTCACAAACCCCTCAAAGCACATCTACCATCCACCTGTTCCTCTATCAGTCTATTTTCATCCATTCTTCCTACATGGTGACACCACCTCAAAATATTCTTGGTTACAACCTCCTTACTCACGCCATAATGGACAAAATAATGGAACAAGTAACATCTCAATTCCTATATTTTCAACAACATTTGGACATAAATAAGAAACCTAAAGGTCTAGTTAAGAAGCACTGCTGGTTGGATGTTACCCCCCAAATATTTAGTCATAGGATGGTCAATTTCTAGAACAAAAAAAGCCTCAGAAGATAGCAAATTGTGATTGTATTAATCCCTTTCCTTCCATGATGACCGCATCACATGATATGCCAATATGTATTTCAGTGACGCTCAGCCGGGCGTCTGAGAAAAAAAATGCTTCCAATGGATTTAAATGAAATTTGGAAGCTGACTGTGTGATACTATATGAACTTTGGTGGAGTCTGCTTGATAAATGTGACATCATTTGAGTAAGCTAATCACAGATGTAGTGGGTCTAATAAGCACAAGGCGAGTCAGTTGTGAAATAGTGCTCACCTACAAAGTTGTTCTGTGAAATACCCATATTAGTTTTCTAATTTTTTAAACATTCACAATGTCTGATATTGACATAGATAATAGTGATAGTGATTATGAACCCACAGAGAGTGAGAGACAATTAAACAATAGATGGCTATGATAGTGATATATTCAATAAATCAGATGAAGAAGGTGAAGCAGCTATGATGTCTGGAGGGTGTAAAAGGATTGGTGATATTTTGGCAGATACAAGGCCTAAACCATTAGCCAAATTAGTTTGTACTTACAGTGGTGCAAATCCTGCTCTTGATTGTAATGAAAATATGACTGTGTTAGATATTTTCAAAAAGTTTATAACTGATGTTGTTATATCCTATTTATTTTGTGAAGTGTATAAATGACAGCACAAAAAATGTGACAAAAAAGGTATATCATATGGAATAAAGTGGAAGGATGTAAATAATGATGTGAATACATTTCTTGCCTTGTATTTTTATACAAGCTTATATAAACTCAGTGAGATAAACTTGTATTGGTCTAGCACACCACTTCAGCCAGGGATCTAGTTTTTTTGTGCATTCATCATGAGCAGGGATCGCTACCTTTCTATAATGAAGTTTCTAAGATTTCGTGAAGTAAAAGATGTAAAAAAGAATGATCCATCCACTCATTTAGACATTTTCTGCGATATGCTGACTACAATTGTAATGAACAATGTTGATGCCGGTGAACATTGTGCAAATGATGAAGCCCTTGTTCTCTGCAAAGAAGTCTAGGCTTTCAACATGTCATCAAAACTAAGAAGGCCTGTTTTAGAATAAAACTATTAATTTTATGCAAAAGTGAAAAGGAATGGAATGGCTTAAACTACAATTTTTGCATTTACTATGGAAAGGACAGAAGTTTTATCTCCAAATACCCTGATACCCATGAACTAAGTTCCAGTGAGAGTATAGTTGTACATTTGTCAAAATCTATACTTGAACAAGGACAGCACACCATTGTTGACAATTGATATGCAGTACGCGTTTGGCTAACTTTTTAGTCAAAAGAGATTATGCTGACTGGTACCATTCGTTCCAACAGAGGACCTCCAAAAGAATTGGCTTCTGAAAAAATACAATGATACAAATCTGCATTCATCAGAAGAGGTAACTCTTTGATTGTGAGATGGGAGGATAAAAGAACAGTAAATGCCATAACAGCCTACTATTCCACTGAGCTGATTGAAAAGGATAAGACTTACTTTGGTGGAACAAGAAAGTTTTTCAAGAAGCCTTATCAGATTGAAAAATATAATGAATTGATGGGCAGCATTAATATGGCTGACCAATTAACCATATGACCCCAGCTGAAAGAACCATGCCTGGTTCAAGAAGATAGGTTGCCATCTTATTATGAGGATGCTTCTCAATAGCCCTTTACTGTACAAAAATTCAGTAAAAAGAGCTATGAAAATGCTGAACTTCATTGACAAGTTGGTTGAAGAACTTTTACTTGTTTATAATGCTAATGGCAAAGACATTTTTGAAAAGTTTGTTGCTAATAACCCAAGAGCAGGACAAAAGCAAAAGCGAGAATAGGTTGTCGATACATTAGCAATGATCCATCCAAAACCAGGCAGACCTGTAGATCGTCCCCCAAAAAGTTGTCATGTTTGCTACCCAAAACGTAAGGATACGAGAACCCATTGTATCGGATGTCCAGACAAGCCTGGACTTTGTTCAATTGAACATTTCAAAAGCTTCCATAGTGATAACAATGGTAAATAAACATGTTAAATATATATTTTTCTTTAGTAATCATTAATAGGTTAACCATTTTTTGTAAATAATAATTAATTTGAAAGAATGCAAAAAAAGTCATAATGCACATTTGCAATGTTGCTACACAACCTTGGGGGGAAGGGGTTAAGAATTTCAAAGAAACATATTAGGTACTAGGGTTGTTCAAGTTCATATTGTGAAAATATAAAAGTTGTGGGAGACTTCAGGCCACATGTTGTTCTTGTTCCACTTGGGGTCGCATAGGTGCACCTAAAATTTGAACTCGATCGGATAAGATATAAAGGTCCCTCAAAGCGACACATCCTTCTCTCCCTCCATGCGGCTGCCACTTGGTCCATTATTGAGGTGACGTTAGCAGTCAGTCAAGTGGATTGGCCTTTGGAAGTGTTTGTTTGGTGTCTAGTAGAGGTCACTAACTTCTTCATTCTTTGGGTGGTAAATTGGTACAAACACTACTTGTTGTTTGGGGAACTGAAAGTTATCATTTTCAGTCACGATCACTAACAGAACAGAGAACTTCAATATTCCCATTTTTCCTTTCACAGGTGTGATGGTTTCTATTCGCAAACAGTGGTAGTTGATCGGTCACCCGGAGAACATCACTGGGAGCAGTCTCCCGGTCTGGAAAAGAAAACAAAGGCTGAAGCTGCAAAGGAAAACCGTGGAGTCCTGGGGATTTGGGAGAAGACGGGTCTCCCTACCTCCTGACTGCGTTACAGCAAGGCGAAGCTGCTCAAGTTAGTGGAGGCCTACAAGGGTCTTCAGAAACACAAGAAAAGACCTTCGGAAATGGCAAGGATGAATGGGGAGATCTTTCAAGGGAACCTTGATGACTTGTTCGATGTGGCGCACAGAGATGGCCTTGAGAAGACCACAAACGAGGAGGACAGGGCTTTCCTCATCAGCCAAAGAGAGGATCGATCGACTTCCTCCATGACCGGACTGGACACTGTATCAGCGAGGCTCCAAGAGAAAAAGCGGACGTAAAGCGGAAACAGGCTGCAGAGATGGGAAAAAAGATCGCCTTAAGTGTTGTACCTTCAAGCCAGGTGACCTCATCACCTTCGTCCTCTCACGGGAAAACGGATGGAAGCGATGCCGAGTTCAAGTGCCTAAGTCCTCCTAAGAGAAGAGCTGGAAAGAAGTCTACCATGAGCCTGTCAAAGGAAGTGACCACCAAACTGGACCGCTTCAAGGTCTCAGATCCGACTGCGATGGCAGTGGTAGGAGCCGTGGCCAAGGCAAATGGTCAGAACATCGACAACATCACGCTTTCTACGAGCTCCATCCGCCACCATAAGAGAAAGAACCGAAAGGAAGTGGCCACTGCAGAGAAGATCGAACTCCCGGGTAGATGCCTTGTGCTACTTCACTGGGATACCAAGCAGCTGCCTAACATCGCTGTGGGACGTGAACGCGTTGAGAGGCTCGCCATTCACGTCATAGGTGGGGACAAAGAGTACCTATTGGAAGCAGCCAAGATCCCCCAAGGCACTGGGCATCACATGGCGGAGGCTGTCCTCTAAGGTGGTATCCGAGGGTGGACTGGAGGCGCGCATTCAAGGAATCGTGTTTGACACTATTGCCTTGAACACGGGTCCCAAAGAAGGAACCTGCATCAAAATTCAGGAGGGTCTGGGAAGGAATATCCTCTGGTTTGCGTGCAGACACCAGATCCTGGAAGTGATCCTTGGGGACATTTTCAACCACTGTTATGGACCATCTGGCGGGACTAACGTCCCTCCCTTCGTCCGATTCCGGGACCAGTGGTACTTCCTCGACCAGAAATCTTGGACGTCCTCCATGGATGAAGAAAGCCTCCTTCCTCTCCTGACAGGCGAGCTGTCTAATGCAAGGGAGACAGCTTTGAGCGAGCTCAGGAATGCCATCGAACGAGAAGGCCATCCCACTACAAGGAGCTCTTGGTTCTCTCCAACATCTTCCTGGGAGGAGATATTGGGACGACTCTCAAGATGAGGGCACCAGGAGCGTTTCATCAAGAGATGGATGTCGAAGGGAATCTACGCTCTCAAGATTTTCTTCGTCACCTTCCTTTACGCTATTGCGTGGAACGAAGCCATGGTTCCTTCCCATGTTCCCCACAACGATCTCCTCTTCATGAGGGAACTTTGCAGAGGAATCCCCAATAAGCGCGTTGCCCAAGTGGCCCTAAAGGCATTCAAGCAGCATCTCTGGTACGTGTCAGAAGACTTGGTGCCTCTCTCTCTCTCTCTTCGACGAAAGGGTTACAAAGGAAGAGAAGGCCTCCTTGGTCCAGAACATGAAGAGGGAGTGGAAGGGACTGAAACGTATGGACGGAAAGGCCTTCAATCTCAACAAGCCTCTTTCAGGCTTCTTCAGTTCCCAATCGAGAAAGGCACTTAGTACACTTGCTCCCAGGACAAGGAGATGAACTGGCCACACTCTTAGCTAAGAGCTCCGCCAGCAGAGTTCATCAAGGCTGCTGACCTAAGGATAGACCTTAGTCGGGGACAACTTTAATATCATTTAAAATTTACTCCTTTGTATTTCTTGAACTTAGCTTTCATCCGTTCCCCATTATATTTGTACAATGGTACTATCGCCACATTCTTCCAATCCTCAAGCACTGTTCCACTCTTAAAGGCCTTACTACGCACCGGCCAGACCCATACCATAACACAACCCTCCCCACGTTTTTGCATTTCCAACATTATACCATGTACCTCAGCAGCCTTCCCATTTTCCAGACTTCCTACATTCTACCTATCACCAATCCCAAGTTATTCCAAAAGCTCTCCTTCTTAATCTCTCTTCAGTTATTGTCAATTAAATAAACTACACAACCAAAGCAGGCTCTAGTAAGGGTATCACATCCACAACACGCAATATTAGAGCCTTCCTTCACTCTTTATGAGCAAAAAGCCAATCTCTTCCATGACTCACCTGTTTCAAGAAGTTTGGCAACAGCGAAAAGTGACGGCTCCCGGTTTGAGTACGCTAATTCCATTGACTCGTGTGACAGTTGGCAGAGTGCATCAATCAGGTGGTGGAGAGCAACATCATCAAGGTGTCGCGAGGACTCAAACAAGCGACTCAACATCGATGAAAGGACGGGCAAGTCTGCGATCACCGCCGTTGTGATAACTGCATTGGCTTCTGCTGTGCTGCGACCTGCCTGGTTGTGACCAAACTCTTTTCACCATTTGGATTCAAAAACAAAAACAGTGGGAGTGGAAGGAACAAGAAAAATAGTGGTTCACAAAAAATATGGTATCCAGAGAACTATGGTAATACACTAACTAGTGACAAGAAGTGATGCTGGAGAAAAGTGAACATGTACAAGTAAAGGAACAGGCTTGATGTTAAGATTTAGTTCATCCTATGGTGTATTGGCTTTACAAAAAAAGCTATTCTTTAAAGTGTTTATAGTGAAAACTAATTTCCAAGTGAAGCTTCCCCTTTAGTTCAGGAAGCACAAACTATCTTATCACAAGGAAAATTAAACCCTCAAGCAAACAAGAACATTACTGGAGGTTCATGAAAGATACCAGGAAGCAAAATTAGAAGATATGACCCCCATGCAATAAAATTACCTTTAAGTTTTACAATTTTTTGCCCCCTGGGATGGTTTCATGGCCAACCTGCATCCCCATGGATGACAAAACCTCTGTCAGAGGGGTTTGAAGATTAAGCAATGTCTATCAGGTGTTTTCAGTGTTGTAAATGCGTCTTAGTAAGTTTGTTTGTTTTGTTAGGTGTGCATGGTACTGTAGACATGGGTGATAACCAGACCCGAGAGTGGGTGAAGTGACTGGTCTGTCTTTGGCATATCTTTGGGATAATTTTGTATGACAAATTGTGTGTACGAATATGTATGTGATATCTCTAAAATGTGATGGGCATGAGGGTATGGTGGATAAAATAGAGAAGTGTGTAGTCTTTCTGTCCTTGGGTGGTGGTAAGTTAGTTCTGGGTAGGATGTGTCCTGGTAGTGAATTGGGCACCTAGCATGTTTACCCGTATAAATGGGTAGTATATTTTCAGTTTAATTGAGGTGGATTCAGTGCAACCAGTGATAACACAAAGGGTGTTGTTTTGTATGAGTTTGAGTTTGAGTCAGCATTGGAAGTAGCAAGTGCTGGGTGAAAGGCTGTGGAAGCTTAGTTAATGTAGTGCAAATAAATTGCTTGTAGCTACAGTGTAATGAGTAGTTTTCTTCTTTGAAGTAGGGATCAGCGAGTGTTTGTAGGGCATGTAGGGTTTTATACTTCGCTACAAGGGTTAGTTACATGCCGTGAAGCCAAGGAATGGTTGACTATTTTGATGAGCATTTAGATTACATTGGGACGTGGGTGATTCAGGTGTATGCTTGAGATGTGATGTGGACCTGTGGCTGTGGAGTTTATCAGGTGTGCAAGAGAATAAGGAATTGATATTTCATATTTAGAAAAAGGTTAAAACAATAGCTAGGATTAATGTCCGATGAATAAATTGCATTTAAATAGGCAAGAACTTACCTTAAGACTCCCCCCAGTAGATGGCTTTAGACCAAGAATCCAAACCAGATGTTGAAGAGTAGTTAAGACTAAGTGCCAGGCTGAACCAAGGACACCACCATGACAGTGTGCCATTGAAAGGATAGCCCGCATGCACTGCAGATTCTTATTAGTCAACATCACTGGACCTTGTTGGGCTCCAACAGGAAGGGAGGTGGTTGCCAAGGCAGTTCCTACAGCCACCACCTGGTGGCGCATCTAAGGAGAAAATTAGAAAAAGACTCAGGAACTTGGGTGAAAGCACGAGAAGAGAGAGATAATTATCGATTAGTCAAACTCAATTTGAAACCTGCTGGTCCTGGTCACTTAATCATGTTTGATTTTCATGGTGTAAGAATACAATGGTACTTTCAAACCAGGTTAACTACTCAATAATCCATTCACCATCATTCTGAATTTAGACAAGCTTCTAAAGGAGTTTGAGGTTACTATGAGAAAAATGGAGAGTTTACTCCACATCCTGCAAGGAAAACCACTTACATTGTGAAGCGGAGCCATATTCAGAAGAATATTATCATCACCCTCACAAACCTACCACAAAAGGCTGGGGGGGAGGGGGTGAACTATTCAACACCATAGGAAATACCATCCTCATGCAACCACTATGCCCTACTCAACTCACCCTAACTCAACCTCATTAAAAAGCAAATATTTTGACTTGACTTTGACTTAAAGGCGCAGGTTGTAATGACCCCTTGCTCTGTGTCTGCCTGCTGTCAGCAGTTATTTCTAGCAGACAAGAAACAGAATTTGAGCGGGGTATACTTGGGCATTTGCCAAAGACTTCCCAAGTGGAGTGTTCTGCTAACTTGAGCGTATTACCCCTCTCCATGAAGAGAGGCGGACTAGAGGAGACAACCGAGGTATTAGTCTGTTTATACTCGCCCTTCCCCTCTCGTCTACCTGCTGCCATAGATGAGTTTCCCTCACATGGTTTAGCCCACCTGCTGAAGTGGTTACCGAGATGTGGCGCTTGGAGCGAGCATGTGAGAGTTGGAAAGAAAGTGAGAACCAGTCAACCTGACCATCTCACACTCCAGTGAGATGCAACAGTCAGGAGTCAAAAAGTTGCTACCTCTACTCAGCTTCCCTAGAAATACACAAGCTAGAAAAAAGCAAATTAACAACCTACACTAACTACATAGAAAAATTATACAATTTATCCATCAACAACTACCCTTCTTTAAACATGGCACTATCACACAAACAAAATAATCAAGAAAATGAGCAAGAAATACATCTCTCCAGGCTTAAAGGAAAACATACAACCTAAACTTCACAGAAAGAAATTTCACGCGCATAAAAGATAGAAAAACTAAAAAAAAAGAGTTCCGACACAAAAAAAATTACAACAAAAACAACCTTAAGGAAAATACATACATCACAACACCCGCCAGAGCTTTCACTAGCATAGTGGATATATCATTGGATTTCTGACCACAAGGCAAGGGTTTAATCCCATGAGCTGGTTGCCCATTGGCTGGATATGCTCCACACACACCATCATTCACAGAGCCAATCCCAACACTGCTATCATTTCTCATACTGCCTTCACAGGACAAAATACCCTCTCTCCTTTGTTCCTGAACCCTGCAGAAAAATATTAGTCCCCTCATATCAACACACCCTGGGGCGGAATTGGTGACCCCCCCCCCCTTCACACACACACACCTCCTAAGGTCATGAAGGGTCTCACCATTACTGCATGGTGTCAACAAAACACAACACGAACCAAACCCCTTCCCCTTCTAAAATGAACCTGGTGACTCAGTCTCACCAGTGATTGTCATTCTGAACATTAGATGTATTTCATTATCCAGTTGGGAGATCTCATCCACAATGTGAGGGATGAATGACGTTATCAACCCATCTGCCCCAACACATGTCACTGATTATTTGTCAACAACAAAGTAGCCTAAGAGAAACAACACCACAACAAACAAATTAAACGTTGACTACCGGCGTAGCCATTGAGACACCACAGACACATACAAAGCCCAAAGTACCCTAGAAAACTTTCAGTTAACCATCAAGTCTCTCAAAGCCATAAGGTCCTGACAAATATGAAACACAACTAAAGTACCAAGAAAACAGCAACCTCAACTATTACAGACATTTTTATCCACCCTTGGCTACAAAAACCATTCCCAAAATTTTAAAAGCAGTACCTAGCTCATACCTAATAATGACAAAAAATGATTAACAAACTTCATCTTAGGCAAACAAAATTATATACAAAGAACATGGTGTCCCCCAGGCCCCTAAACTTTTACCCTTATTTTAAATCTATTCACTGAAGAATTTCCTTAAAGAAAATCTTCAATTAAAAAAAAACACGTACATTTTTTTTTTTAGCTCATCTGTCGACTGCCAACTTCGGCATAAGTCGCAGGAAACACAACAGCCTAGAACTAGGCTACTTTAAAACAGAAATATGAAAACATAACAATGATAAAAATGGGAAAAACTAAACAATTAGGAAGCAATCTCTGGCATCAGGGGGAGGTGCCCCTCACCCTGGTGCAGGAGCGTGCAATCTACAAAGAAAACAATAACCCCCCCCCAAAAAAAAAACAACTTAAACAAAGGGGAGAAGCCCGGCCTCCCCCAAAAAGTCAATGTGCACGAATCCGTCCCGAGTACAAGGGACAGGCGGTAGCGACCTCGCCCATCCCGGTACCGGGACAGGTATCAGGCGCGAAGATCACCCAGACTGGGACATTCAACAAAAATGTGCCAAACAGTCTGGGGGACGACGCAATCGTTGCAATAGGGCGCAGGAAGGCGCTCCATTAAATAGGGATGCGTCACACGAGTGTGTCCGATTCAGAGACGACAGAAAGCAACCTGAAGCCGCCGCGGCATTGGGGGATAGGTCCATGGGAACAGTCGCGGCGCAATGGGACGCAACTTTAAGTTCCCTTCGACTGTCTCCCATCTTCTTTGCCAAGCAGTAAGAAGAGCTGCCTGTATTCCTGCCATGTAGTCGGTGTGAGGAAGAGCGAAACGCTGGTCCGGTCGCAGAGTCTTGGCGGACTCTTTGGCGCGCTCATTCCCCGCAATTCCTACATGTCCAGGAGCCAAGCAGAAGATAATCTCGACATGTGCCCGGCTCGCCAAAACCGTGGCGTCACGGATATCGCGAACCAGGGGATGCGGAGATTCCAATGCCCCGAGAGCACTCAGGGCGCTTTGTGAGTCGCTATAGATCACAATCCGGACTCCGAACCGGGCACGTCGCGTAATCTCCCGTACCGAGTGGTGTATTGCCACCAGTTCGGCCGTGAAGACAGACGCAGCGAATAGCAGAGCCCCGCTGACTTCAAACAGAAGGGATACGACGTGGAAGCCGACCCGCTCTTGGGACATGAAGCCATCCGTATACACTGGCACGGTTCCAGCGTGACACGAGATGTGCTCCAAAAAGGTCGAACGCAATACTCCCGGCGCCGTACAAGCTTTGAAAGCAAAGGCGTGGCGACAAATAGCCAAATTTGGTACCCTCCAGGGTGGCGTCCTGGGCAGAACCAGGGGCGCCACCGGCACGAGAGCTATATCTAGCTCTCGAAGGAGTTTCCTGGCCCTAAACTCAAAGGGCTTAGGGTATGATTGCCGTCTCTCGGCAGCATAGGCACCGTCGAGATCAGCTGCGGATACAGTGAAAACTGTTGGCGACTGAGGGAGGCGCCGTGCTCGCGCGTAAAGGCGAGTGATGCACTGCACGCGGCGCAAAGCGAGTAGCATCTCCCAGCATCGACCAACAGGCTCTCAATGGGGGAAGTGCGGAAGGCACAGGTCGCAAGGCGGAGGCCGCTGTGGTGGATCGAATCCACCTTGCGCAATAAACGCTCGGCTGCGGATGCATAAAACTCGCATCCGTAGTCGAGCTTCGAGCGAACAAAGGATCGATAAAAAAAGTGAGGCGGTAGCCCTATCAGCGCCCCAAGCGCTGAACGTCACGGAACGGAGAATATCCAGGGCGCTGGTACAAGAGACCTTCAGGCTGCGAATATGAGCCTCCCAGGTGAAGCGTCGGGGGAATACAAGACCAAGGAAACGGTACGACTCAAACACATCCAGGCGCACCCCATTAAGAAACAAATCTGGGTCGGGGTGGAGCCGTGGATGGCGGCAGAAGTGCACCACCTTAGTCTTGGTCAAAGAAAACCAAAACCTGTGCGCTTCGGCATAGCGAGAGAAGCGGTTCAATGCCTGTTGGAGTCGACGCTCAAGAGTTGGCATCTGGGCCGTGCCAAAAGAGATCGAAAGGTCGTCCACGTAGAGCGTAGCGAGAACATCTTCTAGCAGCACCGAGGTGATGCCATTGATGCTCAGGGCAAAGAGTATGACACTGAGGACACTTTCCTGCTCCTTTGGGCCAGAGAGAGCTCCCCCCACCCGTACGCGGAACCGAACATCTCAAAAAAATTCAGATATAAAGACTGGGAGGCGTCCCCTCACCCTATCGTGTGGAGAGTCTCCATGATACCGTATCGCCATGCGGTATCATAGGCCTTCTCCAGATCGAAAAACACCGTGGCGTAGTGCTGTCTACGAAGGAAAGCCTCGCAGACAGCATTTTCCAGTCGAAGCTGAGCATCCGACGTGGAGTGGAACTTGCGGAAGCCGCACTGTGCAGAAGACAGATGGCCTCCGCTCTCCAGGAAAAAAAGACTAATCTAACATTTACCAATTTCTCCCTCAACTTGCACATGCAAGTGGTTAGAAAGATTGGGCGGAAACTGGTCGAAGTAGAGTGATCTCTTCCCGGCTTGCGAAAGGCGAGCACAGTAGCGATTCGCTAGGAATCTGGGAGAAGACCCTCCACTCAGATCTTGTTAAACAAATCTAACAGAAAGGCCATGCCTTGCTCACCCAGGTGTCGAAGCATGGCGTAAAGACCATAGGCGGTGTTCGCGCACGAAGCGAGAGCGGAGCGCAACTCGCTCCCAGTAAACCTGTCGTTGAAGGGTTCTCCGCCTCTGGAGGTAAAGTCCAGCCGGCGGCCTCCCGCAACATCAAGACGTGCATTGAATGCTGGCGGAGCAGTATCACAGCTAGAGAACGCGGAAAAAGCGGTCGCGAAGGATTCCGCCACGGACGCGGGGTCCGAGATTGCGGTCCCATTCTGCTGGAGAATGGGAGGGGAATCCTGCGAGAACTTGCCCCGAATCATTTTGACTTGCTTCCACACCTCTGCTAAAGGGGTCTTCCCGTTAAGTGAAGACACGTATGACCGCCAAGAAGAGCGGCGGGCGTGCTTCGAAATATACCGGAACCTAGCCCAAGCACGACGAAATTCAGCGACAGTGAAATCGTTCGGGCAGGACTTATAGCGCATATAGGCATAACGCTTCTGTTTGAGGGCCGTCTCACACTCGGCCGACCACCATGGAAGTGGTCGGCGTGCAAAACGGCCAGACGTTCTTAGGAATAGTAGTCAGGCCCGCGGCGATGAGGTTGCCCGACAAGAACTCAACGGCCTCATCTACCGACCTAAACTCCTCGACTGAGATAGAGAATTCAGTCATTTCCTGAAATGCAGGCCACCGCGCCCGCGCCAAGCACCACCGAGGTGGGCTCTCAGGCGGCAGTTGCCCTGAAAATTATATTTGAATGGGAAAGTGATCACTACCATGGAGGTCATCGACCACCACCCAATCAAAATCAGGCTGTGCATCCGAAGACCACAAAGATAGGTCAAAGGCAAGAAAATGAAGCGGTTCTCGGACAGTGATGCGTAAACTCATCCCCGTTTAGGACACCTATCTCAAGCTCTTCGATCAGATCGGCAAGGACTTGTCCACTGGGATTTATGGAGTAATCTCCCCAGAGAGGATGCCTGCCGTTCAGATCTCCAAGCAAGAGATAGGGCCTCGGCAACCGTGCCACGACGCGGCGGAAATCCCTTGGGGCGAAGTCAACTGACGGTGGAATGTACGCAGAAATGATAGTAAACCTCCTATCCAGGTGCAGCTGCACAGCCACTGCCTGAAAGGAGGTATCTAAAGAGAAAGGAAGAACGGAGACATCATGCCGGATGTAAACCGCGCATCCCCCAGCCCGGCCATCCCGCGGTGGTAGGGTCGCGAGACCCTTATACCCGGAAAAGCGCGCCTAGCATGGTCTCCTGCAAAAAGATAGCTAACGGGGAACGGGACGAGACGAGCCTACGCAGCTCCTACCAGTTGGCCCGGAGTCCACGGCAATTCCATTGAAGTAATATGCCTTCCAGGCCTAGCTCCGAGGAGACGCGGGGGCCCTCTTCGAACAGAAGACCCTCACAGAAATGGCCGTACGCTTTCCGGGGGCAGAACCCCGGGCGCTGTTGGCCGGACAAAGCGCTGTCGCCTTCGAGGACTTATTGGGGGAGGTTGGGCTCGCCATGCGAGTCTTTTCCTCCCTCGCCTCGAAACCTTAGGCGGGCGTTGCGGCTTCAGGGGTGGGGGGGCACTCTTTTCGAGGAACCACCGTCTCCGAACCACTCGCTCCACCACTAGGCGTGGCCGAAGGAGCCGAAGCTCCTTTCTTGCTTTCGTCCTTTCGGGGGACAGCTTTAGGAACCCCCTAAGATGGCCTAGCGACCAACTTCAGGGGTGTTGCCTCCTGTGAGTATAACGACTCGGTGGAGGCGCGTGGCCGTTTCGCCTTACGGGAAACGGTCACGCTGATGAAAGATGGGGGAGCCCTGGTTTTAGCCTGGGCTGGGTATGGGCCCTTTTTGCCGCCAGCTTTACCAGGGAAGCGCCCGGGTTGGTAGAGACCGCAGAAGGGCTCCGAATGGGCGCGGAAACAACCGTGCTCGTTGGCCTGGATGGGCCAGGAGCAGAGGGTGCCTTTCTAACTATTGAGGCATATGACGTCCCAGGCAGAGACGGGCGCGCCAGGACCAAGTCCTTAGCCTCGCGGAATGAGAGTCGATCCTGGGCCTGAACGGCCAGGATTTCTTTCTCAAGGAGATATGCAGCACATTGCTTCGAAGAAGCAGGGTGCGGCTCTCCGCAATTGACACACTTGGCCCCACATGATTTGGACTTATCGTGTGCGACCTTGGAGCAATTTACACATACTTCGGGTGACCCCGACTTTGCACATCTACCTGAGCGATTCGTATGGCCGAAGCGGTGACAGTAATAGCAGCGCCGCGGCAGTGGCACGAATGCCTTCACGCGGTAGCGGTACTAACCGGCACGCACCGACTCAGGGAGCTTGTCACAGTCGAACGTGACGAAGAGTGTAAGGGTGGGTCTCGAGGCCCCTCCCTGTTTTCTCATCACATGTTCGATCTTGACCGCCCCATGGTTGGCCAGCTCCAAAGCGATGTCCTCAATGTAGTAGTCCATGAGTTCCCTCGCATTAACTACTCTTTTCACGAAGTTCATGGTAGAGTGCGGCGTCACACTCACAGGCCTGCCATCAAGTGTCCGAAGGGCACTAATCATGGCCGCCTCAGAGGGATTCGACGCATTCGCCAAAAGGTTCCCGTCCGAGAAACGGGTCACTTTCGGCTCTCTACCAATCACACTGGCTAAAGCTCTCCTCTGCTGGATCATGTTGCCCTTAGCCAACATGCTGCCATCAGTGGAACGAACAACCAGGAAGCGTTTGAAGCCAGCGGGTTCGAAAACGCCGGGTAGTCTCTGAATGAGGGGCCCCAACGTAATGGAGGCTCCGCTCTGTGCACTTATACTTTTGGTTTTTGTCAGGGACTCCGCCCCCTGGAGGGGGGGGGGGGGGAGCAACGCAGCCGAATGTGCCGATCTTGGCTTGGTCGCTTACCGAAGTGGCAGACCCATCCGTTTCCACCTCATGAGCCAACCATTATTGTTCTTAACGTTCCGTAGGTAAGAGAGGGGTTTATGGTCAGTCTCTATAATAAATTATTTACCCTAAGAGAAACATTTTGAACTTATGGATGCTCCAAACGATGGCAAGTGCTTCTCGCTCGATTACCGCATAGTTATTCTCGCGGGAAATGAGTTTACGGCTCGCAAACGCGATCGGGAAACTTTCGTCATTGTCAGCATACTGGACGAGAACACATCCTATGCCATCGTTACTCGAGTCAGTCCGTATGCCAAATGGTTTAAGGGGGGTCAGGTGAGCGGAGGATCGGTGCTGAAGCTAATTTCCCTTTAAGCTGGACAAAGCTAGTGATAAAACAGGGCGTCCAGACGAGGCACTCGGAGAGGGCCTTTTTCTTGAGATCACACAGGGACGCAGCGAAGTTCATAATAAAACGTCGGTAGAAGGAGGCGGACCCCATGAATGACCTCAACTGCTTCTTTGTTGCAGGCAATGGCATTTCGACAATTGCCTTGATTTTGTCAGCTTGGGTGGGGGGAGGCAATGAATCGTTCCCTATGTGGAAACCCAAATAGTCAATAGTGCCAAAGGCGAAATGGCACTTATTGGAGCCAATCGTGAGGTGGTGTTCCAGGAGTCGGCACAGGAGGGCGCGAAGGGCAGCCAGATGGTGGTCCCATTAATGGGTCGCGACGTAAATGTTGTCGAAGTAGAAGTTAATTTCCCTTTAAGCTGGTCAAAGCTAGCGATAGAACGCGGTGTCCAGACGAGGAACCTTGATTTTGCAGCTTGGGGAGACAAGGGATCGTTTCCTATGTGGAAAGCTAAATAGTCAATAGTGCCAAAGGAACTCTCATTCGGTTATAATTGCTATATGCAGTCACCGGAATTGCATCAAGCCCTTGTCGGTGGAAAAGGCCGTGTACTTCTTTCGTCAAGGGAATCTGGCAATAGGCCTTACACAGATCTAATTCTGTAATGAATTTGGCCTTCTCGAACTGTGCAAATTCTGATCGATGAGGGAAATCGGTTCAGCGTCAAACATGGTGACGGTGTTTAACATCCGGAAGTCGATGCACATCCGGTAAGAATTGTCCGACTTCTTGACAATGACGACCGGGGAACAATACTCAGACTGCGAGGGCTCTATAATACCCACCTTCAATAGCTTGTCTACCTCCTCATTGAACGCTTTTCTTTAGTGAATGGGGAGGGGGTGCGGCTTTGAATGGACAGGTTCGTGGGTGGTGAGCCGAATATTGTGCTCGAACTGGGTAGCACAACCAGGGGTATCCGAGATTGCATCGGCGAATTGGGTGAGTAGCGTTTGTAACTGGGTCTTCTGGGGGGGGGGGGAAGCTGAGGATTTATACTCAACTCGGTTGATGGGGAATCGGGGGTATCTGGCAAGACGTGAAGAGGATATTCCGCGTCTTGTTCCACGACCGAGGGGTCAAGCAAGTAGCTGGACTCCAAGATGGATACTTCGTCCACGGCCACAAGTCGGTTGGCACAAGCGCGTCGGTGGTACTTTTTAAGCATGTTCACGTGGAATAGCTTAATGCCAGACGAGGCCGCGTCTCTCGATCACTGAGAAGGGGCCCTTTCATTAGCTCAAAAGTTTGTCGTTCTCCGTGAGGAGTAGTAAAAGGCCTTCATCACCGGGTTTAAATTTTCGTTCTTGGGTCTTACAGTCGAAGTAGGTCTTATACTTGCCCAAGTTTGTCTCGGCGTTCTGATGAACGATCTCTGCGCACTTTCCTACCCTCTGCCTTAGGTCTAAGAGGTAAGCGTAGGAGGATTGAATCCTCTTGTCTAATTTCGAATTGGAGAAAAGCTCCTTTAGAATGCTGAGGGGCCCTCTAACATTATGTCCATACAGAAGCTCAAATGGGGCAAAACCTAAGGTGCGATGGGAAATTTCCTAGTATGTGAAAAGGGCTACCGGCATGAAACGGTGCCATTCTAGGAAGTGGTTCGGCACACAATTTCTTGAGGATAGATTTGAGGGAGCCGTTGAGCTTCTCACACATCCCATTACCAGCTGGGTGAAAAGGGGGTGGTAAAAAGGGGTTTATCATCAGGAGCTTGCCGACGTACTCCATCAGTTGCGACGTGAATTGGCGGCCACGATCAAACAGGATTTCCTTGGGTAATCCAACGCGAGAAGAGATGGAGATTAGTGCTTCCGCGCAGGAGATGCTGTCTATATTCTTCAACGGCACGGCGTCGGGGAACCAGATGGCAAAATCCACTAAAGTTAGCATGTGGCTGTGCCCTTCACTCGACGGGGGAGGGGGGGGTATCGCACCGATGAGATCAATTGCGACACGGGAAAGCGACTCTGAGATTAGGGGTCCTATCTGCAACGGTGCGGGCTTAACTTGCCCTTTGGCGGCAGTCTTTTGGAAGATGTCGCTAGACCTGCAGTAGCAAAGGATTTCTTCATGGGCGCCTGGCCAATAAAAATATTTGAAGATCTTCTGGATGATCTTCTTGGGACTAAAATGGCCTGAAAATAGGCTGTCAAGGGCAGCAGTTAAAATGTGACCAACGCGAGAGCATCTTTGAATCTTTTACCACTTGTGAACGGGTAACCACGGGTTGAGCCACGGAGTTGGGGGAGACCAGTGGGCACTGGCCAATGAGGATGGAGCAGAATTTAATAGGAGCTGCTACTACTACTGCCCAGCCAGTGAAATACGCACAATCGATGTAGCACTTAACGATGGGGAATCTATTGGCGCGCTCCAGTAGTCGTGCACGACGGCGAATTTATTATGGTCCTGAGCTACTGGGAGAAGCAGCTTGTCTGACACCACTATGGAGGTGCGCCCGGTATCTCTCACAAGAGTGGAGACACGGCAGCCATTAATCGTTCCGGATTCGAACTTAAGGCCTCCGGGGTATTCTTACCAAACAAGAAGTTTACCTGGTGGCCGCCGGGACTTGATGTGGATGGGGAGAAGATTCCGATGGTGTTAACGGAGGCGCAGACGTGGCAGAGATCTGGTTTACCTAGTGAGAAGAGTTATTCCTCAACTGAGAGTTCGGGGGGCAGTTCGTTTTCACCTGGCCCTCCACACCACAGGAAAAACAAATGATGGGTCTGCTGGGAAGAGATAACGTAGGGGGCCTGAAGAAAACGGTTATACATCCCGGTGTTCAGACGAAAAGATTGGTTTCGGTTTCAACTGCCCAGTTACCTTGGCAAACTTGCTTCCATTTTGCAGGATCAATTTAACTTTGTTTGGCTTAGGTCTGGGAGAAAAGGGGGCCGCTTTCTTCCCTTCTTTAGGATAAAGGTTGTGGCTTGCTGAATAAATGTCGGCCTTTTCTGTGCATTCCTAGAATGTGAGGCACTGCCGGTCTTTTACGATAGATCTGACTTCAGCCGGAAGTGCAGCCAACAACTAGTCTCTCAGGAAGAAGTCAATGAGGAAATCATAGTCATGCAGGATTTTAGAAGCATCGAGCCAAAAGTTGAGGTGACGCTGGAGGGTGTACCCAAACTGACGGTATATTTAGCCTGGCTGAAGGCGGGCATGTCTGAATTTGGATCGGTAAAAGTCTGGGGTCATGTTATATGCCGCCAGTAACTCCGATTTTAAGGTCGAATAATCAATTGTTGCCTCCGAGGGGAGTGATATGAATATATCTTGGAGTTGGGAATTTATCAAGGGCAACAATAGGGCCACTCCATCTGCCTAGATGTCCCAATGGTTAATTTCGAAGATTTTCTCGAAGTGGATTAAAAAAAGGCTTTGAAATTCTCGGCTTCCTTGAAAACCGGAAGCTTAACAGACGTGGGAGGGGGAGCTTCGTACCTCGAGCTGATTCTTTCCCTTTCTTCTTGTTCCTTCTCTTTCTCTGTTTTCTTCTCATTCCTTCTCTTTGTCTTCTCTCTCAGTCCTTTCCTCCGCTTGGATATAAGCTAAGAGGTCCTTGCCACTGAGTCCAAACAACTCTCCTTGCAACTTAAACGTGTTAAATAATGAGTACATTTTATTGCGTTTGACCAACTTTCAGGAAAAGCCCCACGAGAAAAAAAGGGAGGGAATTATTTAGATGCACAGCAGAAGTGCTGGTAGGCTGGTATAATTCCTCACTTGAAAAAAACAAAAACAAAGTGATAATTATTTTGCATGGCACAAATTCTTAATTATACTAAAACTATTCACTCTGGAATTTAGCGAGAGCTGGATGATATAAAAAAGATTATATTTAAGTAAGGTGTACATTAAAGTGAAGATGGTAAACATGAATAATTTGGTATATGTGGGGTTGTGAGACAAGGGTATGTGATATCACAGTGAATATGTTTTATGAATGGTATGTCAAGAGAAGTACAAGTGTAGAAGTAGTAGTAGTAGTGGTAGATTGCCATCTTGCCTTGGCAATGGCGGATAATGAAAGACAAAGGTCAGTATATTAATCGCTGGTGAGCCCAAGGGCACCTGGGGCAGGTGCTCTTTAGGGAGAGGTGTCAGAAAGATTATGTTTTGACACCAAGGCGACTTGTTCCTCATCATAGGTATATGGATATGATACCCATTGGCGGAATTACTTGGAACAGAGAGTATGTTAGTGCGCGATGCGTTTTGAAGACAGAAGACGAAAGAAAGCAGTGTTGTAAATGGTTATGTGTAATAATAAGTTAAGATCTACCCACTTCAGTGGGCAGAAAAGCACAGTGTCCACCAATTGGTAGCCAGATCTCTATGTGCGCTGACGTTTGTGCGCGCCCATACCGGGATTGAACCCGGTGCCGCGATGTTAGAAGACGAACGCTGTATCCACTCGGTTAGCGAGAGCTCTACAAGTGGAAGTGAGGGACAGTGGTATGAGGTGAATGAAGAATGAGAGAGGGAGAAGGGTATTTGAACAGATGAAGGAAACTGATAAGATAATGAATGCCAGGGGTTTGAAAGGATAATAAAAAAAAGGTTACTAAGAATATAGCGGCCCGAACAGATGGAAAGATCAAGAATAAAAAGTGAAAATAGACACTTCAAAAGTTATTTTGGATGAGAATGATATATAGGTAGAGGGAGGAACAAAACAAAATAGATATACTCGTACATATAGTGTGAAGAAGAAGAGGAATAAGGTTATAACTAAGAATGTAGTGAGGTATCAATGGTATTTAAGAAGAATGGCTGAGAATATTAAACTTACAAGGAGAATATATGAGTAAGTATGATGGTGCGCAAAGGATGATAATGACTGTATAAAAGATGGATCAATTATGTGAGGGTTGTTTATGAGAAAAGAGGCTAACAGAAATAGTTGAGACTATTTTGTATGAAAAGTGCACTTGAAAGGGGAATGGAGGGAGGGGGGGGGGGCTATACACGAGGCCTTCTGGACAAAGGGATGAACCCTACATGGATGCAATGTTACAGCACATAGCCCTCCATTGTTATGAAAGACCAATGACCTTGAAAAAGAAGATGGGGATCTTTATACTTAACACAGCATTGTGGAGTAGAATGGGGAGGGTGTTTCCTCTGGCGATGATGTGCACCACTCACTTTTATATGTGAATAGTGAGGTTGATGATGATAATTAGTTGGGGTGCTACAGAGAGAGCATTCAAAAACCGGCTTCCATTGTGCAGTAAATATAGGTCCCTAGCACTAAGTTTCATTACCTCTGCATCATAATACTGCTGAGGCAGGTCTTCGCTTGGAGTCCTGTGGTGGTTCCGGAAGGAAGAAGAGGATGAGGAGGAGCTGGTTGTTTGGCCTGCACTGGTAGCATTGCTTGAGTTGTTGAGGACAGTGAGAGTATAGTGTGGTGGGAGACAAGACTTGCACAAAGCTGTGATGAATGCATCGCGTGGCGTTGTCAGATTCAGTTTCCCTGCCAAGCTTGCAAACATCTGCCACAACCAAGAAGGACCAGAAATACAAAAATATTCAATAGTATGAGAACAATGTATGGACAAATTTTAATTTAAAAATCAAAAGGGGAAACGGGGATAATATCTTGCTAACAGTGACCAACATATGTGAGCCATGAGTAAATAAAGGAGCATTCCATGAGAATTGGTCACATGAGTGTCATGAGAGCTGGAAGGACTATTGTCATATATATCCATATTTCATGTTTACATAAACATTGCATAACAGTGCAACAGTCACATAAGGTGTACAAAATTCCAGAGAATTGGCATCAATAGGGCTCAGCAAGAAAGAATGCTAAAATAACTAAACATTTCTCCCTACAGTGGGTGCTACAAAAAAATACCCACTGTTGTGACAGCTGCACATCATACAAAGTGATTAAATGTGACTGCAAACATATACAGGATGGAAGAAGATGCTACGTTACAAACCTGCTCATTTAGATAATTCTAAAATATGCACTAATTGACTTTGGATTAGGTCATGGAATTGTTAGTCTCTTCTCTCTATCTTGCCCTTACTCTAAATTCCCTCTCTCACAATTTTTTATCCACCCTCTGACATTCGTGCATGGCATTGCATGCCCATGGTCAATCTTTGGGCATGAGTGTTATGACGTCCTTGTCACATTGAAACACCAAGGATACAATCAAAATGCAGTAATTCAGAAAGAATCAATAGAAAAAATACTCAATATACAAAAATAAAAGATTGCCCAACCAAAAAATGAGTGGAAATGCTGGTTTCTTGCTGACCAATTGTCGGTTTTCCACACCTATTTTCCAAGTTCAATTCCCACTAAAAGCAGAGAAAAAAAAATTGACACTTAAGGAAGCTGCTGTCAATCAGTGTGTCAAGTCATAGGCATACACACAGACATCTCTAGCCATGTATATCATCACACACAGATTTCACAATACTATTGTTTTTTACCTTCCCTTCCTATGCACACAATACATCACTCTTCCATATCTTTACCAGTCAAAGGATGAGGGTTCTTAGCATACTACCCAGATATGCAATGGCTCACCTTCCCTTTGGTCATAAAGGGTTCCTTGCTCGCAAAGCATACTACTACCACTCTTCCTTTATTCCCAGAGGACTGGCCACAGTTGTTAGCGATTATCATTTAAGACTGAATACGATCACCTGGCAGCACCTGTGTGCTGTAGCAACCCTATGGTACAGATCTCACAATAAAATAGAGGTCACCACAGAGAAAGGCATCAATGTAAATAGGTAGTCAAACTGCACAAAACCAACAGAACAGTCAATTATTTACAATGCACAGCCGACATCTCAAAGGGGACATAAAAAAAAATCATAAATATACAGAAAAATATACTCATTACTAATTAAATTTTATAATGCTAACACCATCGTTATTACTCATTACATCATCATACTTCCCACTCCTGTAGAAAAAAAAGTTCACTCAATGCACATTAACACCACAGTCATCCAGATCCCACCTATTTATACACTATTAGCCCATTCACTATTATGTGACCATTATGATCACAGCTTCCTTAATACAGAAGTGTATAAAATTAATTCCATATAAATAGCATAATATATGGGCAAAGCAGTGACAGTGGTAACATTGCCATGGTAATGGCATGAATGCCTTCACATGGTAGCGATACCAGCCAGCATGCGCCCACTCAGGAAGGCTTTCCAGGTCAAATGTGACAAAGTGTTGGGGTGAGTCTCAAAACCCCCTCCTTCTTTCACCACTACATATTTAACCCTGACCAACCCCAGGCCAATTAGCATTTTAGTAATGTCCTCAAGGGAGTAGTCTAGCAGGTCAATGGCATAGACTACCCTCTTTACAAAGTTCAGAGTAAAGTATGGGGTCATTTACACAGCTATGCCATTGAGTGTCCAAAGATCCTTCAATTTTTGCACTTGAGCAGGATTGGCCATATTGAATAAAAGGCTAGTGTCTAAAAGACAAGAAACCTTTTGTTGCCTACCAAGAAAAGTAGCTAATTCCTAAAAGACAAGAAATCCTTGGTTCTCTCCCAAGGAAAGAAGCTAGTTCCCAAAAGGCTAGTGTCTAAAAGACAAGAAACCTTTGGTCATGCATCCATTGGATAGCCATGTTTGATCAGTCAAAGCAGATTAAGATAGAAGATTCACAGCAGATGGGCCCAGAGATACAAAGCAACCACTCAATAAGGGGACCCTACATCTTTGAGGCCCCTCTCTCTTTAATCTTCTTCTGGGATGGAAAGAATATAGGTCAGACATCACCACAGCGCCTTGGGAAGGAGGAGGGCACTTATTATCCTTTTGTTTTGGATTATTTTTCCTTGTTTTCCTCGGGAGGGCCTTGCTCAGGAATGGGGCCATGTTGGAAGGGGGGGGGGCATCTCCCCCTTCCAAGCCTCAACCAGGGATGAGTAGACTGAAGCAGGTCAGCAGCCATTGGGTGCAGAGGGGCTCATAAAGAAAGTTGCCAAAAAATGAATGGTAAAGGAGATGCCTAGAAGGAAAAAAAGCCCAGGTAGTTTTGAGACTAATCCGGGGCATTGGGACCATGTGGGCATGCTGATTCTTCAGGTGGCAGATGTAAGAGTCTACATGGGGCACACCCTTGCAGAGTGTAGTGGGACCAGCTTTTCATAGTTTCATTAGTGACAATGTTAAATGGCCTTCGATGCCTTCTGAGCCACATCTTGTCACTAATGGGATCCCTGTCCATGGATACCACTTGAAAGTGTCTCATCGCCTACACCAAAACTCTTCCTTCTCTTCAAGTTCATCTCAATGCAAGCATCAGTAATATCCCTCTTTTAAACACATTAACTAACTCTCCCCTCTACCCTTATCACATACAACCTATACATTACTTGTACTACTTGGATTAACACCTAGTATTCCACTGGTATATGCCCTGATCAGTGGGGTCCACCACAGTGAATGTGCCATGAACATTGAGTCTCTGCCACTTGACTCCAAGAAATGCTTTAAAGCATATCAGGACCAGTGACCATCTCCGCCCAATCTAAGGAGAGTGAATGAATTCATAGGATTGATACACAAGAATGGTTTGCAGTCTTAATCCCTTATGAGTAGGAATTTTTTATGCAAAAGAAAATCAATAATTTTTAAAAATTCCATGAAAAACATTCCATAAGGGAGAGCAAGGGGGAAAAATAATGAATTTCAAACAAAATGAATTCTCCTGGGGCTATCAGATGGGACAAAGCTGTTGTGTGAAAAATGCCAATACAAAACTGCCCTTTTGGGTGTCACCTGCATTTTGGGAATAAAAAAGATAGTGGTCTTCAATTTGTGAAATTGGGAAAGGAGAAAATTTACTTTTAAGAAAAAGCTAAGGAGACACAGATTAAAGAAAAACAAACAGCCGTAAACACCTAAGTCACAAAAGACTATGTTCATTCAGAGTCCAGGCACTCAATAGTACCAAGTTTAGCCCAATTGGTGGGATGCATTCAAAGGAATGACATAACAAATGAGTGACATAAACACTTTCTTAAGTAGTGACATAACGAGGGAAGACTATAAATGCTCTATCCAAGGACTAATTCAAGAGAGTTGCAATCATAGTCTATTAAAATTGGTTGTTAGTTTTGCCCTAATTTTGATTGCATCAACGTCATGTACAATTTCCACTCTCCCTGTCAGCAGCACATGATTACATGCTTTATCCTCTGATCCTGAGCCACCAAAAGGTAATGAAAATTTACAAACCACGCATTGTTGCAAAACTATTATAATCATACCTTTTTCACCATAAACAAAATTGCTAGTTATTATTTGCTTCTCTTTTAGAAATTCTAGTATAATTGTGACTAATATTTGTATTACTGGGAAGGGAACGCATCTAGATCGCAGAGATTTCACCAAAAGAAAGGAAGCAGATGATAGAGGCATGTTTCTCCTGTCTAAAAAGATTTGGGATGACAAAGAGTGACATAGTAAACTCCAACAATCCACCAGATGAGCTTACCTTAAAGAGTTGGGTGGAGGCACTTTGAAGACATGAGATAATTAACTGTTGACACAAACATTACAAAATCAAGCACCTATAAAGGCATGGATAGGAAGAGATAGTAAAGGGCAGCTAGAGAGCAAATCGCTAGGCGATGGGTACCTGGAAACTCTTTAAGACGTTTTCTGTGGCTGCTTCATCTGTGCAAGCCTCAAGGAGGATGGAGAGGGCAGCAAGGAGGCCACACCAAGCAGAGTTCACAAGCTGCTTGTGCACATTGTGGTCAGTCTCCTGGGTGTCATATTTCTCTACCATCTGAGTTTCGGGGTGAGCAGTGGAACCTTCAAAGATGGAATGGACACAAAAATTATTAACAAAGAAGAGAACTTTACCAATTGCAGTGTGAACCAACAGCGGTAGTAAGCCTATGAAGATGTGTCTTGGGAGCACTTCCATCAACATTATACAAAGTGCCAGCAAAATAAAATGACATTTTAACTGCCACAATCAAGCACAAATAAGTAAACAAAGCATAAGTTTCTTCCTTTGTCAGTTTTCTAACATTTTAGTATAATTTTCCTTGTTCCATTCACTCAGCCATCTACTTCTGTACCCATCCACTAAAAGTTTATGTTAGCAGGTGATAAAGATAAGAAGAGATTTTCAAAAATAATAATAAGCAAACAAAAAACAAAACAAAGCAAATGGAACCGAGAATAAAAAATGAAGGGAAGAAGCACACTCAGATGCCTGGGGTAGGCCCACCTTCCTAAGGGGGTCCAAAGAGAAATGGTAGTCAGACCCACACCAATGAGGGTACTTGAAAAAAAAACCTCATTGGCCTCATCAACTAACCTAAACTCCACAATTGAAAAATCAGTCATTCCCTGGAAAGCAGGCTACCACACCTGGTCCAAGCACCACTTAGTGGTTCCTTGGGTGGCAACAGCATGGCAAACTATATTTGTATAGAAAAGTTATTACTACCATGGTTATCAATCACTTCCTGCCCCAAATCAAGCTATGTTTGGAGAGCACATGGATAGCTCAAGGTATGAAAATGAAGTGGTTCTCAGACAATACTAAGTGAATTCATTCATGTTTAGTTTAGCCGTTTTTTAATTTTGAGAGTCCATCTGATGACTGCCTACTAGGGCAAAAGTCCTCATACTTACATCACAGCCTACTACTACTAGGCTAGATTAAAAACAACAAAGATAAAAAAAACACAGGCGAGCACAAGCAAAAATAAAAAACACAACAAAAACAGCTAAAAAAGAAAAGAAAGCAAATGGCAACAAGAAGGAAGCGTGCTCCAGCATCGGGGGTTGGCCCACCTACCCCCCAGCGCAGGAACATGCGACCTACAAAAAACAGTCAAAGTGGAGGTGGAGTCGGCCAGCCTCCTACCAAAAGTCATATAATCCACAGGTCAGTGTGCATGAACCAGTCCCGAGTACAAGAGACAAGCGGTAACGACCCTGCTCAGCCCGGTACCAGGACAGGTAACTTGGGCGAAGATCACCCAGACTGAGACATTCAATAAGAATGTGATGAACAGTCAGGGGGACAAAGCAGTCTTCACAATAAGGCGCAGGCGAGCGCTCCATCAAATGGCGCTGCGTCCCGCGAGTGTGTCCAACTCTGACACAACAGAAAGCAACCTGGGAACAGTTGTGGCACAATGGCATGCAACTTTAAATTCCCATCAACCATCTCCATCTTCTTTGACAAGCCACCCGGAGAGCTGCTGCGAAATGCTGGTCTGGTCACCCAGTCCTCGCAGACTCTTTGGCACCCTCTCATTCATGTTTAGGACACAAATCTCCACTTCTTCGAGACTTCGATCGAGTCTACCAAGATCTGGCCCCTAGGATTGATCATGTAGTCCCCCTAGAAGAGGTTGGGGGTCTACTATTTAAATTCGAGAGGAAACAGGACCACAGTGGAAGTCTGCCACATCAAGGTTAGCTGATGGTGCAATAAATACTTAAAGTGTACCTTGTATCCACTCGTAACAACACTTACTGAAAGGAGGCATTTCAAGCCAAAATGAGTATGGAGACATGTTGGGGAGGGGGGAAGTGTACATCCACCCCCCTGTCCCCCATTATGTGGTGATGGGGTTGCAAAATACTTATATCCCAGGAGGCCCAGGACTTGCTCCTTAAACAGGTCTGAATGTAATTGCTTTGTGGAAAAATGGTGCAGCTCACCACAATTTACACACATTGCATTACACAAACAATACAGATTTATTGTGTAAGAGTTTAGAGAGGTAAGCACAAATTTCAGGTTGACCTAACTTAGCAAATCTGCATGACTTCTTGGTGTGGCTGAAGCAGTGGCAATGGTAGTACCTCCACGGCAATGGCACTACTCCTTTGACGTAGTAGCGATACCAACAAACTTGTAGTCACTCAAGGAGTTTGCCTCGGTCTAATGTAGGGGTAGGTCTTGAGGCCTCCAGGAGTGCACCACCTTAGTCTTGGCCAAAGAAAACCGAAACCTGTGCGCTTCGGCATAGCGAGAGACGCGGTTCAATGCCTGTTGGAGTCGACGCTCCAGAGTTGGCATGTGGGCCTTGCCAAAAGAGATCGAAAGGTCGTCCACGTAGAGCGTAGCGAGAACATCTTCCGGCAGCACCGAGGTGATTCCGTTGATGCTCAAGGCAGAGTGTAACGCTGAAGACATTTCCCTGCGAGACATCCTCTTCCTGCTCCATTAGGCCAGATTTCTTTTTTATAGAGCCCATCTGGCAACTGCCCAATTGGGCATAAGTCGCCGAAAACACGACAGCCTAGAACTAGGCTACTTTAAAATAAAAATATGAAAACATAACAATGATAAAAATGTGAAAAACTTAACAATTAGGAAGCAATCTCCGGCATCGGGGGAAGGTGCCCCTCACCCTGGTGCAGGAGCGTGTAACCTACAAAGAAAAAAATAACAAAACAAAAAAATAGAACCTTCTTAAATAAAGGGGAGAAGCCCGGCCTCCCCCCAAAAGTAAACAAGTCAATGTGCACGAACTCGTCCTGAGTACAAAGGACAGGCGGTAGCGACCCCGCCCATCCTGGTACCAGGACAGGTAACGTGCACGAAGATCACCCAGACTGGGAGATTCGACAAGATTGTGCCGAACAGTCTGGGGGACGACGCAGTCGTCGTAATAAGGCGCAGGCGAGCGCTCCATCAAATAACGATGCGTCACACGAGTGTGTCCGATTCAGAGACGACGGAAAGAGACCTCAAACCGTCAGGGCATTGGGGGGTAGGTCCATGGGAACAGTCGCGGCGCAATGGCACGCAACTTTAAGTTCCCTTCGACCGTCTCCCATCTTCTTTGCAAAGCAGTCCGAAGAGCTGCCCGTATTCCTGCCATGTAGTCGGTGTGAGGAAGAACGAAACGCTGGTCCGGTCGCAGAGTCCTCACAGACTCTTTGGCGCCCTCATCGGCGCGCTCATTCCCCGCAATTCCTACATGTCCAGGAACCCAGCAGAAGATAATCTCGACATCTGCCCGGCTCGCGAAAACCGTAGCGTCACGGAAATCGCGAACCAGGGGATGCGGAGATTCCAATGCACCGAGCACTCAGGGCTCTTTATGAGTCACTATAGATCACAATCCGGTCTCTGAACCGGGCACGTCGCCTAATCTCCCGTACCGAGTGGTATATTGCTACCAGCTCGGCCGTGAAGACAGACGCAGCGCCTGGAAAACCCCACTGACTTCAAACAGACGGGATACGGCGTGGAAGCCGACCACCTCTTGGGACTTGGAGCCCTCCGTATACACTGGCACGGTTCCAGCGTGACACGAGATGTGCTCCAAAAAGGTCGAAAGCAATATTCCGGCACCGTACAAGCTTTGGGAGCAGAGGCGTGGCGACAAATAGCCAAATGTGGTACCCTCCAAGGTGGCGTCCTGGGCAGAACCAGAGGCGCCACTGGCCCGAGAGCTATATCTACCTCTCGAAGGAGTTTCCTGGCCCTAAACCCAAAGGGCTTAGGGTAGGATTGGCGTCTCTCGGCGGCATAGGCACCGTCGAGATCAGCTGCGGATGCAGTGAAAGCTGTTGGCGACTGAGGGAAGGGCCAGGCTCGCGCGTATAGGCGAGTGATGCACTGCACGCGGCGCAGAGCGAGTGGGGAAAGCGCGGAAGGCACAGGTCGCCAGGCGAAGGCCAGTGTGGTGGATCGAATCCACCTTCCGCAATAAACGCCTGGCTGCGGATGCATAAAACACGCATCCGTAGTCGAGCTTCGAACGAACAAAGGATCGATAAAAAAAGTAGGGCAGTAGCCCTATCAGCGCCCCAATCGCTGAACGTCACGGAACGGACAATATCCATGGCGCGGGTACAAGAGAACCTAAAGCTGCGAAGATGAGCCTCCCAGGTGAGACGTTGGTCGAATACAAGAACAAGGAAACGGTGCGAGTCAACCACATCCAGGCGCACCCCATTAAGAAACAAATCTGGGTCGCGGTGGAGCCGTGGATAGCGGCAGAAGTGCACCACCTTAGTCTTGGCCAAAGAAAACCGAAACCTGTGCGCTTCGGCATAGCGAGAGACGCGGTTCAATGCCTGTTGGAGTCGACGCTCCAGAGTTGGCATCTGGGCCGCGCCAAAAGGGATCGAAAGGTCGTCCACGTAGAGCGTAGCGAGAACATCTTCCGGCAGCACCGAGGTGATGCCATTGATGCTCAGGGCAAAGAGTGTGACACTGAGGACACTTCCCTACGAGACACCCTCTTCCTGCTCCTTTGGGCCGGAGGGAGCTTCCCCCACCCGTACGCGGAATCGCAAAAATTCAGATATAAACATTGGGAGGCGTCCCCTCGCCCCCATGGTGTGGAGAGTCTCCATGATACCGTATCGCCATGCGGTATCATAGACCTTCTCCAGATCGAAAAACACCGTGGCGTAGTGCTGTCTATGAAGGATGGCCTCGCAGACGGCATTTTTCAGTCGGAGCAGAGCATCCGACGTGGAGTGGAACTTGCGAAAGCCGCACTGTGCAGAAGACAGATGGCCTCCACTGTCCAGGAAAAAGGCAAGTCTAAGATCTATCAATTTCTCCATCAACTTGCACACGCAAGAGGTTAGAGAGATTGGGCGGAAACCGGTCGGAGTAGAGTGATCACTCCCCGGCTTGCGAAAGGCGAGCACAGTAGCGATTCGCTAGGAATCTGGGAGAAGACCCTCCATCCAGATCCTGTTGAACAAATCTAACAGGAATGCCATGCCTCGCTCACCCAGGTATCGAAGCATGGCGTACGGGACATCCTCCGGACCATGGGCGGTGTCCGCGCACGAAGCGAGGGCAGAGCGCAACTCACTCACAGTAAACCTGTCGTTGAATGGTTCTCCACCTCTGGAGGTAAAGTCCAGCCGGCGGCCTTCCGCGACATCACGACGTGCATTCAATGCTGGCGGAGCAGCATCACGGCTAGAGAATGCGGAAAAAGCGGTCGCGAAGGATTCCGCCACGGACGCGGGGTCCGAGATTGCGGTCCCATTCTCCTGGAGAACGGGAGGGGGGTCCTGCGAGAACTTGCCCCGAATCCATTGGACTTGCCTCCACACCTCTGCTAAAGGGGTCTTCCGGTTAAGTGAAAACACGTATGCCCGCCAAGAAGAGCGGCGGGCGTGCTTCGAAATATACCGGAACCTAGCCATAGCTCGACGAAATTCAGCGACAGTGAAATCGTTCGGGCGGCGCTTATAGCGCATGAAGGCATAACGCTTCTGTTTGAGGGCCGTCTCACACTCGGCCGACAACCATGGGAGTGGTCGGCGTGCAAAACGGCCAGACGTCCTAGGAATAGTAGTCAGGCACACGGCGATGAGGTTGCCCGACAAGAACTCAACGGCCTCATCTACCAACCTAAACTCCTCGACTGAGATAGAGAATTCAGTCATTTCCTGAAATGCAGGCCCCCGCTTGCGCCAAGCACCACCGAGGTGGGCTCTCAGGCGGCAGTTGCCCTGAAAATTAAATTTGAATGGGAAAGTGATCACTACCATGGAGGTCATCGACCAACCCCCAATCAAAATCAGGCTGTGCATCCGAAGAGCACAAAGATAGGTCAGGGCAAGAAAATGAAGCGGTTCTTGGACAGTGATGCGTAAACTCATCCACGTTTAGGACACGCATCTCAAGCTCTTCGATCAGATCGGCAAGGATGCCTGCTGTTCAGATCTCCAAGCAAGAGAAAGGGCCTCGGCAACCGTGCCACGACGCGGCGGAAGTCCCCCGCGTCGAAGTCAGCTGACGGTGGAATGTACGCAGAAATGATAGTATACCTCCTATCCAGGTGCAGCTGAACAGTCACTGCCTGAAAGGAGGTATCTAAAGAGAAAGGAAGAACGGAGACATTATGCCGGGTGTAAACCGCGCATCCCCCAGCCCGGTCATCTCGTGGTGGTGGGGTCACAAGATCCTTATACCCCGGGAGGGCGGGAAGGGGCACGCACCTAGCATTGTCTCCTGCAAAAAGATAGCTAACGGGGAACGGGACGAGAGAAGCCTCCGCAGCTCCTCCAAGTTGGCCTGAAGTCCAGGGCAATTCCATTGAAGGGATATGCCCTCCAGGCCTAGCTCGGAGGAGACACGGGGGCCCTCCTCGAAAAAAAGAGCCTCACGGGAATGGCCGTACGCTTCCTGTAGGCAGAACCTCGGGATCTGTTGGCCAGACGAAGCGCTGAAGGCGCTGTCGCTGTCGCCATGCGAGTCTTTTCCTCCCTCCGACTCGAAACCTTAGGCGGGCGTTGCGGCTTCGGAGGCGGTGGCCCTCTTTTCGAGGAACCACCGTCTCTGAGCCACTCTCTCCACCACTAGGCGTGGGCGAAGGAGCCGAAGCTCCTTTGTAGCTATCCTCCTTTCGGGGGACAGCTTTAGGAACCCCGAAAGATGGCCTAGCGACCAACTTCAGGGGTGTTGCCTCCTGTGAGTCTAACGACTCTGTGGAGGCGCGTGGCCGTTTCGCCTTACGGGAAACGGTCACGCTGGGTAAAGAAGGGGGAGGCCTGGTTTTAGCCGGGGCTGGGTATGAACCCTTTTTGCTGCCAGCTTTACCAGGGAAGCGCCCGGGTTGAGGAGAGCCCGCAGAAGGGCTCCGAATGGGCGCGGAAACAACCGTGCTCGTAGGCCTGGAGGGGCAAGGAGCAGAGGGTGTCTTTCTCAACATTGAGGCATAGGACGTCCCGGGCAGCGCCGTTCGCGCCAGGACCAAGTCCTTAGTCTCGCAAAATGAGAGACGATCCTGAGCTTGAATGGCCAGGATTTCCTTCTCAAGTCGATACGCACCATATTGCTTCGAAGAAGCAGGGTGCGGCTCTCCGCAATTGACACACATGGCCACACACGATTTGGACTTATCGTGTGCGACCTTGGAGCAACTTACACAGATTTCGGGTAACCCCGAATTTGCACATCGACAGCAGCGATTAGTATGGCCAAAGCGGTGACAATAATAGCACCTCCGCTGCAGTGGCACGAATGTCTTCACGCCCTAGTGATATCAACCGGCACGCATCGAGTCAGGGATCTTGTGACTGTCGAACGTGACGAAGAGTGCAGGGGTGGGTCTCGAGGCCCCTCTCTGTTTTCCAATCACACGCTCGACCACCCTAGGGTCTTCCAGTTCTAAGGTGATTTCATCATGGCCGCCTCGGAGGGATTCGACGCATTCACCAAAAGGCTCCTGTCCGAGAAACGGATCACCTTTGGCTCTCTACCAATCACACTAGATAGAGCTCTCTTCTGATGGATCATGTTGCCCTTAGTCAACATGCTGCCATCAGTGGAGCGAATAACGAGGAAAGGGTTGAAGCCAGCGAGCTCAAAAACCCCAGGTAGCCTCTGAATCAGGGGCCCAGATGTAATCGAGACTCCACTCTGCGCAGTTCTGGTCTTCGTCTGGGACTCCCAAACGGGGGAGCGACGAGGCTGGACGTGCCGATCTTGGCTTGGTTGTTTACCGAAACGGATAATGAAATAGACATAAAGGTCAGTATGACAATCACTGGTGGGCCCCGAGGGCACCAGTCCTTTTGGGGAGAGGTGTCATGAAGTATTATGTTTTGACCCAAAACAGCATTCAGATGGAACCTTCATCGCTCTGAGGCAGAGAGACATGTTCCGCATCAGAGGTATGTGGATATAGACACCCATCGGCAGGATTCTTTGGAACAGAGACTGTGTGTGTGTTGTGCTGTGAAGGCGAGAGTAAAGAAAGCAGTGTTGATATTGGCTATGTGTGTGATGAGAAGTGTAAGATCTACCCACCCCAGTGAAGGGATAAGCACAGTGCATCCACCCATTGGTAGCCAGATCTCGACATGCGCTGCTGTTTGTATCATACTGGAATCAGACCCAGTACCGCAACATTGGCAGACCAACGCTGCAGCCACTCGGCTGGCAAGAGCTCTAAGAGAGAAGGAGTAGTGATCCACTGAGTGTATGACAAAGGAGGAAAGAAGTTAAAGAAAGCAGTGTCGTAAATTATGTATGTGCATGATGACATGAGGATGAATGAAAGGATATTTTGTTCATTCTCACCAGGACTGAACCCAAGTCCACCCAGGGTGATAAGAATACAGTAAGCAACAAGAGCTCTAGGAATAACCAAGTGGCAGCATGTTAAGGTTTGTAAAACCATGTAAAAGATGGATTGATTGGGAGAGACTGTTTAGGAGAAAGGTGAGGGGGAGAGTATTTTGAAACGTGCTTATAAATGAAACCTGGATTAAGCGACAGTACATTGTGCCCCATCACTATGAAGAGAGAATGCCACAAAATAAAATGATTTGTACCTTTCAGCTTAAAAGAGCAGAAAGAGGTGGGATTGGAGATTACTTTTAGTGTCAGTGATGTGTATTAACTCCATTTTGCAGTAGGTTTTGTTTATTTTTTGACAATTGCCTGCAGGGGTATAATCGGCGAAATTATACATTAGCCTATTTTTAGGCTATTTTAAATTTCAAAACCAAGCGCAAATACAACAAAAAACAAGAAAAAAAAGGTATGTTCAGTCATCAGGGATAGGCTTACTCTCTCTGAGCATGCAACTTAAAATTTTACACAAAAAACTATGTACAATGGAAGAGGCCAGCCTCCTACAGGAAATCCATTTTGTGCGAAAGCAGGATAAGCGAACTTTGCACTAACCAGGATAGGAATGAAATGGAGAAACAAATAAATGAAAATGCTAGGTATCTTAAAAAGATTAATCACAAAAATTGAGGCATGGGGAATGCTTTACATTCCCCACTGAAGGAGCATCCACCAATCCACTTCTTACCTTCTGAGGACAACTGAGGTCCTATGATCACCAGCTGAATTGAACGAGTGATTTCCAGCAGACAGTAGAAGGCAATGCTGATTCCATAGCCTTCAAGAATCAAAGGTGGTTCCAGCTTGTCTAACATTTCCAGGCTGTGAGAGAAATGAGAAAAACAAAGGTCAGAACCTTATGGACTTTATAAAAAATATAAAGTATTAATTACCAACTGGAAAAGTTGGTTTATCACAAAAATATAAATAGGAGCAGACAGATGAAGTAAATATATAGATAAATAGAAACAATACAAAGTACAACTTTCAGCCTTTTCAACATATATAATCTTTTACAATGATGATGCCAAGCATAAAAACATGATATTGAATGGATGCTGTACTATCTTTAAATATTCTTTTGCTTATAAAATATGTTGAATGAAATTCAAAATGAAAATATGAAATTTCTATATCTACATAAATATATTAAAAAGAAGAAAAATTAAGCTATTTGTATGGTGTGTAAATTAAATGAAATATTTTGGTTAGACATTGCAAGTCAAATATTCCTAGAAAATATTAAAGTTAAAACTTTACAACTGGAGCAATGGTGCCCCAGTGAGGGTATGAAACAATATTTCCACCAAGCACAGCATAGAATGAGAAAAACAGTGAAACCATATATGTACCAAAGCAGTTAAGTATACCATAATTTTTGGTATATATTATGTGCTTTTCACAGCAAAATTTTATACTAAAAACTGCCTGCATCCTATACACTGAAGGTATGTATATAATAATAATATATATATATGGTAATATACGCAAACCATGTATACCGTAAGTATAACTGAATATTAAAATATAGTAAACATGCATAGTTTAGTTTATTTTTAATACTTATTTAATACAAATATTAATATTTATTCTAAAAATCACAAATATTTACATTACTCTAATTCATAAAACTCCTGAATGAATTAAAGGTAATTAATGTGGGGCAAAGCATTTGTATATATACAGTAATCATTGTTCAACAAGGGCAACATAAATAAATCATAAGAGCCTATGATGAGGCAAAGTCAATTCATCTATTTAATATATAATGATATGAAGGCTAGGTACTGCAATTCCTTTGAACTTCTTTCTACCAATTAACATTGTTTGGTTTTCTAAAGCCAATGTTATTTATTGAGCATAACTTTTGTATGCAATAGATTACTTTGAACAAAGCTAGATTTGGTACAGATTTCTTAATACATGCAGAAGCCAAAAGTGGGTATGTTTGGAACATGATAGTTTGCAGTGAAAGAGAAACTATACACCCAATTCATATTCCCTTTATAAATAAACATAAAGTAACTAAACCTACCAAAATCATGCTTCATTTCGCAAAGACTGTGCTAGAAAAAAGATAGTGCATTAGCTAAATACTATGCTTCTCCAGAGCTGCATCATATACTCATAGCTCACAAAACTGATGCTGTGGGTATTGAAAGACCAAATGGGGAAACATGTCACCTTTAGTGATTGTGCTAAACTAAAAAAAAGTGAGAAACTGTAATATAATACTAATGAAAAATTATAATACAACTGTAGCTGGAGGGGAAACAATAAATCCTATAAGTTTGAATCAATTAGAAAAAATATCACAAGGCAGAGGTTGACTTTATTGATGAAATCCAATCTTCAGAATCATTTATCCAAAATAAGATAAAAAAAGTATTACAAGAAGATTTTTAGCAGATGTCAAAGTTTCTCATGAAAATTTGCATTGCATCTCCAGAAATAATGGCAACAATGAGACTACTAAACTTCAGAATCTAAATACTGAAAAGATGTCCTCTGGAATAGAATATTTTCCTCCCAATATTTGGATCATGATCAACTCGGCTTAGTGGGAGAAAATTTCCTGAAACCATTGCCAAAGAAGGGGGTATTGGGAAAGAAAAACTCCAAAGATGATGATATTGTGCACTTGAGAAAAAATCAAGAAAAGCATATATCAGAGTAGTGAGGGCAAAATTACATTCTTCTCATGGCTTCCCCAAACAGAGGTACCACATATCAAAGCACACTCTAGATCCCACGGAAGACCAGAAAAGCTCCCTTTTTAAAAATTTTGAGAGCCCATCTGGTGACTGCCTACTAGGGCAAAAATTGCATAGGCAAACCAGTAGGCTAGATTAATAAAAAATATGTAAATAACAAATAAGGAAAAAAAAGACAAAGGCTATGCACAAGCTAAAAAAAAGAAAAAAGAAAAGCAGAAAGACAAGATGGAAGGGCGCTGAGGCGTCAGGGGTAGGTCTGTCTCGCCCCGGCGCAGGAACATGTAGCATACAAAAATGAAAAAAAAAGTCAAATAAAGGGGAGGAGTTTTATAGTCCACAAGTCTTGTGTGCACGAAGCAGTCCCGAGTGCAAGGGACAAGCGGTAGCGACCCCACTCTTTCCAGTAAAGGGACAGGTAACATGCGCAAAGATCACCCAGACTGGGACATTCAAAAGAATGTGCCAAACAGTCTGGGGGACAATGCAGTCGTCACAATAAGGCGCAGCGATCGCTCCATCAAATGGCGGTGCGTCCCGCGAGTGTGTCCAATTTGGAGATGACAGAAAGCAAGCTGAAGCCGTTGCGGCTTTGGGACAAGGGCAAAATGAACAGGCGCAGCACAATGGCATGTAACTTTAAGTTCCCCTCGACCGTCTCACATCCTCTTTGCCACGGAGCCAGGAGAGGTGCCCGTATTCTTGACATGATAGTGTGAGGAAGAGTGAAACGCTGGTCTGGTCGCCCAGTCTTCGCGGACACTTTAGCGTCCTCATTCCCCCGCAATTCTTACATGTCCAGGGACCCAGCAGATGATAATCTCGACATCTCCCTAGCTCACCAAAACGTGGCGTCATGGATTGAAAAACACAGTGACAGCACTATGTCACGGTGTATTTCGATCTGCAGAAGGCCTATGATACCGCATATCGATACAGTATCTTGGAGGCTCTCCGCACGATGGGGGCGGGGGAACGCCTCCCAATCTTCATAAGGGTGGGGGAAGCCCTCTCCGGCCCAATGGAGCAGGAAGATGGTATCCTGCAGGGAAGTGTCCTCAGTGTCGCACTCTTTGCCCTGAGCATTAAAGGATTCAGCTCGGTGCTGCCGGAAGATGTTCTTGCTACGCTTTACGTGGATGTCCTTTCGATCTCTTTTGGCGCGGCCCAGATGCCAACTCTGGAGCGTCGAGTCCAACAGGCATTGAACCGCGTCTCTCGCTATGCCGAATCGCACAGTCTTCGGTTTTCCTTGGCCGAGACTAAGGTGGTGCACTTTGGCTGCCATCCACGACTCCACCCTGGAAGTGGTGGACTCGCACCGTTTCTTTGGTCTTTTATTTGACCGACGCCTCACCTGGGAGGCTCATATTCGCAGCCTTAGGGTCTCTTGTACCCGCGCCATGGATATTCTTCAGCGCGGCGCTGATAGGGCTACTGCATTAATTTTTAGCGATGCTTTGTTCGTTCGAAGCTCGACTACGAGCGTCTATTGCAGAAGGTGGACTCGATCCATCACACCGGCCTTCGCCTGGCGAGAGATGCCTTCCGCACGTCCCCCATTGAGGGTGTACTTGTCGATGCTGGGGAGATGCCACTCGCTCTGCGCCGTTCACAGTGCATTAATCGCCTGTACGCGCGAGCCTGGCGCCTCCCTTAATCGAAAACGCCTATCACTGCATCCGCAGCTGATCTCGACAGTGCCTATGCCGCCGAGAGACGCCAGTCATACCCTAAGCCCTTTGGGTTTTGGGTTTGACTATTTGTCACCATGCCTCTGCTCCCAAAGCTTCTACAGCTCCGGAAGGAAGGCCTCAAATACGGCATTTTCCAGTCGTAGCAGAGCATCCAACGTGGAGTGGAATTTTCCGAAACGGCACTGTGCAGAAGACATGGCCTGCACTGTCTAGAAAAAAGGCTAAACTAACATTTACCAATTTCTGCATCAATTTACACACGCAGGACGTTAGCGAGATTGGGCGGAAACCAGCCATGGTAGAGTGATCTCTCTTCGGTTTGCGAAAGGCTAGTATAGTGACGATTCGAAAAGAATCTTAGAAGATACCCTCTATCCAGATCCTGTTGAACAAATCTAACAGAAAGGAGGACATGTCTCACTAATCCAGGTGTCAAAGCCTTACGTACGGAACATCGTCCGGATCAGCGCACGAAGCGAGAGCGGAACGCCTCACTCAAAGTAAACCTGTCGTTTAGGTTTTCTCTACCTCTAGAGGTAAAGTCCAGTGGGCAGTCTTCCGCAACATTATGACGCGCAGTGAATGCTGTCAGTGCACCATCATGGCTAGAGAATGCGGAGAAAGCGATCGCGAAGGATTCTGCCACGAACGCGGTTCTCGGGCAGTAATGCGTAAACTCATCCACATTTATGACACCTAAGCTCGTTGACCATGTTGGCAAGGAACTGCTTAATCGAGTAGCTCCTCCTCCCACCAGAGGGTGTGTCTACCGTTGATCTCCGAGCAAGAGAAAGAGCCTCAGCAACCATGCCACGACGCGGCAGTATCCCCCGCGTCGAAGTCAACTGACGATGGAATGTACGCGGAAATAACAGTATATCTCCTATCCAGGTGCAGCTGCACAGCTACAACCTGGGATGAGTTATCTAAAGCAAAGAGAAGAACAGAGACATCATGCCGGGTGTAAATTGCGCATCCTCCTGCACAGTCCCCATCTCGTGGTGGTGGGGTCGCAAAACCCTTATACCCCGGGAGGGTGTGCAAGGAGCATGCACAAAGCATGGTCTCCTAGAAAAGTATAGCTAACGGGGAAAGAAAAGAGACGAGCCTCCGCAGCTCTTCCCGATTGGTCCGGAGTCTGCGGCAATTCCATTGAAGGAATATGGCTTTCGGGCCTAGCTTGGAGGAAAGCCGGGAGACGTCTTCGAAGAGAAGATTCTCACTGTAATGGCTGTACGCTTACCGTAGGTAGAACTCCGGGCACTGTTGGCCGGACAATGCGCTGAAGGCGCTGTCGCCTTCGACTTATCGGGGGAGCTTTGGTTTGCCATGCGAATCTTTTCCTCCCCCTCCAACTCAAAACCTTAGGCAGGCAGGGTGGCTTCGGAGGCAGAGGTCCCTCTTTTGGTGGATCCATCGTCTCCAAGCAACCCAGTCTACCACTGGATGTGGGCGTAGAAGCCAATCCTTCAGTGCTGTCTTCCTTTAAGGGAGCAGCTTTACGAAACCCGGAATTTTTTTAATTTTTTTTTAGCCCATCTTGCGACTACCTGCTTGGGCATAAGTCGCCGTACACGACACAGCCTCCTAGTAGGCTATATTAAGAAATGAGTAACAAAAAAAGAAAACAAATAACTATGTAAATAGCAAATACCGCTAAAAAGGACAAGGGCTAAAAAAAATAACAAGAAAACAAAGCAAGAAGGAGACGCGCTCCAGCGTCGGGGGTAGGCCCGCCGCCCCTCTGGCGCAGGAACATGTAACCTACAAAAGAAACAAGTCAAATAAAGGAGAGGAGGCCTGCCTTCTCCAAAAAGTCATAAAGTCCACAAGTCAGTGTGCACGAACACGTCCCAAGCACAAGGGACAAGCGGTAGCGACCCCGCTCCAGGTAACGTGCACGAAAATCGCCCATACTGGGACATTTAACAAGAATGTGCCAAACAATCTGGGGGACAATGCAGTCTTCACAGTAGGGCGGAGGCGAGCAAGCGCTACATCAAATGGCGGTGCGTCCCGCGAGTGTGTCCAATTAAGAGAGGACAGAAAGCAACCTGAAGCTGTCCGGCATTGGGGGTAGGTCTATGGGAACAGTCGCGGTGCAATGGCACGCTACTTTAAGTTTCCCTCGACAGTCTCCGATCTTCTTTACCGAGCTGCCCATATTCCTGCCATGTAATCGGTGTGATAAAGAGCGAAACGCTGGTCTGGTCGCCCAGTCCTCGTGGAATCTTTGGCACGTTTATTCCCCGCAATTCCTACATGTGCAGGAACCCAGCCGAAGATAATCTCAACATCCTCCTGGCTTGCCAAAACTGTGGCATCACGCATATCGCAAACCAAGGGATGCAGAGATTCCAATGCACGGAGAGCACTCAGGGCATTTCTGAGTTGCTATAAATCCCAATCCGGTCTCCGAACTGGGTACGTCGTGTAATCTCCTGTATCGAGTGTTGTATTGCAACCAGCTTGGCCACGAGGGGTTTGGGAGGATACCTTCTATGCAGATATGTGTCAAATCATGGCATACGGTACATCGTCCGGACCAGGGTTGGTGTCCACACATGAAGCAAGAACAGAATGGAACTCAATGTAAGCAAGTCGTAGAATTGTTCTCCGCCTCTGGAGGTAAAGTCCAGTAGGCGGTTTTCAGAGATATCACAAAGTCAATTAAATGCTAGCGGAGCAGCATTACGGCTAGCGAATGTGGAGAAAGAGTCGCAAAAGACTCAGCCACAGCTGACCATCACGGAACCAGTCAGTGTGCAAAATGTTGAGCCATTCTAGGTTTAATAGTCAAGCCCACAGGCTCATTAACTGACCTAAACTCCTCAACTGGGACAGTAAAATCAGTCATTTAATGAAATATGGACCAACACGGCTGCACCAAGCACTGGCAGGGGGTGTCTTAGGAGGCAGAGGTCGAGAAACTGATATTTGAATGGGAAAGTGAAAACAACCATGGAGGTCATCAACTATCTCCCACCCCAAATCAGGCTGTGCATCCGGAGAGCACAGGGATAGATCAAGACAGGTAAATGAAACAGTTCTCAGCCAGTGATGTGTAAACTCAATCAGGTAATCTACGGTGGAATGTACACAGTATACATCCTATCCATGTGCAGCTGCACTGCTGCTACCTGAAAGGAGGTATTTAAAGCAAAGCGAAGAACCCACACATCATGCCAGGTGTTAATGGCGCAACCTTCTGCCCAGCCCCCATCCTGTAGTATTGGGGTCGCGAAACCCTTATACACTGGGGAGGGGGGCAGTGGGCATGCGCCCGGCATGGTCTCCTGGAAAAATATAGCAAATGTAGAATGGGAGGAGACGATCCTCTGCAGCTTCTCCCAGTTGGCCTGGAGTAAGGGCAATTCCATTGAAGGAATATACCCCCAGGCCTAGCTCGGAGATAAAGCAGGGGCACTCTTTGAATGGAAGACCATCACAGGAATGGCCGTACAATTCCTGGAGGCAGAACTCAGGGTGCTGTCACCTTCGAGGAGTTATGGGAGTAGGTTGAGCTTGCCTGCGTCTTTTCCTCCCTCCTCCTCGAAGGCTTAGGCGGGCGAGGGTGGCTTTGGAGGAAGGGGTTCCTCCTATCGAGGATCCACTGTCTCTGAGCTATCCAGCCTTGCACTCAGTGTGGGTGTAGGAGCTAAAGCTCATTTGCCGCTGTCCCCCTTTCGGATGACAGCTTTAAGAACCCCTGAAGAAGGCCCCATGACCACTTTCAGGGGTGTTGCCTCCTGTGAGTCGAACATTCGGTGGAGGCCTGCATTGTTTCTCCTTACAGCAAACAGTGACACTGAGGGAAGGGGCAGGAGCCCTGGTTTTAGCCAAGACTGGGTGTTAACCCTTTGTTCCGCCAACTCTACCAGGGAAGAGCCTGGGGTGAGTAGAACCTGCTGAAGGGTTCCAAATAGGTGTGGAAATGACCATGTTCGTAGACCTGGATGGGACAGGAGCAGAGAATGTATTTTGAGGCATAAGACATCCCGTCCCAGGCAGCGTTGGGTGCAGCAGGACTGAGACTTTAGATTCTCGAAATGAGAGTCGATCCTGGGCCTGAACGGCGAGGGTTTCATTCTAAAGGAGATACGCACCACATTGCTTCATAGAAGTGGGGTGCGGCTCTCCAGTATTGGCACATTTGACCACACACAATTTGGCCTTCTGTATGGCCTTGGAGCAACTTACACAGACTTCGGGTAAGCCCAAATTTGAACATATACATGAGCAATTTGTATAGCCGAAGAGGTGGCAGTATTAGCATTTCCGGGGCAGTTGCACAAATTCCTTCATGCAGTAGCAAAACCAAGCGGCACATACCTACTCAGGGAGCTTATCATGGTTGAAAGTGACAAAGACTGTAGGGGTGGGTCTTGAGGCCCACGCTCGACTTTGACTGTTGTATGGTTGGTCAGCTCTAAGGTGATGCAGCCATGAATAGAGTGCATCATCACAATCACTGATGTGCTATTGAGTGTCCGAAGGTCACTAATCATGGTCGCCTCGGAGGGATCTGAGCATTTGCCAGAAGGATCCCATCTGAGAAACAGGTCACCTTCAGCTTTCTACCAATCAGGCTAGCTAGTACTCTCCTTGAAGGATCATGTTGCCCTTGGCTAACATGCTAACATCAGTGGAGCGAATAACCAGAAAGCTTTTGAAGCTAGCAGGCTCGAAAATACAAGGTAGTCTCTCAATGAGGGACCCCCCGACATAATCTATGCTCCACTCAGCGCACATGTGACTTTGGTCTTGGATTTCCCACCAGTAGGTGCATCAGGGCTGAATGTGCTAATTTGGGCCTGGTCACTTAGCAAAATGGCAGTGGACCCATAGATGCCTGGAGCCCCTACAGAATGAGAGGAACCTTTAGGCATCTTCTTGCTTATTTTCCTTAGATGAGAGGTGGGTGGGAAATAAACCAGCTTCTCTCCAGCACAGGAAGGATCCCCTAGGCTGGATGGACTGACCTCAGGGAGATCATTCTCTGAGAAGGAGAAGGTCTTCCCTGTAAGAGGAACACCAGCTGGGGGAGGAAGTCCCTCCTCTACTTATGAGTCATCCGAGGCTATACACCCAAACGCATCACCAGGAGTAGTTAATTTTAGCAGTCCTCTGTGATAGAATAGGGGGACTGAAATTTGTCGAAAGATGGAATCGTCTATGGGTGACTCCACAGAAGGAGGTGAGAAGGAAACCCCCATACCTATAGGAGAGGAGTAAGCCTCCTCTCCAGTATAAGATGGTTGGAGGGGGCCTCTGAGAAAGTAAAGAAGTCAAAGAAGAAACCCCTTTGCTGAATGGCGATGGTGAGAGGGAAATCACTCCACCAGTTGAAAGGGTGCCTCAATTTTCCTCATCCTCCACAACACCTAGGGAGGATGAGGCTGCACTTTCCCACTATTGCTTTCAGTTGTCACCATGATCAGATTGAAAAGAGAAAAAGGGAGCTTCATGGAAAATAGATACTATGACCTCCCTATTAGTGGGGAGATTAAGAGAAACGTCTCCATAGGATCAGAAATTCAGGAATAGGATCAGTTACATATAATTGCCCCAGTCCAACATTGATGGGCTTTGCCGACCCGGACTGCCATTTAGGCGAAATTGACCTAGAACTTTGATCATAAAAGATTGTGCTGGCATAGCCACCTTATATGTGTATTGGAGGAATGTGAGCAGAGTCGATGGTAAATAGCATACCCTGTACCGAATACATGCCCTAGCTAGCGGCCTCAGGTTCATAAGAAGATGAAAGTGCGCCATCAGCTAAACCTCTGTGGATAGGATAGCAAATTAGGAAAGGGGTAGGAGGGTATGTAATAAAGAGAAGTAGAGACAGGCAGATAGGCAGGTCCACTAATGAGTAGGCTGGTTGATAATCTATTTGTTAATATCTGGTGGAGTAATAATGGCATGCAGTTGTACGCTGCACAATTGTTTGTGGCATCATAACCATGTAGCTGGCAAGTGTGATGTCATAGCCAGTGGTGTAATGGTGGCTGGGTACCCACTCCACTGTAGTCTTGTTCAGAGGAGTGTGTGTGGGGTTATACTCAACAGTGGTAGCAGAGCTATTATGGCATGGCCTCTGTTATGGAAAGCATTAATATTGGTGCCTGTTCATCAAAATGGCTGGCTAAACTTGACAATGATGGGTGCTATGACAGTTGGAAAAAAGATATTGGTATTTGGTGTGAAGTTAATGAATTGCAAAAAGTAAATGTACGTTAGTGATTCATCTTTCCTTGACTGGAAGGGCTAGGGTAGCCTCTTCAGAAATCAGTAAAGGTGATTTTAAAAAGGATGACAGTGTCAAAATCTTGTTAGGGAAATGGATTTGAAAGTGTGGGGTTAATATTACTTCCTTGTGATAGTCAACATGGCTAGAAGATTATGCACAGCAACAGTAATCAAAAACAAAACTGTTTCAACAATCATTAAAGGTTTGTTCATGTGTTGAATTAGTCTATGTGGTTCTCCCCGAAGATCCTCTGATAATAGGGGTGAGGGGTGGGGGGTAATAAGGATAAGATGAGAGCCCTTGGTGAAGCATTCAATATAAAGATGATGACTCGAGCAGTAGAGAGCCAGTGGAGTAACAGGACTTATGAATCCCATAAGTAAAATTATGGCTGATTATAGTTGTGATCTGGAGACCACGCTTGCCTGGGCAATTTCTGTATGTAATGCTTTGTTGAATAATTCAGGATTTTCACCTAACCAACTAGTATTTGACTTTAATCCTGCTATGCCTAATATGTTTTGCAATAAACTTCCTGCACGCGAACTGGTGGCAGTTTCCAATGTTGTAACAAAAAATTTGAATGCTGTTCACTGTGCCAGGCAGCCGTTTTTGAAGATTGAGTCAAACAAGTGACTGAATAGAGCATTAAGAAGCAATGTACGTACTACCGATGTGGAAAAGCTAAGAAATGGTAATGATGCTTTCTACAAGTGTAATGACAATAATGAGTGACACAGGCCCAGTGTTGTGATAAGAACATGACAGAAAGCAGGTGTTAGTTCATCATGACGGCATCTATTTGAAAGTTCATGCTTGTTGATTAACACATGCTCCAGCTAGCATGACCATGTCCAGTAACACTACACCAGATAGTGTAGATAAACAGCGGTTCTGTTGAAGAGGACTGCTATCCTCCTCTGGATGATGAGGATGATCACAGCCATGACAGTGATGAAGATGGCAGTAATAAGGCTGCTGAAGTGCATCAGCCAGCTGATGGTAATAAGAATCAACAAGATAGTTGTGAAGACATCAGCGGTAACTCTGCAGCCTAAATCAACAGGCAGACAACCAGGATCAAAGTTGGACAGCAATTTGTAGGTGTGAGTTCAGTTACTGGTGACCTCGTCTCTGGTAAGGTGATAAGTAGAGCGGAAAAAGCCACAAGTAACAAATTTTGTAATTGTTTCAACGTCAGTTACGATTCTGATGATAGGGTTGGTTGGATTGACTTCAATTGACAACAATGTTTATGAAGTTGAAAATGTTGGGTAAAAACTGAGAAAGTGAAAGATAATAAGACAGTTACTAAAGCGAGATTAGTAGCATGTAGCTTTGAAGAGGAAATTACCTCATTGCGCAAGGATTCACCTGTGTTCCAGGAAAGCAGTGCATCTGGCTTTGTCTCTGGCATCTTCTAAGCAGTGGGAGTGTCCCACTGTTTATGTCAAAGCTGCTTATAAGCAGGGCAATGTCATTGAACATAAGATTTACTTGAAACCTCCTCCTGAATATTTTAATGTTAACTTGTGGAAATTAAAGAAGATAGTGTATGGTTTATGTGATGCAGCCAGAGGTTGGTATTTAAGAGTAAATGATGAATCATTGATGCTTAGTGTTCACATGTGTTTGTTAGATACTTCTTCATTTTTGTGGTACAATGGCAACAATTTTGACAGCATAATTTGTATCTACATTAATCATTTTCTGTGGGCAGGAACTGCTTCATTTGAGGATGCTATTGTTAAGAAATTACATTATATGTTCTTGATTGGCAGCTTAACATCAGCATCATTCAAGTATGTCGGTTTGAACATCAATACGACTGCTGATGGCTTGACTGTTGATCAGTTCCAGTATATTTCAACTTTGACACCTGTCAGCATCAGTCAACAGTGTGCTCTTCTTAAAACAAGTGACTTAACACTGGTGGAAAAGACTGAAGTGAGTACAGAACTTTGATCACACATATGAACTGAATTGCAACACATACCAAACCAGACCAGACGTTGTTTTGGAAACTTGTCAGTTGAGTGTCATTTGTAACTAGGCAACTGTTGGTGATTTGCTAAGATTGAACAAGTTAATAGTTCAAGTGACAAGAGACAACATGAAATTAGACTTTCCTAAGCTTGAGCCACTTGATGCATGGTCTCTAAAGTGTTTTTGGATGCAGCTTTTGCTAATTTAGCTGATGGTGGTCCTCAAGGAGCATTTATTGTATTCCTGGAGGATGATATTGGTGCTCATTGTCCAATCTACTGACAGACTAGGAAAATCTGGCATGTTGTCAAATCAACATTGTCTGCTGAGACCCTGGATCTTCTTGAGTCCGCTGAAGCTGCCATGTTGTTCAGAGGTGAGTGTGTGTGTGTGCTTGTACTCAACACTATTATTACACTGTGTAACACTATTTTTGTCTTTGGGTAGCAACTGTTACTGTTATTTTCTATTTGCTTGTGTCTAGAATACATAAAACACCTTATTTATTTTAAACTTTGCTTTTGTGTCCAGGATAATATTTATATGAAATTTACCTATTCCCTCTGGAAGGAAGTGGCAAATTTGAACTTTCATTTGCATACAGTAGAAACAAAATGACATGATACAAAAATAGCATTTATTTCTTCTAGAATTACATAAGTGAGACAAATAAAATATTAGAAATGAGTAGTTTTTGGTGATTTATGCTTATACTGTAAATTACTTTCATGAATCAGCCCACAAATATAGTCTCCCATCAGATTTTCATTATACAATCCTTGATAGCGGCATTCAGTCCAGTAGATCGTGGTGAAAGTGCTCTCCATGCTCCTCGGAGTATACTCCCATGTTCCCCTTAAATTTATTAGGATGAAAATCAAGAATATGGACTTTCAGGGGACATCCTGTAACCCATCTTGCCATAGTTTCTCAACAAGGTCTACATAGTTTTCTGCTTTGTGATTACCTAGGAAGCCCAGAGCCATTGCAATAAAGCTGTCCCATGATGCTTTTTTCCATCCTAGTGAGCTTCTCATGGAAACTCCTTGCACTCCGTAATCCTTTTTATTTGTGGGCCGATGAAGAGCCCAGCTTCCACCTTTGCCGCAGGTAGCTTAGGAAAGAAATCTTTAAGATACTTGAAAGCTGCAGACTCCTTATCTAGAGCTCTGATAAATTGATTCATAAGTCCCAATTTTAAGTACAGAAGAAGAAACAGAACTTTTCAGGGGTCTAACAAAGGCTCCCATTTGACGTTTCTCCCCACACTAAACTCGGTCCATTGGGGCCAATCCCGCTGATGGTTGTGTGCTACGGTGCCCCTGCTGTCCCAAAGGCAAAGATAACAAGGAAACTTGGTAAAGTGGCCTTGGAGACCCATATTTAAGGCCACCATTTTGAAGTCTCCAATAACCTCCCAACCATACTCTTTATATTTCAATGCATCTCGCAAGATCTCAACACTGCTGTATTCCTCTTTGAGCTGGCCCAAGTGACCAAGGGAAAGAGATGGAAACATGATCTCCTTATGAAGCAGCAATGCTTTGAGGCTCCTGGATGAGCTGTCAATGGTAAAGCCGCCTTGGAGACTCATCAAGAAGGCCACAATTTTGAAGTCTCTGATAACCTCCCAACCGTACTCTTTATATTTCAATGCATCTAGCAAGATCTCAACACTGCTGTATTCCTCTTTGAGCTGGACTGAGTGAGCAAGGGGAAAAGATGGATACATGTTCCTGTTATGAAGCAGCACTGTTTTGAGTCTTCTGGACGAGCTGTCCATGAAAAGGCGCCACTCTTTAGGGTTACAGGTGATTCCTATTGCCTCAAACAGACTGGTCACATTGTGACAAAAGCAAAGCTCATCTTGACATGTAAAAAAAGCTTGAAAAACACTGGTGATGCTTTTTCTGTCCTGATATTGGCACAATCATCTAACAAATCTCACTGCTTGAGTCTCAAAGTTCAAAGCTCAGCATTAGACTTTGTGCGACCAAGATCTCAAGGTCCTTGAGATCTTGGTCTCACAAAGATCTCAAGATCTCATGGTCTCCAACATACTACCCCAACCCAAAATATCTCTGAGGTCATTGAGATCTTTTTGGTTGGGGTAGTATGGGTTTCTCCCCTCAGTTGCACTTCTGTAATTTGGATCAATGACTCGATCATATTCTGAACTGCTTTTCCTTTCTAAAAACTGCTGCTCTCTTTTTAGAAGAGTCGGTACAGGGAGCTCAGAACTGTGTGGCATTGGCGCAATAGATGACTGAAGGTCTGGATACATGATAACAAGTGCATTTTTGCTTTCTTGACATTTGTAAGAGTTCACCATACAGAAGAAACAATTGGTTGAGAGGTCAGTTAGTTCCTTCCAAATTTGTGAGATTGCGAAATTCAAAGCTCTCTTATCTCCTCTGTACCATCCTGTAAAAAAAACAAAATGAAAACATAAGTATAAATATACAAATACATTTCAGTTAGTGTTATTAGAAATGCTAAAAAAATAAAAAATCATATCCAAATAAACAAAACACTTTATATTTTTATATATATATATATATATATATATATATATATATATATATATATATATATATATATATATATATATATATATATATATATATATATATTACCTTCCAATTCTTTTGCAGAGCTTGCAGGTGAAATGAGGTGCCCAAGGTTTGTCTTGATCTCCGACTGGTATGCTGAAATATGCCTTGTAGATCTCTCTACATAGTACTTTTCCGCTCCTGTCTTAATAAATTCACTGCAGACATAGCAAAATGTGTCTGTCGGATACTTACAACCTCTTGATGCCATGTGTGACAAATGCTTCTATGAATGACAGGTGACGATGTTTGCACTGTGATGGCTAGAACTAAACTGATGTTAAGTAGACATTCTTTGTATTTATACAGTCATCTACATTGCCAGAATGTTCTAGAAATTCTAAAAACATAAAAAATTCTCAAAAGTTCTCAAGTTTATTTTTCACCAAATTAGTGCTGTATCTATGTGGAATTTAAGATAATTGCCATTGCTGTCCAAGTGGCAAAAAAAAACAAAATATAAGGGAAATAATAGCAATTACTACTGTATTACTGTTTCTATGACTTTTTGAATACAGTATATCATGTTTATACCATAACTGATAAAAAAAACATAACCCTTGAAACTTTTTATAGATTTTTACTGTTTGCATCAAACTAATATTATTTACCATAAATGGGTTAATTTAAAAGTTCAATGTCCTAGCTACAAAAGAACAGTTTGGGGATTAAAATTGACTTTTTTTTATTTAATAGAGCCACAAACAATTGGGAATTAATACTTTTAACCCAAGGACAAGACAAAAGTGAAATTTTATTACACAGTGTTATCATACCCTAGTGCTATGTCATTCTAGGATGGCATGCAGTCCACCAAGGCACCATCGCTACCAGAATGAACTCTGTACAGGTGGTGGAAACACTCCTCCTGGTGCAAAATGCGGGAAGAAAAGGTTGAGTGGAGAGCCGTAATAATAATAAATAATATTAATAACATACTTATAATAATTAATACGTCATAAATAATTCTAGTATATAATAATAATAATAATGAATAATAATAGCAATTCATAATAAATACTAATAATATAAAAGTCATACTAAACAATAATAAAATTAATAGTACTATATAATATTAAATAATGATAATAACATAGTAATAATAACTATAATAAATCATCATAATACATCATATATCATAAATATATAACAATATAAAAATCATGTTAAATAATAATAAATAATAGAGAATGAGGGTGATAATATTAATGCAAATAATAATACTAGTAATAATAATAAAGATAAAGAATTGCTGGGTGGGGGTGAGGGGAAAGTGCACTACAACTTTCCCTGGCCCCATCAGAGAGTTCAATTTAACCCAGGGACAGGGCTTCCCTAATTTGCACTCATGTTGGAAGGATGTGCAGGTAGCAAGTGTAACAGGCTATACAGGGCATCCAACTGCAGAGTCCAAACATTGCATTATGCCATTTTCCTCCAATAGTACAGACACCTACTCACTCTCATACCACTATGATTCAGATCTACTCGCATTCTATTTCCTCATTGCCTGTAAACTCCCCATTCCCTTTCATATTCACCTCACATAATGCAAACATCTGCAATTACCCAAGTAGCTAATGAGCCACCCTCAAACCAGATCAATTCTGCAAAGAAGGCAGGTTCCCTTTCAGGATCCCAATAAAGAAGCATAATCTTAGAAACATCAAAATGGATCTGAAAAGATTTTTACACATAAAGGTATAATTGAAATTCATTTAACAGTTTCTATGGTGATTTAAAATTACTTACTAGGAAGGTTTGGCATGTCCTGCGGGTAGATTAACACAAAGAGGTAGATAAATGCCTCTATAGAAGAAGGCTGGCTGAGGGGAGACTCCTGGTCCAACAGGCATTCCAGCCAGCAGTGAAGGAGATTGATTTGGAGAATTGCTTTGGTTGGATGGAGAGGAACTCAGTGCTGGATTAGTGCTTGCTTGTGGTGCTACAAACAAGGACTGAACAAAACCTCCCAAACTATTAACAATATCCTGTAAATCCACACAAATAGAGATTAGATAAGTGGTTTAAGTTCTAAAGTATTTAGGGTGCTACTGTAAATACCAAAATAGATAATCCATTTTATAAAAAAAAGAATGTATGTTACTTAATGCATCAACTTCAAAAATTCTAAAATTGTGGGATAAAATGCTGCAAGTGTATAGGAGCAATTCTCAATCCAAAACTTAAAAAAAATTAATATCCCCTCATCTGACTATACTCCTTTCATATGAGAAAATGGATAACTTTCATTAAGCAGAGGTAACATTAGAGATATGTAAATCAGAACAAGATAAAAGGATAAAAAAAATTCATGAAACAATTTGGCAACAGACTATAAATTTAGAAACAAAAGGCTAAAAGAGTATTCTGATCACACTGCCTCAATTTGAACCCCAATTCAGCTTATTGCAAGTAATATAAAGCTTACCCCCATGTTTCATCCTTTAGTCAATAAAAAGGTAACATCTTCATAGGAATCAAATAGTGCAAAATGGTGGAAAAAAAAATAAAACCACAATATAACTGAAGGTTATATATATAGAATAGCTGAGAGGAAACACACTGATTTAGCTAGGTTATAGTCACAGGATGGGGTTGCTAATTCAGGTCAAATCCACAGCAGCTGCTGCATTCTAAATTTATGAAAGCATAGTTTGGATCCCATATTAATCTGAAGGTTCCCACTCAAAAAGTCTTCAAAATAGAGCAAATTGGTGATAAAGTCCTGCCAAAAAAACACCATTTTAGAATAGTATAGGGAAAATACCTGAAATATTTTAGTTGAATGTGGCTTCATATCATAATTGGTACAAAAGGATTCAAGAAGCATATATTGAGTGGATAGCTTATGCAGGACCTCCAATGCAAGACAGCGCTGCCACATTGGCCGGTCTGAGTCTAGAAACTTAACCATGAGAGAAAGGAATATCTCACATTGGGTGACCTGTAAAATGGGTATCAAGAGAATCTTAGAAGTTCCACCAAATACATAAAAATAAGTAACATTCCATTATTTATTACCTATTTACATCACCACTAGCAATATTCTCATTTCCATTTGAGAAAATAAACACAACTCAAGCAATACATTCGGGTATCTAAGGAATCTATCATCTAAATCCACCCCACACAGATCCAAGCACCTCAATACACTCCAAAAGAAGGCATTACTACTCACCACAGGATGTATCTATAATATACCAATTAACCTAACTATGCTCAAACAAAAAAAAGATTAAGTGCCGCTCTGGTGACTGTCTCCAAGGATATTAAGTCACTTTTAAAAACAGCAAAATAAAAACTTCTTTTAATTTTAAGAGACCATCTGGCAACTACCTACTAGGGCAAAGTCATCATACTCACAGTACAGCCTAATACTAGACTTGATTAAAAACCAAATAACAACATGTAAATAAATAACATAGATAAAAATGGAACAAAGGCTAGAACAGGCTAAAAAGAATAACAACAACAAATAAAAACAGAACAAACAAGATCAGCAAAAAAGCAACAAGAATGAAATGCACTCCAGTGTCGGGGGTAGGCCCGCCTCCCCCAGTGCAGGAATATGCAACCTAAAACTAAGAGTCAAATAAATTAGAGGCTAGCCTCCTCCTAAAAGTCATATAGTCTGCGAGTCAGTGTGCATGAACCAGTCCTGATTACACGGAACAAGCGGTAGTAACCCCACTCGGTCTCGGTATCAGGACAGGTAATGTGAGCAAGAACAGCCAGGCTGGGACATTCAATAAGAATATGTCGAACAGTCTCAGGGACAACAAGGTTATCACAATAAGGCGCAAGTGAGCACTCCATCAAATGGTGGTGTCCCACGAGTCTGTCCAATTCGAAGATGACAGAAAGCGACCTGAAGCCATTGCAGCATTGGGGGGTAGGTCCATGGGAACAGTCGCTGTGCAATGGCACACAACTTTAAGTTCCCCAAGGCTGTCTCTCATCTTCTTTGGCAAGCAGCCCGGAGAACAGCCCGTATTCCTGCCATGTAGTCAGTGTGAGGAAGAGCAAACCGCTGGTCTGGTCGCCCAGTCCTCACAGACTCTTTGGCAACCTCATTCCCTGCAATTCTTACATGTCTAGGAACCCAGGAAAAGATAATCTTGACATCCGCCCAGCTCGCCAAAACCATGGCATCACAGACATAGAGAACCAAGCGATGCAGAGATTCCAATGCCTTGAGAGCATGAGGGCACTTTGTGAATTGCTATAAATCAGAATCTGGTCTCCGAACCAGGGAAGTCGCATTATCTCCTGTACTGAGCAGTGTATTACAACCATCTCGGCCATGAAGACATATGCAGTGACTGGCACAACCCCACTGACTTCAAACAGAGAGGACACAGCATGGAACCAACAACCTGATGGGACTTGGAGCCATCGATATACACTGGCACGGTTCAAGTGTGACAGGATGTGTGATCCAAAAAGGCTGATGCAATACTCCCGGCAATGTAGAAGCTTTGGGAACAGAGGCATGGTGACAAATTGTCAAAGGTGGTACCCTCCAGGCTGGTGTCCTGGGACCTGGGAAAGACCAGGGGCACCACTGGCCTGAGAGCTATAACTAGCTCTAGGAGTTTCCTAGCCTTAAACCCAATGGGCTTAGGGTATGAGTGACATCTCTCGGTGGCATAGGCACAGTCGAAATCAGCTGCAGATGCAGTGAGAGCTGTTTGTGACTAAGGAGGCACTGTGCTTATGCGTACTAGCGAAAAATGAACTGTTCACAGTGCAGAGTGAGTGGCATCTCCCAGGCATCAACAAGTAGGCTTCTTACTGGGGAACGTGAGAAGGCACTGGCCACCAGGCAAAGGCTGGTGTTGTGTATCGAGTCCACCTTCCGCAATACACGATTGGCTGCGGATGCATAAAACTTGCATCTGTAGTCCAGCTTCAAATGAACAAAGGATCGATAAAAAAGTAAGGCATTAGACTTATCAGCACCTCGGGTGTTGAACGTCACAGAAAGAATATAAATGGCACTGGTACAAGAGACCCTAAGGCTGTGAATATGAGCCTCCCAGATGAGGCAGTGATCATTAAAAAATTACAGAAATGGTACAAATCCACCAGTTCCAGGTGGACCCCCTTTAGGAACAAGTCTGGGTCAGGGTGGACCGGGGATGGGGAGAGAAGTGCACCACCTTAGTCTTGGCCAAGGATAACTGAAACCTGTGTGCTTCAGTATAGTGAAAGATGCAGTTCAATGCCTGTTGAAGTCAATGCTCCATAGTTCTTTAATGGGCTGGACGAAAATAGATCGAAAGGTCATCCACATAGAGCATAGAGATAGTCGGGCCAAAGGTGACACTTTAGACACTTCCCTGAAGGGTACCTTCTTCCTGCTGCCTTTGGCCATAGAGGGCTCCCACTTTGAGTGGAATTGACAATCTCGCAAACAATAAAGATTGGGATGCATCCCTTCCCCCCCCCCTTGTGTAAAGAGTCTCATTGATACTGTATCGCCATGCGGTATCAATGGCCTTCAGCAGGTCAATAAACACAGTGACTTAGTTCTGTCTTTGAAGGAACACCTTGCAGACATCTTTTTCTAGTCTGAGCAAAGCCTCCAATGTGGAGTGAAAATTCTGGAAGCTGCACTGTGCTGAAAAATGGTGGCTTCTGCTCTCCAGGAAAAGGGCTCGTAATACTTCAGTTTAGGGGCGCTGTTTATGGGCTACAATCTAGGCCTTATGACATCAGACAGTAGCTTTGCATGTGGCCAATCATGGTGTGGATTTGTTTTGTTTTGTTTCTTCTTTCATATTTAGTAAATGCCTGCACTTCTACTCAATTATATTATTTAGTAATGTATTGATTTTTATAATTACTAATGTATTCAATTTTGTATATTTCATTTACTTATTTTTGTGAAACAACCATTATTTTTGCACACTGGCAACCCTTAATTCAACCTTATTTCAAACATTGGCAACCCTGAAACCGAGCAGTTAAAAGAGCACGATTCTTATGAACCCAGTTTGTTTGACTTCAATATGACTTGTGTTAATTCATTGGTCAATTTAAAAGTGAAGATTTGCGACAGGTGTGGAACAGAAGTGTGGCTCGATTATAATATTGAAAGGTGGAGATAGTTTAGCTTTTGTTGAGAAGTGAGTATATTATTAGATAATTTAAGATGACAATATTGCTGCTAACATTTCACAATCGCCTTTTGCATTCAAAGCTAATGTTAGCCTTTGGAATTAAGAATATTAGAAGGGTTTTTTTTAAGTTGTGACATGTGTGGAACAGAAGCGTGGCTCGATTATAATAGTGAAAGGTGGAGCTAGTTTAGCTTTTGTTGAGAAGCGAGTATATTATTAGCTAATTTAAGATGATGATATCGTTGCTGACATTTCACAATCACCTTTTGCATTCAAAGCTAATGTTAGCCTTTCGAATTAAGAATATTACAAGGTTGTTTTTTTTTAAGTTGCGGGAGGTGGTAAAGGGGGCAAAGTCTCCCCATTTTTTAAACTAACTAAAAATGTTAATTTTTGGTGGCAATAGCCTAAATTAGGTGGTGCTATCATCTTTATTATTTTGATAAATGTGCAACCGGCTCTGCATGTATATCCAAATAATAAAGATGGCAGCACCACCTATTTTAGTATATTTCCACAAAAAAAATAACATTTTTAGTTACTTTTGAAATGAGGGGCTTCGCCTTATGATGTCCTACGTCATAAGGCCTAAATTGTAGCTCAGAAAGAGCACCCTATTGTGCACCCCTAAACTCAAGTATTACCAATTTCACCATCAACTTACACACACAGTAGGTTAGACAGATTGGTGGAAACCAGCCAATGTAGAGTGATCTCTCCTCAGTTTGCAAAAAGCAAGTAGAGTAACCATTCACCAAGTCTATGAGGATACCCTGTCCAGATCCTGTTTAACAAATCTAACAGTAAGCCATGCCTCGCTCACCTAGGCATCGAAGCATGGCATAAGAAATATCATCCGGACAAGGGGTAGAGTTCATCAACCAGGATGGGCAAATAAAAAAAAAAACAGCCCTAAAAAAATGGGGTTCGGGGGCTATTTCAAGTGAAACTTGAAAAAACATGGGGTTTATTCAAAATTACTTTTTTTTTCAAGAAATGAATGCTACTTCTTATTACTTTATTCAAAATTCATATTTATGTTTATAATTTCAACAAATATGTATCAAATTAAGGTTATTTCTCTAATAGTGACTCATAATTCATCTCTCCTTCTACAGGTAATGGCTTCATGGGACATGGGTACCCCCAAATTCTCGATCAGTGATCTGTTACTGTGATCTATTCTTACTATAATATAATTATTAAACTAAGTAATTATTAATATTATATAAAAATCGAGATAGCTATTCTTTTTCTATGTTATTCTAATTCTTGTAGAATTTGTTTTTTGAAAAAACCCAGAGTAAAACCACGGTTTTATTCATTTTTTTTTTGCCAACCCTGCCAGGAACCAGCCTTTGGCAACATCACTGCACTGAATGCTGGTGGAGCAGCATCCCAGCTAGAGAATATAGAGAAAGTGTTTGCAAATGAGTCTACCACGGATGTGGGGTCCGAGATTGGAGTCTCATTCTCCTGAAGAAGGTGAGAGGGGTCCTGTGAGAACTTACCCTGAATCCTTTTGACTCACTCCCATTTCCTCTGTTAGAGGGGTATTTCCCTCTAGGAGAGTTCAAATCATCCCTAATATGCACTCAGGTCGGGAGGATGTGCAGCTTCTCCCTGTACCATATGTAACAAGCTACCCCATCAATGAGGATCTCTACCATTTTGGTCTCCAAGAAGGAGAACAGGCCTCAACAACTGCACTACAATGCAGTATAAGTTGACTTTATTGAAGCTGACTAATGTTAGAATATAGAGAGAGAAACAGAATACCACCTATCCAGGTAGAGATGACTGCTATTGCTTGGAGAGCCAGAGAAAGAATACAGATATCACATCAGGTATAAATTGCGTACTCACCTGCCCCTATCCATTTTGTAAGTGGCAGATAACCCTTGTACTCTGGTAGGGGTGTCAGGGAAAATTCATCCAACATGGTCTCCTAAAGGAAGAGAACTAGAGAGGAATGGAAGGAACCAAGCTTCCACAGTTCCTCCCAGTTAACCTGAAGCCTACAGCAAATCCACTTAAGGAAATTCCACTCCGGATCTATCATGAGGAATTTTTTTGCCTCAAATTTAGTCCTATACCCAGGAGGTCATGTCACACACAGTTTGTAAAGAAAGTGGTCAAGTTAGAGATTTTTTTTTTTTTTTTTTTTTTTTATAGAGCCCATCTGGCAACTACCCACTTGGGCATAAGTCGCCGAAAAACACGACAGCCTAGAATTAGGCTACTTTAAAGTTAAAATATGAAAACTTAACAATCAATATAAATTTGAAAAACTTAACAATCGAAGCAATCTCCGGCAGCGGGGGGAGGTCCCCCTCACCCCGGTGCAGGAGAGTGCAATCTAAAACAAAACAATAACAAAAAAAGGAACCTTAAATAAAGGGGAGAAGGCCGGCCTCCCCCAAAAAGTCAATAAGTCCACCAGTCATGGTGCACGCACTCGTCCCGAGTACAAGGGACAGGCGGTAGCGACCCCGCCCATCCCGGTACCGAGACAGGTATCGTGCGCGAAGAGGTCAAGTTAGAGAAAGTCTAAATGCATGAAAGACATCCACAGATTCTTATGCAGTCATTGAAGTTGGGAGGGCGACCTTGAAAGAGCTCTCTTGTCCTACTCTTTGAGGAGGATATCTTTACAGGGCTGTCTGCAGGATAATAGGAACCAGACCTGGAAGAACTATCAGCCACAGCCACTGAATGCACCATTGGAACTGATGCCTTCAATGTCTTTGGGAACAACTTCAGCTTTGCATGTTGTGCATTCTCCTTCTGCCTCATCTTTCAGCTAATGAAGAAACTTGGGAGTTATCCCTCCTCATTTTTTCAGGAAGATGCATTGGCAAACCCATTGAGCTTAGGGCAGGGATGAGAGAGCCGCAACTCCCTCATTCCATGTGGACAGGCTTAAAAATTGTTTAAATGGTGGTTCACACACCACCCTCTTGGGCTCTACCTCATAAAGACTAGCAACTCAGCGGAGGAGAGTAGTCACTTCGTATTTCTCAAAGCAGTCATGAACAGGGTAGAAAAGGCCCAGGTATTGGCCAGAGCAGAGTTCATGCTCTTCTTGGTCTCAGTATCACCAAGGAGGCATCTGGTGGAAGTAGAACCCACAGAAAGGTTCCCAATGGACATAGGGGTGAGTCAAAAAATCGAAATTGTTCTGACTATAATGCGGAACCCGGCAGTTCAAACACATTGATGATGAAATACTACAAGCAAAATCTAAGTCTTGTAGCATGATATCTTCATGTCGTTGCGCAGACGCTTTGAAGTATGTCCCTATTGCACCACCCCATGCAACAAAGGCATGGTCCCGCCTTGTACAGTTTTGCAGTGCAAGAAGCGGTTTCAGTATTGTTTTATGTTATGGAGAGATCTCCGTCTTATTCTCCTGTTTATTGACTTGTGTTTTTCATTTTTACAGATGGCTTCCACGAGGTCCGCTGACAAGTTATGGCTCCTAGGAGCCCCAGAGGAAGTCCTGTGTGTTTTGCAGTACCAGGCAAAGCTAACCACATGTGATTTGACATTCTCAGTTCAGCAGATGGCACTCAAAGTTCAACATCAGTACTCCAAGGTGAATATTCCAACCATTGATCCATGTGATATCCTCAAGAAAGTACGGCGTCTGCATGAAGAGTACGACAGATTGAAATCAAAATCGCGGACAACAGGCCAAGCTGAGGAAAACCGAGCCAATTTTGTTGCTTCCCTGAAAAATTTGTTCGATGTAGCACATCGCGACGCCATGCACTTGATCAAGATTAAGGAGGACCACGAGTTCCTTGAAGCTCAGAGGAAAAAGCCAGGCAGGCAGGGAAAGATGGGCAGTTTGGATCCAGCCTGGGTGGAAAAAGAGAAATAGACACAGCAGCGGGGGATGATAAAAGAAGTCGAGCTGCAAAGCAAAGTCAAGTATTCGCAGAAAGGCAGGCCCCCATTGAACTTGAGTCTTCAACCTCGCCCGCTTCATCTGAAGAGCAAGGTGTGATAGTAACTCCTTGATCAAAACAATTCCACCGTGCACCATCGCAGAAGAAATTCATCTCCCTGCAAGTTTCTGCTGCTCTGGACTGGACCAACATAAGTGACCATCAAGCTGCACACGTGCTGCTTCCATTTATGAAGGAGTGCAAGCCCGATCAATCGGCAGCGAAGACGTCATCGCCAGGAAAAAGCTGCAGAGCTAAAAGAAAACTTTGCTGGCACTCTACTGGAATGAAAAACGTATGCCCTCCCTCACAAACGAAGGCATTGTGGACCGACTGCGAACCCTCATTTCTGGAGAAGGCGTGGAGAAAATCCTTGCAGTTCCCATCATTGACGGCAAAGCGGAGCCTACGCCAAACACCATCCATTCCATTATATCTGAGTGGGCTATTTCCGATCGAATTTGAGCACTCTGCTTTGACACAGTGGTGACAAATACGGGATCCAAGGGTGGAGTGTGCGTTCGACTGCAGTAAATCCTTGGTCGAGATCTGCTGCATTTGGCTTGTCACCATCTTGTGCTGGAAATTCTGCTGGAAGCTGTTTTCTCAACCCTCATCCCAGAACCATCTCAAAGTCCAGATATCGCTGCCATGGTCCGTTTCCAAGAGTTCTGGCAGTTTGTTGATCAAGACCAGTACAGGACAGCAAACGAAGAGCTCAAGGAGGACTGGGTGGAAGACGTCCTCAAACTCCGACAGTACCACCCACGTGATGATTACCGGGAACTGCTAGAACTAGCTGTTGTATTCCTTGGTGGAATCCCTCATGGACACCAGAAAATCTCTTTCCACAAGTCAGGAGCAGTCCATCGGGCTCGATGGATGGCAAGGGCGATTTATGCTCCAAAAATGTGGATCTTCGCGCCTTAGTTCACAGAAGACAACAAACAGCAACCATACACTTCACACAGTCAAGTCCGCAGTTCCTTCTATTGAGGTGATACACCCTAATGGGCATGTAAGCTACTCTATTGATAGGTAACGAGAGGCCAGGAACAGAGGGCACTTGTCTCAACACCTGAGAAGCATAGGTGGTGCCTGTTCATGTAGACTGCAAGAGGATCCTCCCCTTAGCCTCTAAATGAAACACTGTTTGCAGCCTGGATGGTCAGGACCTCTATTTTCCCTGAGAGATATGAATTGCAATCCTTTAAGAAGGCAGGGTGCCACCCAGCACACTTCACAAACTTAGCTTTGCCTGAAACAGCTTTATTGTGTATGACCTAGAAAACAGTTAGCACATATTAGGGATTGACCCATTTTCACACAGAAAAGTTCTATTTGTGTGGCCAAAGTGGTATTAGTGATAACAATCATAGTTGTGGTACCAATGCCTTTACACAATGGCAATACCAGCCGGCATACACCGATTCTGGTAGTTTATTTAGGTTAAATGGGTGAAAGAGCACTGGGGTGGGTGTAGATATCCTTCCCTCCTTCCTCGCCATTTGTCCAAAACTGACTGCCCCCTGGTCAGACAGCTCTTCAGTAATGTCCCCAATGGAGTAGTCTAGCAGTTCCCTTGCATAGACTACCCTGTAATGAAGTTCAAAGTAGAGTATGGGATCACCCACACAAGTGTGCCATTGAGTGTCTGAATATTACTCAATTTGGCACACTGGCCAAGACTGCCTGCCCCACATTAATCAAAAAGTTACTGTCAAAAAAATGGCAAACCCTTTAGTTCCCAAATAAGAAACAAAGCTACAACATGAAACTAACGGAACATGTGGCCTTTGGGCAATCTTGGTGCATCAGTTGCATGGATCACATGAAAATGCTTGAAGCTGGTGGGTTCAAGGATGCCTGGCAGCTCTCTGTGATTAGCCTCAAGGTCTTCAAGGCTTCCTCTCATTCATTTTCGCCTGCCTAATTTTCTTTATTGTTAAGGAGGGTGAGATTTCAACCATTTTCTCTCTCTCACCCCCTGGAGGGAGTCTGAGGCCAGATGAGCCAGCCTCGACATGGCACACCACGAGGACTTGGGTATAAAAGAATCAGGGTTGGCAAATCAAAAAAACCCATCCCTAAAAAACCTGGGTTTTATTCACAGATTTTGGGGGGCTTTTTCAAGTGAAATTTGAAAAAAACTGGGTTTGTTTTAGGTTTTTTTCAAAATTACTTTTTTTTTTCAAGAAATGAACGTTATTTATTATTATTTTATTCAAAATGCTTATTTATGTTAATAATTTCAACAAATATGTATCAAATTAAGGTTATTTCTCTAATACTGACTGATAATTAATTCATCTCTCCTTCTCCAGGTTATGGCTATCATGAATACCGATAATTCTCGATCAGTGATCTGTTACTGTGATCTTTTCTTACAATAATATTATTAATATTATATAATAATAGATATAGCTATTCATTTTCTACATTATTCTAATGCTTGTAGCATTTGTTTTTTTGGTTTTTTAAACCCTGAAAAGAATAGACAGAAGAGAAGAAAGATGGAGGCAGAAGAAGAGGTCAAGGGAGGGGATGGCGCAAGCATGTTTGAAATCACCACCACCCCAAACTGGAGACAAATGGTGATGCCCCCTTCTTCTAACCCAAATTAGGGGTGAATGGACAAAAGCAGGTTGGTGAGCAGCCTGCAAAATCAGCCATCCACCAAGAAATAGGTGAGAAGCGCAGCTGGTGTCAATGAAGCTTAAGACTGCTGGGAACACTAGAGCCAGAGGGGCGTGCCACTCTTCCAGGTAATGGTCCAACAACCTAAACAGGACCCTCTATTGTGGGAAAATACCACAGGATGTATTCATACATAGCACCACAATTAACCACCTATACTAATACAGAAGCACTTCCCATAAAACAACACTTCAACCTCTGCAAAGTGTTTTATCAACATCATATGAAACCTGATACATCCCTTTCACAAAGACCATACCCATACACTGCAAAAAACCTGCAAGACCTCAAGGTATACCCGCAATAACATAGGGTATCCCACCATCCCAAAGGCAAATAAGAGAGCAAGCCATCCAATCTTTAGTCCAAACCATCTTCTAAATGTTGTCCCACCAGACATCAGCCCAAATCAAACAACTCCCCCACATTACACAGGGGTCAATCACATTGTCTTGAGTCTCTGATACACACATCACCAAAACTCAACATATGCAAACACTGCACTGGCCTGACCAGGAGTAACAAGTGCATCTGCTGCTACCAGAAACAATACACAGATCAACACTTAGTGAGAACATACACAACATTCACACAATCTGCCGATACATGATGGATCTCCAGGAGAGGGCCATCCAGTTGGCAGAGTTCATTTAGGTAGCTGGCCTTGGGGCAAAACCCTAAGGCAGGGGGATACTGTAGAAGCACTCAGCAAGGCTGTGCATGCCTCCTCAGTGGGATTCAAAGGGTAACAAAATTCAAGCCTCACCAGTAATGGGTAATATTTCTGTATGAGAATGGAGACAACTCTGAGGAGCCGCAATGCAATTGGGAAGTATGGCTTGTCTAAAGGTGTGGCCTGTTGAATGCTGGCAGGGACTGATGTCCTGTACTTCAGATTTGGTGAAAACAATTTAATAACGAGCGCGCAAACACGGTCCTTCAGCAAAAAGGTGAACTCTGGATGCTGAAAAACAAACAAATGAAATTCAGTTTAAGAACAATACTTAGGTGATTTCAACTTTTTCTAAACCCACGCTGTCACAATAACTGAGTATTGGCATGCCCCAATGCAATAAAATGAAGGGGGAGGGGGGCAGATAGAATAGACAGATTAAAGGACAGAGTGGTTCTGATGAGTTGCCCAAACTATTTCCAGGTCACTGAATGCATTTAGAAGTTGATCCCACAAGAATTCCCAGACCATGGGTCATAGTGGTGATGAACTTACTTCACATAGGGAAGTACTGAAGAAACACTTTATATATTTTCAGAGGCTATATAGTATATGTTTGCACTAATATAAAATAAAGTATATGAATACAAAATTCTAACATTACAACTAAGACTCTTTTTAAATTATAATATGCCTATCCAGGAACAGCTCCATTTTTTTTTTATAGCACCCATCAAGAAACTGCCACTAAAGGCATAAGTCACTGTAAATAATTTTAGCCTATTATAAGGATACATTGAAAACAAAACAATAGACACTAAACAAAAACAAATGCAAGGAGGCGGCATGCTCCAGCATTGGGGGATCGGGGGAAAGCACACCTCCCCACAATCACTAGAATATATCCCTAAAAAACAAAGAAAGTAAAAAAAATGGAGGCCACCTTCTTCCAGAAGGACTATCTTGAGTCCACAAGTCTGTCTGGATAACTCTGTCTCAAGCAAAAGGGACAAGCAGTAGTAACCCAACTCATCTCAGTACTGAGATTGGGGCATCCAAAAAGAATGTGTTGAACAGTCTGGGGAACAATGCAGTTATCATATTAAGGTACTGGTGAGTGCTCCATCAGATGGCAGTGCGTGCCATGAGTGTACCTAATTTGAAGAAGACAGAAAGCAACTTAAAAGTGCCAAAGCATTGGGGTTTAGGTACATAGGAACTGTCGCAGTGCAATGGTACACAACTTTGAGTTTCGAGGGCTGACCAGATTCCTGCCATGTATTATGTGTGAGGAAAAGCAAAATGAAGGTCTGGTCACCCAGTCCTACTGGACTCTTTAGAGACATCATTGGCACCCTCATCCCTGCAATCTCTACTGGGTGTTGCAAAATTCCTGTTGCACTTGTTACGACGCTCTTACCAAAGGATGCAATGCTAGTTTTGATGCAGTTAAAACACATTTTTATTCTGTTAACATATGTGCTTAAATTGTAATATTAATCAATGTGAACGCCCTCAGCAGTGAACATGCACTCCAGGCATGACCTGAAGGGTGTGCAAATGTTGCAGACCAAGTTCTTCCTCATAATGGCCAACAAGCAGTTGATGGAGGACTTCAGATCATCGCTGTTGCTGTGGTGAACCTTGCAGGCCTTGCCCTGAAAAGAGCCTACACTCTGTAGTAGGTTTATTTAGAGCCCATCTGGCGACTGCCCACTTGGGCATAAGTCGCCGGAAACACGACAGCCTAGAACTAGGCTACTTTAAAATAAGAATATGAAAACATAACAATGATAAAAATGGGAAAAACTTAACAATTAGAAAGCAATCTCCGGCGTCGGGGGGAGGTACCCCTTACCCTGGGGCAGGAGTGTGCAACCTACAAAGAAAACAATAAAAAAAAATGGAACCAACTTAAATAAAGAGGAGAAGCCCGGCCTCCCCACAAAAGTCAACAAGTCCACAAGTCAATGTGCACGAACTCGTCCCAAGTACAAGGGACGGGCGGTAGCGACCCCGCCCATCCCGGTACCGGGACAGGTAACGTGAGCCAAGATCACCCAGACTGGGACATTCAACAAGAATGTGCAAAACAGTCTGGGGGATGACGTGGTTGTCACAATAGGGCGCAGGCGAGCGCTCCATCAAATAGCGATGCATCACATGAGGGTGTCCCAGTCGAAGACGACAGAAAGCGACCTGAAGCCGTTGCGGAATTGGGGGATAGGTCCATGAGAACAGTCGCGGCGCAATGGCACGTAACTTTAAGTTCCCTTCGACCGTCTACCATCTTCTTTGCCAAGCAGTCCAAAGAGCTGCCCGTATTCCCGCCATGTAGTCTGTGTGAGGAAGAGCGAAATGCTGGTCCGGGCGCAGAGTCCTCACGGACTCTTTAGCGCGCTCATTCCCCGCAATTCCTACATGTCCACGAACCCAGCAATAGATAATCTCGACATCCGCCCGGCTCGCCAAAACCGTGGCGTCACGGATATCGCGAACCAGGGGATGCGGAGATTCCAATGCCCCGAGAGCACTCAGGGCGCTTTGTGAGTCGCTATAGATCACAATCCGGTCTCCGAACCGGGCACGTCGCCTAATCTCCCGTACTGAGTGGTGTATTGCAACCAGTTCGGCCGTGAAGACGGACGCAGCGACTGGCAGAGCCCCGCTGACTTCAGACAGAGGGGACACGGCGTGGAAGCCAACCCCCTCTTCGGGCTTTGAGCCATCCGTATACACTGGCAAGGTTCCAGCGTGACACGAGGTGTGCTCCAAAAAGGTCGAACGCAATACTCCCGGCGCCGTACAAGCTTTGGGAGCAGAGGCGTGGCGACAAATAGCCAAATGTGGTACCCTCCAGGGTGGCGTCCTGGGCAGAACCAGAAGCGCCACCGGTCCGAGAGCTATACCTAGCTCTTGAAGGAGTTTCCTGGCCCTAAACCCAAAGGGATTAGGGTATGACTGGCGTCTCTCGGCGGCATAGGCACCGTCGAGATCAGCTTCGGATGCAGTGAGAGCTGTTGGCGACTGAGAGAAGCGCCGGCTCGCGCGTACAGGCGAGTGATGCACTGCACGCGGCGCAGAGCGAGTGGCATCTCCCCAGATTCGACCAACAGGCTCTCAATGGGTAAAATGCGGAAGGCACAGGTCGCAAGGCGAAGGCCAGTGTGGTGGATCGAATCCACCTTCCGCAATAGACACTCGGCTGCGGATGCATAAAACTCGCATCCGTAGTCGAGCTTCGAACGAACAAAAGATCGATAAAAAAGTAGGGCAGTAGCCCTATCAGCGCCCCAAGCGCTTAACGTCACGGAACGGACAATATCCATGGCGCGGGTACCAGAGACCCTAAGGCTGCGAATATGAGCCTCCCAGGTGAGGCGTCGGTCGAATACAAGACCGAGGAAACGGGGCGATTAAACCAAATCCAGGCCCCCCCCTTTAAGAAACAAATCTGGTTTGGGGTGGAGCCGTAGATGGCAGCAAAAGTGCACAACCTTAGTCTTGGCCAAAGAAAACCGAAACCTGTGCGCTTCGGAATAGAGAGAGACGCGGTTCAATGCCTGTTGGAGTCGACGCTCCAGAGTTGGCATCTGGGCCGCGCCAAAAGAGATAGAAAGGTCGTGCACGTAGAGCGTAGCGAGAACATCTTCCGGCAGCACCGAGGTGATGCCGTTGATGCTCAGGACAAAGAGTGTGATACTAAAGACACTTCCCTGCGGTGTCTCTTCCTGCTCCTTTAGCGGGAGAGGGCTCCCCCCACCCGTACGCGGAATCGACGATCTCGCAAAAATTCAGATATAAACATTGGGAGGCGTCCCCTCGCCACCATCGTGTGGAGAGTCTCCATGATACCGTATCGCCATGCGGTATCATAGGCCTTCTCCAGATCGAAAACACCGTGGCGTAGTGCTGTCTACGAAGGAAAGCCTCGCAGACGGCATTTTCCAGTCGAACAGAGCATCCGACGTGGAGTAGAACTTTCGGAAGCCGCACTGTGCAGAAGACAGATGGCCTCCGCTGTCCAGGAAAAAGGCTAATCTAACATTTACCAATTTCTCCATCAACTTGCACACGCAAGAGGTTAGAGAGATTGGGCGGAAACCGGTCAGAGTAGAGTGATCTCTCCCCGGTTTGAGAAAGGCGAGCACAGTAGTGATTTGCCAGGAATCTGGGAGAAAACCTTACACCCAGATCCTGTTGAACAAATCTAACAGAAAGGCCATGCATCGCTCACCCAGGTGTCGAAGCATGGCGTACGGGACATCGTCCGGACCATGGGCGATGTCCGCGCACGAAACAAGAGCGGAGCGCAACTCACTCACAGTAAACCTGTCGTTGAATGGTTCTCCACCTCTGGAGGTAAAGTCCAGCCGGCGGCAGTCCGCGACATCACGACGTGCATTGAATGCTGGCGGAGCAGCATCCCAGCTAGAGAATGCGGAAAAAGCGGTCGCGAAGGATTCCACCACGGACGCGGGGTCCGAGATTGCGGTCGCATTCTGCTGGAGAACGAGAGGGAAGTCCTGCGAGAACTTGCCCCGAATCCTTTTGACTCGCCTCCACACATCTCCTAAAGGGGTCTTCCCGTTAACTAAAGACACGGCTGCCCGACAAGAAGAGCAGCGGGCGTGCTTCGAAATATACCGGAACCTAGCCCTAGCCCGACGAAATTCAGCGACAGTGAAATCGTTCGGGCGGCGCTTATAGCGCATGTAGGCATAACGCTTTTATTTGAGGGCCGTCTCACACTCGGCCGACCACCATGGGAGTGGTCGGCGTGCAAAACGGCCAGACGTTCTAGAAATAGTAGTTAGGCCCGCGGCGATGAGGTTGCCGGAGAAGAACTCAACGGCCTCATCTACCGACCTAAACTCCTCGACTGAGATAGAGAATTCAGTCATTTCTTGAAATGCAAGCCACCGCACACACACCAAGCACCACCGAGGTGGACTCTCAGGCGGCAGTTGCCCTGAAAATCATATTTGAATGGAGGTCATCGACCACCCCCCAATCAAAATCAGGCTGTGCATCCAAAGACCAAAAAGATAGGTCAAGGCAAGAAAATGAAGCAGTCATCGGACAGTGATGCATAAACTCATCCATGTTTAGGACACCCATCTCAAGCTCTTCCATCCCCTGGGATTTATTGAGTAGTCTTCCCAAAGAGGATGCCTGCCATTCAGATCTCCAAGCAAGAGAAAGAGCCTCGGCAACCGTGCCACGATGCGGCGGAAGTCCCCCGTGTCGAAGTCAGCTGATGGTGGAATGTACGCAGAAATGATAGTATACCTCCTATCCAGGTGCAGCTGCACACCACTGACTGAAATGAGCTATCTAAAGAGAAAGGAAGAACGGAGACATCATGCCGGGTGTTAACCACACATCCCCCAGCCCCGCCATCACGTGGTGGTGGGGTTGCAAGACCCTTATACCCGGGGAATGGGAGAAGACCAGCCTCCGCAACTCCCAGTTGGCCCGGAGTCCACGCCTTTGACGACTTAATGGGGGAGGTTGGGCTCACCATGAGAGTCTTTTCCTCCCTCCACCTCAAAACCTTAGGCGGGCGTTGTGGTTTCGGAGGCGGGGGACCCTCTTTTCGAGGAACCACCATCTCCGAGCCACTCAACCCACCACTAGGGGTGGGCGAAGGAGCTGAAGCTCCTTTGTTGCTGTCCTCATTTCGGTGGACAGCTTTAGGAACCACGGAAGATAGCCTGGCAACCAACTTCAGGGGTGTCGCCTCCTGTGAGTCTAACGACTCGGTGGAGGCGCGTGGCCGTTTCCCGGAAGGTAAAGAGGGGGCAGCCCTGGTTTTAGCCGGGGCTGGGTATGAACCCTTTTTGCCGCTAGCTTTACCAGGGGAGCACCCGGGTTGAGTAGAGCCCGGAGAAGGGCTCTGAATGAGCACAGAAACAACCGTGCTCGTTGGACTGGATGGGCCAGGAGCAGAGGGTGCCTTTCTAACTATTGAGGCATATGAGTCCCCGGCAGAGCCGGGCGTGCCAGGACCAAGTCCTTAGCATCGCGGAATGAGAGTCGATCCTGGGCCTGAGCGGCCAGGATTTCTTTCTCAAGGAGATATGCACCACATTGCTTTCGAAGCAGCGGGGTGCAGCTCTCCACAAGTGACACCTTTGGCCACACACGACTTAGACTTATTGTGTGCGGCCTTGGAGCAATTTACAAACTTCGGGTGACACCGACTTTTCACATCTACAAGAATGATTCGTATGCCTGAAGCAGTGACAGTAATAGCACTGCCACAGCAGTGGCACGAATGCCTTCACGCGGTAGCGGTACTAACCGGCACGCACCGACTCAGGGAGCTTGTCACAGTCGAACGGGACGAAGAGTGTAGGGATAGGTCTCGAGGCCCCTCCCTGTTTTCTCATCACACATTCGACCTTGACTGCCCCATGGTAGGCCAGCTCTAAGGTGATGTCTTCTATGGAGTAGTCAACGAGTTCCCTCCCAAAAACTACTTCTTTCACAAAGTTCATGGTAGAGTGCGGCGTCACACTCACTGTGGTGCCATGAAGTGTCCGAAGAACATTTATCTTGGCTGCCTCGGCGGGATTCGCTGCATTCGCCAGAAGGCTCCTGTCCGAGAAACAGGTCACCTTCGGCTCTCTACCAATTACACTAGCTAATCCTCTCCTCTGATGGATCATGTTGCCCTTGGCCAACATGGTGCCATCAGTGGAGTGAATGACGAGGAAGCGTTTGAAGCCAGTGGGCTCAAAAATGCCAGGTAACCTTTGAATGAGGGGCCCTGATGTTATCAAGGCTCCGACCTGCGCACTTTTGGTCTTTGTCATAGTCGGGGACTCCGCACCCAGGGGGGCAGAGGGGCTGGATGTGCAGATCTTGGCTTGGTTGCTTGCCAAAGTGGCAGCAGCGGAGGGCGGGGAATGAACCCACTTCTCACCTCTGCCGGTAGGAGCCCCCAGGCCAGATGGACTGGCCTCAGCCAGGTCTTTCTCTGAAATGGAGAAAGTCCTGGTGGTCGCAGGGGCACCAGGTGGAGGAGATCCCTCCCCTCCTTGTACTGTCTCGGAGACCGCAGCCCTTTGAGGAGGACCTTGCACAGGGGCGGATTTGGGGTCGGTGCTTGGCGCCGAGCCATATTCCCCCCCCATGGAAGGCCCTACCGTCTGAGGCTGGGTTGCCTCAGGAACCATGTCTATCACAGGAGGGGCCTCCAGGTGGCCATCCCCTCCCACGACATCGCAGGTCCCTTTGGCAGAGTCACCAGTCATGTGTGGGGAGGCACAGGCCTTAACCCCGGCAAGGTTTAGTATTCTTGCCAGCAGGTCTTTTGAGGGAAGCGACCGAAGGGGCCTGGCTTCCCTCTCTCCCCTAAGGGGGTTTGTCCTACCGAGCCACTTCAATGAGTGGCGGTCAGCAATGGGCTGCCTGCTGGCTTTCTTGGCAGTCCCCTTAGAAAGAAAATGAGGGACTGCCGCTGGAAATAGGGAGGTGCCTGAAATCACCTCCAGAGAAGGGGGTGAGGGGGAGTCCCCTACACCCGTAATCATAGGAGAGGAGTAAGCCTCCTCTCCGGTTAGAGAAATATGGAGGGTCCTCTGCGCAAGCACAGTGGGGGAGGGGACCTCCATTTTTTCTGTCGAGCTGCCTGAGGGTGGCTCCATTGATGATACAGGGGGAATTAAGGGGAGATTTTGTTTTTTTGCATCATTGGGCATGGTGACCCTAAATTTTCTGCGGGATGCAATAGCTCATCACCTCTCACAGTAGCCCACACTGCAAGAGGTGCTTACAGGCCTGGCATAGCCAGGCGCCGCCATTAAGGACCACCCCTCCTGCCTGGTGGCCTGGCAGTCCATCGGCATGGCGGCTCCGCCTTGAACACGCCGTAAAAAGATAGATTGTGAAGAGAGGAAAAGGGATGTGAGGAAGGTATGGGTGGGAATTAAGCAGGTTGTTAAAAACCAACTCCCCCAGACCGGAGCTCAGGGGTTAGGGAACATTGTCCCCTCCCCCCTTCAGCCCCGATCCGGGATGGCTGGCTGAGAAGAAGGTCAGCATCTACCTTGTGAAATTAGAGGCTGACCAGAGAAAGCTGTGGGAGAGGTTGTTTGAAAAGCGATGAAGTAGGGGAGAAATACAGGCTATCTGAAGGAAGGAAGAGAGGCTAAGCTGCGGCTGGCCCATCAGCATGGCAGCCAGGATGGCAAATCGCTGCGCCCATTATGGGGCTCTGTAGTAGAAGGAATTGAGGTTGGGTGACTGCAGCGATTAAAAGTCCTTCGACCAGAAGTTCATGTTCAACCCCAACCACTCTTGCACAGTCTTAGCTGTGTGGACCAGGGCACTGTCCTGCTGAAAGACATAGTCCACCTTCATTGTCATCCTTCTCACCCAGGGCAGGACTTTCGTGGCCAAGATATCCCTGTAATCAGCTGTGTGCTTGGTTATGACATGTAGCAGACTTCGTTGATGTTCTGGCTGAAACTTACTGCACGGTGTAGATGTGTCCCTCTGCATGCCCATTTCCCCAATATTAATACACCTTTCTGTGTTTCAGACTGTACTTTGTAGAATTGCCTTTTGTCAAAATAATTCTTTAATTTTGGAATTATTTAACTGATCAAATAAACTTGCATCTAGTAACTATAATTGACAGTATTTAAAAAATAACAAAAAGTTGAAGGAAAATTGAATTGCTGAATTAACGATACTCTCCTCGCTGAAGGTGAGTTCTGTTGTGGCAATTTTTCACATGAAGTAATTTTCTTGGGTTAGGCTCTTTAAATAAGTTAAAAGAAAAACAAAAAATCTGAAAACCTTGTATTTGCGTCCTTCTAGGTTGGGACTCTATGGTCTGACACCTTTTCTGTTGCATGTCGGTACTCACTTTGCTAGCCTGATTGCTCGTCTCGTAACTGGTGAGTACCAACAATATGTTCATTTCTCTTATGTATGAAATACAGTGATGGCATATCCTTCATTCCTTTGTAATTCTGTGATCGGCTAATTAGCTGATTTACTTTCCTATTTTGTAGGAGCGACCATAACCGGGTTTTCAACTGTATCTGGGCTCTGCAACTTAACCAGGGCCTCAAGTGTGATCAACCATTCTACCTGGTCACCAAAGCTCCTTAACCAAGAGAACATACTGTATGTTTACATGTGGTACTTGCATCAGTGTAAACGTATCTTGTTGATACATACCATGTACTGGAGCCACTTGTAACACCATCGGGTGATAAGTACCATGTTCAGGAGCTACTTGTGTAATTTATTGCGTTGGTAGATACCGTGTTCAAGCGTCCATTGTAACACTTTTCTTGCTGATGAATACCGAGTTCTGGCATCATTTTGTAATACTTATCCTGTTGATGAGTGCTGTATATTTATAAAAGTATTTTGTTGTATAGATCACATCTGCTTAGCAAACTTATACTCATATTGAGCTTTATTGTACACTGGCCATTAATTGCATTGTTATTCAGTTAATCCATTATATCGAATTTATTTAATAAGTTTTCATTTCCCTATGTATTGCGCACAAAGGCTGAGCAATTGTTGGTAAAAATTTAGCAACCTTACCGGGTGAATAGTTTGAAGATACAATAACCAAACTCAACATTGCTCTCCCAAAACCTGGTATAAAGCTACAACTTTGGTTATTGTATCAGAAACTGCCGATTGGACCCAATAGATTTATAACATTTGTGTCCAGATGCAATAGATTTATTACAACGGTCATTCTGCTTGTTGATGACTGGATTAAGCATGAAGGTTTCTCAGGTCACTTTGAGTCACTATAAATCACATTTCAATCTCTGAACCAGGCATGACACATTATCATGTATGATGAGTGGTTCATTGCAACTAGCTTAGCTGTGAAATGAGTCCCACTGACTTCATAGGGGTACAGTGTGGAAGCAAACACCCTCTTTGGACTTGTAGCCAATGTTACTACCAGGAAAGTGAAACATTTGGGAGCAGAAGAGTGGTAACCATAGTCAAAAGTGGTACCCTCCAGGGTGGCATCCTGGGCAGAACCAGAAGCGTCACTAACCCAGGAGTCACACCAAGCTCTTAAAGCAGTTTCTTCATCTCTCGGCGGCATAGGTACTGTCAAGATCGGATATGGATGCAATGAGAGCTATTGGTGGCAGGGAGATGCCGGGCCTACATGTACAAATGCATAATGCACCGTGCACAGCAAGTGGCATCTCCCCAGGGTCTAAAAACAGGCTATCAATGAAACACGCATAAGGCACAGGTCACCAGACGGAGACTGGTGCGGTGGATTACATCCACCTTCTGCAATTCCCCCTCAGCTATGTTTGCATAAAACTCGCATCCCTAGTCAAGATTCGAATGAACAAAGGATTGATAGAAAAGCAAGGCAGTAGCCTTATCAGCACCCCAAGTGCTGAATATCATAGAACAAAGAATGTCCATGATGTGGGTGAGGCATCAGTGAAAAACAAGAAGAATGAAACAGTATGAATCCACCACTTCTAGGCAAACCCTGTTTAGGAACAAGTCTCTGTGGGGCTGAAGTCATGGGAGGTGACAGAAGTGCACTACCTTAGTCTTGGCTAAGGAAAAATGAAAACTGTGCGGTTTGGCATAGTGAGAAATGTGGTTCAATACCTGTTCGAGTTACCATTCCAGCATTCACATATGGGCTTCAGCAAAAGAGATCACAAGGTCACTCTGTCCAGCTTTGGACAAGAGTGTATGTGCTGAACTTTCAGGGTACAGCTTTAGAAATGCCCAGAATAGTTTCATGACCATCATCAGGGGAAAGGGGGTTCTTACCTCCCGAGTCTAATGACTAAGTGGAGGTCAGCACTTTCTTTGTCTTACAAGAAATAGCTATATAGAGGAGGGGAGCCTTGGAGCACCCATAGGGGAAACGAGAGTAGAATCTGCAGCAGGGTTATGAATTAGTGCAGAGGCTACTGTATTTATAGGCCTCGTGATGGTACCTTTTTAACCTGAGAAATGTTGTGAGAGGTGCCACAATCTTAGATGGCAGGGTCTGTGCTGGTGCCAGCAAAGACTTTGGGAGACTGCCCCAAGCCAAAGTCTGAGGTTGAAGAGGGTGCGACAGGACCAAGTCAGCCACTCAAAAACAGAGTCAGTCCATAGCCTGAATGGATAGGAGCTCCTTCTCCAGGAGATACAGGCCACAATAATTGTAGGAAGCAGGGTCAGGCCCTCTGCAAATTCGCACACTTTACCAAGATATCTTGTACACAGGCAGATACGGGTGATCTCATATATATATATATATATATATATATATATATATATATATATATATATATATATATATATATATATATATATATATATATATATATATACCTCTGCCAAATCTTGGTGGTATACAAGGCTGTATCATGTAGAAAGTTTGTAAAAAAAATCTGTAAAGAAAGTGGGGGGGAGCTAAAATAGTGAAAATGATCAGAAGATCAATAGCCACAGGTCCTCCTGTGGGCATTTGGACCATGTAGGCACACAGTGGGTGTTGGGGTCAATGCATGTGCTTAGGACACATCCCTGTCTACATGAATACAAAAATAGAAACCCCTTACCCCCCAAAGAGGCCTGAAAACACTACTATCTCATCCTATCATTCCTCCCCCTTGCCAATCTCAGAACATCTTTAAATATTTGCTGTGGTGTCATTCCTGAGAACCCTGTGTGGTGACACAGTAAAGTATTAACACACACAATGGCTATATGGACATCACTTAACTTCCACCAGGAAACAAAGTTTAAAATATTCACAAGATGCTGAACACTAGCACACCTTAGACAAAACCTATAGATGCAGTAAGTGCTTGATCTTGGAAAGAACCATGACTAGTTGGACCTGAAAAATTATTCTTATTGTGGTTTGCAATCAAAAGCATGACATGTATGATCATAGGGCATTCAGTCATTGCATACTACATGCTTCACTACATTCTACAAGAGAAATCTAGCTTACACAGTTGTCCACCCTATATGCCATGACATGCCATTTTGAGCCAGAAAACCAGATGGCTGGCTTCTTTCCAAATTTGTAGCTAAGGAAATGGACATCTTTCATCAGAATTAAATTTGTATCTATCTGATGTCTACATTTCATTCAAACCCAGCATTTTCACACTACCCATGCACTACCATCATTCAAATGTTACCTATGTGCAATAATAAATCTAAATAATTTCTATATCATTCAGGCCTCATATTATGTCATCATTACTCCACCGACATTGCTACACAATTTAAGACTGGCAACTACATCTTTGAAGAAACAGTGAGCTGAATGACCTTTAATTAATATTACAAGTTAAAATATAAGGACCTATCTGTATCATATGGAGGTCATCAGATATTCTGTTTCAAATGTAATTACACGACCCTCATCACGTTACGTTACTTAATCCCCTTAGGAAACCTAAAATATAACTAAACAGTAATATAGCACTGAGAACTGGGATACATTTCAAAAACTTACATTATAAAATATTGATGAAAATGATAAAAGTACAGATTCAAGTAACTCCAAGCCAAATGTTCGAGTCATCTCAGTGAGTCCCAGAAGCCAAAGAGGTTGGTCTGCATTAACCAGCTGCACAAGATCCTAGATACAACATAAATACAGTGAATATTTTTTTCCTCTGCAAACATCATTGCAAAATTTCACATTGAAGAATGACTGATCAAATTACTTGGAACATTAGATAAGCATCTGCTGCTGCTGGCCTTAATGTTTTAGGTGGCGTTGCTTTTAGCACTTTAAGTTCTTCAATGTTTATAGTGTCATCTTTTCCATCAATGACTGTCCTAAGATATAGAAGTAAATTGTTAATACTTCTTAGATTTTCTCATTGTCTTGATCAGCACTAATTAAATGTTGCAAGCAAAATAACTGAAATAACTATGAAGTATCAAATTTATATTAGAGGATAACCAGAAAAGAAATTTGAGGGAAGTAGAATAAATACTCTTAGACCATTTAGTGAAAGAAACATCCATGTCAATGATGGAAAAAGTCTTAATTAATAAGAACAAAGTTTTGAGGACCTATCTGAAGCTTTTAATAGCTGTCTGGATCAATACAAAATAAACAATCCCTCTACTGAGTTCAAAACATTTTTTTTATTTTATTTTACGCATTTATTGATACATCAAGCAAAATTAAGGTTTAAAAGATTGGAAAAAAATGGGATCAATTGTCTAATTTTTTATAGGCTTAATAAGCAAAACTTACTCTTTTTCTATTGATGCATTTGCAGAATCTTCAACGATGACACGCTCAAATACACCATTTACCAGCTGTCTTACAGTAGCGCTTGCTGTATTTACAACAATGCTATCTTTAGTGAAGTGAAGTCGAAAGCACAGTACCAAACACTAAAAATTAAGGATTTAACTCAATGATTAATGTAAATAGAATAAAATATTGAACTATCAGTTGCTTAGAAGTGATAATAAAATATAAGTAAACCATACAGCAATAAGAGTACTTTGATTTATTTTCTAAGATACATAAGAAGGGTTGTTGAAAAATGAATTTGTGCTAAAATTGGAGAAAGAGAAACTTGATTGTTATGTTAATTGGGTATTACATTAATGATTTTCTTGGAGGATCTCAGCAGTATTCAGATTAGGTTTTGTAACCCATAATGGAGTAGACAGAAAAAAAAAATTATTTTATTTTCCTGTCATTTAATGTCTTCCAAATTCACTCTGAACTGTCAATGTCCTCTTTGGTTTAGCAAATGAATCAAAACAAAAGTAAATAGGTCTACTGGCATACAATTTAGTGCCCGCAGTACTAACTGTGCCTAAAAAATTGGTGTCAGAGCCTAAATGCCCATAGAAATTCAAATAATAATCATTGATGAGCTTGAAGGCACCAGGGAGCAGACTTCATTCAGGAGGAAAGTGTTTTGGTAGTTTATATTGTTGATACCAACCAGTTCCAAATCATGGGTATGTAGATATGAGTTTCCCCATAGGAGAAACTGGTACTTAATCAGTAGGGTTCCATAAGAGGAGTGGGTGTGCTGTGCTGTGAAGGTGTGACAGGAAATTATAGCAGTATTGTAATTGGCTATATGCATGATGATGCACATAGAGCTGCTTACCCTCATTGGGGGTATCAGCATATATAGCCCCCTTAATGGGCAGCCAGATAATGACATATTTGGAAGCTTTGTGTTTGCATTAGCTGAGATTGAACCCCTGCCTCAAAGTAAGAAATCTACCATTGTATTCATTAGACTAGCAAGAACTCATCTTTAGTGATGATGGTAGGGGGGAGGGGTTATTATCTTAACTTAGAAATTAGTCTTAATAAACTTTTCTTTGCTATTTCAGTGACTACGCCCTCATTAGTAGCTTCTAGCAGGGTCATTTAAAACAAATCAATTTCCTTGTGCCAAGATTGATGCTCCAGAAATGAATTTAGATAAGAAGTGTTGCCCCTTCCATCTTATTCCATATGCTTTTCTCCTAAAAAATTGTGCCACTGATAATTTTCTGAAAAATAAACATTAAATATAGAAAAGCTGCCAGTAACTACTTTCAAACAGGTGATAAAATATTAAAGCAGACAGCAGCATAAACCCTATTTTCAAAATATTGGTAAATGTTGTTGTTGCATTACTCCTCAGGAACAAATGACTTCTGATGCTTGTGCTGTAGGTCCCTACAGCCTGCGCAGTGCAGTAGGTGCCATCAATGTTACCACAATTAAGTGGGGCTGCGCCTTCTGTCAGAATGTCCTGAGGGACCAGATCAGAGTGGAGGGAGGCTGAGGCATACTATGGGAATTTTATAGCCCCCCGCTGTGCTAGTGGTCCATGCAACAGTTAGGGAATGAGAGTTTAATCACAGCTTAACCTCTCACCAATCGCATCCAAGTGGGGTGGTCCCACCACACGGAAATGATTGACCACTCTACACTACACCTATTTTTTTCTTACCCTGCAGGGTGGCTAGACTTAAAAAAAAACAGCCTTGCCTGCTGAGCAGGTGTAAAAGTATGTATAAGCAAATATTAATTATTTTTATTAAAATATATATTGTATCAAATTGAAATTAACTTCAAGGAATCTAATAATGCAAATATTTTCATCAAATGGTATATAATAGAGGGTAAAGTTTCTCTTAAAAAATATACCTTAGCAAGATTAATTCCTTGAATAACAGAATTGGTTGTAAGAAGTAAGGTAGTTGTTTGTAGAACTTTCAATTCTTCTATTCCACACTCCATAAGCATCCATAATGTTTCCACAATATGTTCTCCACAAGCTTGATCAATAACAGATCCAGCTACAATGAGCCTTTGAATCAGACTAAGTGAGAGCTGAAAATGTACAATCAATCAACAATCTACAGTAACCAAATCATATAAATCTCCATTATTATTTATTCCATATGTTAGAAAGTCATCTGATTTTCACAACACAATACTTTTATACCTTAACAATTTTGGGGTCCTTAATCTCAGCAGCTTGAACCAAGGGATAAAGGATTTGTGAAGAAATCAAGGAAAGAGACGAGGATTGTGGATTCATTGCTGCTCCTCTAACTTTAATTATTGCTTCTTCACAAGACTGAAAAATAAGACAAAACATTCAAACAATTGGAAATTTCTTAAATTACTAAATAATGTTGATGATAGATTACACATTTTTTTTTAAATGAAATTAATATATTCTTCCAATGGTGGTAGACTAAAACTAGTACCAATGCAATATCCCTTCAAACTGTAGATTGTTTCTCCTTCTTTTAAAGGTCTATCTGGCAATTAATACCAAGGAAGTTGCTTCAATTAAATCAGCCTGATATTTGGCTATGTTAAAAACAAAAGAAGACAAACCAAAAGCCTGAAAACAAACATCAAATAAGAAGCAGAATACATGCTCTAGCATCAGGGAAAACCTGCACCAGAGCCTGCACACAACACCAAGAAGACAGGTCAAAAAACAGGAAGAAGCCAGCCCTATCCTATAAGTGAAATAGCTAACAGTCTGGTGTACACAAACCCATTCTGAGTGATCCTGCTTGTCCGGTTTTGGGGAAAGATAACTTGCACAAGGATCCCCAAGACTGGAACCCAACAAAAATGTGTTGATCAGCCTTGGGAACAATGCAGTCATTGTAGTAATGTACAAGGGACCACTCCATCAAGTGTCTGTGTAGCCCACGAGTGTGCCAAATTTGAAGATGACTAAGCAACCTGAAGTCACCAAGGCATTAGGGGGAGGGGGGGGGGTATATCAATGGGAATAGTCACAGCAAAATGGCACACAACCTTAGGTTCCAATCTGCTGTACTGAGCAGAGTAATGCAACCAGCTTGGCTGTGAAGACAGACACAGCACCTGGTAAAGCCCCACTGACTTCAAAGAGAGGAGGTAAGAGCATGGTAGCCAGCCCTCTCTTTGGACTTGGAGCCATCCATGTATACTGGCACAGATCTAGTGTAGAATGAAGTGCACTACAAAAAGTTGAACACAATACTTCCAGCACTGTTTTTTTTTTGTTTTTTTTAAGAGCTCATCTGGCGACTGCCTACTTGGGCATTAGTCGCCGTATTAAAACTGGCCTAGTTCTAGGCTACTTTAAAATAAAATTAAAGAGAGAAAAAAAAAAACACCCCAAAAGGGGGAAAGGAAGCAAGCTGGTGCGTCGGGGAGAGGTCCCCCCGGCGCAGGAGCGTGCAACTAAAGGAAAAAAACAAACAAAAACAAAACAAAAAAAAACAAATGCAAAAAAACAAAACAAAACAAAAAAAAACAAACAAACCTTGCTTAAATAATAGGGAGAAGGCCGGCCTCCCCCAAGAAGTCAACAAGTCCACAAGTCAATGTGCACGAATCTGTCCCGAGCACAAGGGACAGGCGGTAGCGACTCCGCCGATCCCGGTACTGGGACAGGTATCGTGCGCGAAGATCACCCAGACTGGGACATTCGACAAGAATGTGCCGAACAGTCTGGGGGACGACGCAGTCGTTGCAATAGGGCGCAGGCGAGCACTCCATCAGATAGCGATGCGTCACACGAGTGTGTCCGATTCGGAGATGACAGAAAGCAACCTGAAGCCGCCGCGGCATTGGGGGATAGGTCCATGGGAACAGTCGCGGCGCAATGACACGCAACTTTAAGTTCCCTTCGACCGTCTCCCATCTTCTTTGCCAAGCAGTCCGAAGAGCTGCCCGTATTCCTGCCATGTAGTCGGTGTGAGGAAGAACAAAACGCTGGTTCGGTCGCAGAGTCCTCGCGGACTCTTTGGCGCCCTCATCGGCGCGCTCATTCTCCGCAATTCATACATGTCCAGGAACCCAGCAGAAGATAATCTCGACATCTGCCCAGCTCGCCAAAACCGTGGCATCACGGATATCGCGAACCAGGGGATGCGGAGATTCCAATGCCCCGAGAGCACTCAGGGCGCTTTGTGAGTCGCTATAGATCACAATCCGGTCTCTGAACTGGGCACGTCGCGTAATCTCCCGTACCGAGTGGTGTATTGCCACCAGCTCGGCCATGAAGACAGACGCAGCGCCTGGCAGAGCCCCGCTGACTTCAAACAGAGGGGATACGGCGTGGAAGCCGACCCCCTCTTGGGACTTGGAGCCATCCGTATACACTGGCACGGTACCAGCGTGACACGATGTGTGCTCCAAAAAGGTTGAACGCAATACTCCCGGCGCAGTACAAGCTTTGGGAGCAGAGGCATGGCGACAAATAGCCAAATGTGGTACCCTCCAGGGTGGCATCCTGGGCAGAACCAGGGACGCCACCGGCCCGAGAGCTATATCTACCTCTCGAAGGAGTTTCCTGGCCCTAAACCCAAAGGGCTTAGGGTATGACTGGCGTCTCTCGGCGGCATAGGCACCATCGAGATCAGCTGCGGATGCAGTGAGAGCGGTTGGCGACTGAGGGAGGCGCCGGGCTTCCAGCACTGGAGAAGCTTTGGGAGCAGAGGCATGTGTCAAAGATGATAGCCTCAGGGTGGCTGCCTGGGTTGAATGAGAGATGCCACCAGCCTGAGAACTAAACTGAGCTCTCAAAAGAGCTTCTAGATTTACCAGTAACATAGGCATTGATGAGATCAGCCACAAATGCAGTGAGAGCCATTAATGACTGAGGGAGATGCCAGGCTAATGAAACAAGTACATAATGCACTTGGTACAGCACAAAGCTGGTGTCATCTTTCCAGCATTGACAAGTAGGCTCTCAATGGAAAATATGCAGAAGGCACTGATTGTCAGTTGGGAATCATTGTGATATCAAGTTCAGCTCCAGCAATTCACACTTGGCTTTGGATAAGTAAAACTTGCATCCATATTCAAGCTTCAAAACAACAAAGGATTGGTAGAAAAGCAAGGCAGAAGTCTAAACAGAACCCCAAGTGCTGACTGTCACAGGTGAGCAATGTCCACCCATACACAGAATCATCTCTTGGGAATTCAGACATGAAAATTGGGAGGTGTCCCCTCACCCCCATCATTTGGATGGTCTCCATTATATACTGTATCGCTAGGCAGTTTCATAGGCCTTCTCCAGATCAAAAAGCTCTGTGTCATAGTGTTGTTCAATATGAAGCAAGGCCCTGCAGACAGCATTTTCCAGCCAGAGCAGAGCATCCAGCAAGAAGTTGAACTTGTGGCAGGTTAGAGAAATTAGTTACATAGTTACAGGGAGCCAGCAAGGACTGCTTAGCCACTCAAAGGCCAGAAACTGGACAGGATTTTGCCAGAAGCTGGCACAATAGCCATTCGTAAGGAGTCTGGGAGGATACTCTGTCCAAATCCTGTTGAACATTCAAACAAAAATGCCATGCCTCACACAGCTAGGTTTTGAAGCATAGTATACAGAATATCGCCCAGACCAGGGGCAGTGTCTGCACATGAAGTGAGAGTGAATGCAACTCCCTTAGCCTAAGTCTGTCATTGAAGGGTTCTCCACATCTGGAAGTAAAGTCAGGTTGGCAACCTTCAGCAACATCATAATGTGCAATGAATACTTGCAAAGAAACATCCTAGCTAGAGAATATGAACAAAGACATTGTGAATGATGCTGCCATGGATACAGGTCCAAGATTGTGGTCCCATTCTCTTGGAAAACTTGCCCTAAATCCTTTTGACTCAGTTCAAACTCTGCAAGAGGGATCTTCCCATTAGGTGAAGATATGTATGCCCATCAAGAAGGGTGGCAGATATGCTTCAAAATATACTGGAATTTAGCCCTAGCCTGACAGGCAAAATGGCCAGACATTCTATAAATGGTGGTTTGGAACACAGCAATGAGATTGACAGAGAAAAACTCAACATCCTAATTAACCAACCTAAACTCCTTGACTGGGACTGAGAAATCAGTCATTTCTTAAAATGCAGACCACCATATTTGCTCCAAGAACTAGTGAGGTGGTTTCTCAAGTGGCAGCAGCCCAGAAAATGATATTTGAATGTCAGTATCACGGTAGTGTCCTTTGGACACCATGCTCCCATTAGTAGAGTGAACAACCAAGAAATGCTTGAAAACAGTAGGCTCGAAGATGCTTCAAACTGTAGACTGACCAACAACCGTACATAAAATGGGAAAGAGAGAGTGGGTCTGGAAACCTGACTCAGCTAAAACTCTATGAGTACATTAACCCATTAGTCCCCTTGTCGGGGAGCGGTGTGTGTGTGTGTCTGTAGGGCTATTCCCCCACCCCCCTTTACATATCTCTTTCCCTACCCCTGTGTGAGTGTGTGGGTATAATTTGCCTTCTGATTTTTTTATATTATGAATAGGAAAAACAACCGATTGTTTCTCTTTTCAGATATATTTTATATAATTTTGAAAGTTAGGAGTATCCTAAAATATTTGGCAAGCGCATTGGGATATTACCCTAGGTAAGATTGTTGTTTTGCTAAAATACTAATAGGCTCAACATTAATTTTAACGAGGGATGGCAAAGTCCATCACCAGATTTTTCTTTGGAAACGCTATACCAAAATTTCTCTGGCTATTTTTTAGTATCGCATCCTGTGTCTTCAAAGAGTGAAGCTTCAGCGGACTGTGAGATGAATCCTCGAGGCGAGTGCTCCACCCAGCCCAGCCCTGAAATGAGGGCGTTACCTGCACTGCCTACCTTTATTGGCTGATGAGCCTGTCCCCCTTCTTATTGGACAACTACGACTACTACCACCACCACCCCAGCCTTCAAGTGATAGTCCTGTGCCCCTTCTCATTCGGGTGTTGTTTTTGTTTTGTTGTGTGGACCTTGTTGTGTACCCTGACATATTTTATTTTGTTTTTGGTTGGAGAAGTTTAATTTGTATAGGATATTTATTTTGAATGTGCACTGGTGTTTAACTTTTTTGTAAATATAAACTGTATTTTTTTGTAAAGTAAAGGACTGTATATCAAATCGTATCAATTCTTCCTCGGGGTTAAGGTCGGTAAATTCTAGGATAAGGTTGGAACGCGGGGTTAGTGATGCTTTCAGCCTGCTACAGCTTGAGGGCCTTTATACATCCTTGATTCAGTGCTATATGATCACCGAAGGGCATTTAGTGGCCTTTCACGTTAAGACTCATATTCGCCCTGATTATTATAATGATTTATCAATTTTTTTTCAAACTCTTATATTAGTGATTAATCCTCTAATTAAAATATATAAATGGCTTAAGTCAGTCCTTTGTTTATAAACCCAGATTTATGAATGAGAATAACTTGACTCGGTTCTAGGCCCCACCACAAGGCAACCACAAAAAAAAAAGCTGATATATGGTTCACACATGTGTAAATAGCCAGTTTTTGATGACTTCCTTTTGGAGGGGTTCAATCCACTTATATTTTTCAGTTTTTACTAAATTAAAATGAGGAAATGCCTTAAGTAAGCATGTTATTCAAAGTGGACAAATAAGAAAGCCTATTTAGCCCCCAAAATAGAGCGTGCTAGGCAAAAAAAACTTGGAATTTTTTTCAATAAAATTTCAAAATTCTTTTGATATAAAAATGTTATCCATAAGTAGAAGCAACATTTTCTATAAAATGGTAGGCTTTAAAGGGATAACTAAAATGCAATAATTAATTTCATCAGTTAACAAGAAATAATTTTGAGCAACAAGCAAAAATTTCCAATCATAATTCTAAATATGTAGAAAGCTATTAATAATTTTTAAGTACGATCAATAAAATAATTCTTCAATTAAATTGATATTTGATTTATAATAAAGGATTTTTAAATATTTTATTTTATTACTTTTTATAACGATGTACCAAGGCTAATTTCACCCAGGGCAATTTTAAGCAAATTAGTTAGGCTCTTTAATGGTTAAAGAACCTAGATCAAACTTATCCCCCTCCCAAAAAATAAATAGAATAGATTAATATAAGATTAAAGAAGTTAGTAGGGGTAAAACCTCAACAAATTCTTTCAATATATATTACTCTATTCTTTTTTTTAATTTTTTTTGTCTCCTATTCTCCCCATCCTATAGTAATGATGCATGCCAAGAGGCATTTAATATATAGAATACAAATTAATTATCTAAGTAGTCATAATCATCTTATGGTTAGAATTATCACTTACCTCTTTGATATGAGGATACTTCTTCCTTGTTTCCATGCATAGATTTTTTAGATCATTTTGAAGAGCTTCATACAATTTTGATGAACGATTATCATTGCCAAGAGCCATTTTGGCTACTTAGCTTCCACAACCAAATGCTAGCAATATAACTTCAGAATTGATATTAACTAGGTTAAATTAAAGTAGATTTTTAGATTCTAAACATTATATAAGATAAACTTTTAAAGCAGAGTACATAATAAATTACTTTTTATCTGCAAATTACATTACTATTTATGAGAGTTAAGGAAAAATTAAGAGAGCTATATTGATAGCACATAAAAAAAATTCAGCTCTACACTTTTAAAATCCCTTTGCCACATCATCTATTACTTTAAGGCAAATATCTTGGCCATATAGCCATATCTACTCAGACCATCTTCAACCACTACTCATTAGAAAATTCCCACCAACTAGATAAATATATAATATTTTAATAAAAAACACTTTGTAGTAGCATAATATTTATTTGTGACACTAGTTTTGCTATAATTTATCATACCATCTTCAGTCATATACTGAAGATGATATGGCAAACTTCATACCAAAACTATAAGGCATTTTTTATTAATATTTAGTCAACTCGCTATTGAGTTAAATTAGTTTTATATATATATATATATTCTTCAAAACAAATAAACTGGTATAACTTCACACTCCCTCCTCTTAACTATCTCAAAAACACTAGTAAACCTAATCCTGATTAGAATGAAAACCCTTTGTGGTTAATGATAGTTATAAATGGGAGCCATTCTCCTTATTTTTCTGTACAGTACAGATTTTCACCATTTGCCTTAGTTTTCAACCTTCGTTATATGTGAGAGAAGAAAGCAAATGAGAAAGTGAGATGCATTATGGATGCATTAGGTAGGATAATATTTAATTAGTAACATAACATAACATAATTTCACGGATGACAAACGCCACAAGGGCCTATCAAAGGCCATCCGCATCGATCAAAACCCACACACATAGGAGTATATCCGATCATTCAACTACTTTATAAACAATCCATAGGATTGTGTCAGATCACACACGCCCACAATATACAATTTAAACCAGCCACACAAGCGGATCAAAAACAGAAAAAGCACCATCGCCAGGGGAAGACAAAATCAAAGTCCCCCACAATATAATATAACAATTGACAAAAGTCACAAGGGCCCATCATAGGTCATCCAAGTCAAACGGCCTCATTTTTAAGGCACCCAAACTCCCAAGAAAACTACATCCAGAGGATGGCGTCCAGAAACAAGGGTATCACCAATCAAGGCTTGTCAAGAACTAAATCATGCAGCTATAGATATATACAAACAATATTAATATATACAAAACTTAAGAACCATCACAACCTTCCCTTCCCATAAACTCATCCAACCTACTCTTAAATACATTTAAATTTGGACTACCTACTACCCTCCGCGGCAATTTGTTCCAGAAGTCTACCACTCTATTGGTGAAAAAATATTTTCTTAAATCAAACCTAAACCCTTGCTTTTTAATTTTCAAGTGGTGACCTCTAGTCCGATTTCCATCAACTAACTCAAAAAAATTGCTAACATCCAATTTATCTATCCCAGAAAAAATTTTAAAGAGCTCAATCATATCCCCTCTCACACACCTCCTTTCGAACGAGAACATATTTAATTACCTCAGTCTATCTATATATTCAAGGCGCCTCAGGCCTCAGGGAAGGAATAATCTTTGTTGCCCTCCGTTGCACTGACTCAAGAAGGTTAATATCGTGTCTAAAATGTGGGGACCATGCCTGTATACAGTACTCTAGATGTGGCCTAACATAAGAGTTATAGAGTTTAAGAATAACCTCCTTACTTTTGTAACTGACATTTCTCTTAATGAAACCCAGCACTCTATTTGCCCTATTTCTTGCTTCAATACCCTGTTTAGAAAACCTTAATGACTTATCTATTACTACTCCTAGATCTTTCTCATCCTCTACTGAGCTCAGCCAATGCCCATCCATTTCATAGTTAAATTCTCTATTATCTTTTCCCATGTTAATAACTTTGCACTTATCAAGGTTGAAAGTCATTTGCCACTTATGTGCCCAGGATAACAATTTATTTAAATCCCCCTGCACTTTAAAATTATCATCAATATCTTTAACTATAGCTACTAATTTGGTATCATCCGCAAAAATTGACACTTTATTATTAACTGCCTCCCCAAGATCATTTATATAGATGACAAATAATAATGGACCGAGAACTGATCCCTGAGGAACCCCACTGATAACATCCCTCCACTCTGACTTTACACCATTTAGCACTACCCTTTGCTTCCTGTCTTTCAGCCACTCAGCTATCCAATTTGAAACACCCCCACATATCCCAATCATTTTTAATTTATGAACTAGTCTCCTATGTGGTACCTTATCAAATGCTTTACTAAAATCTAAGTAAATTATATCTACATTCTTTCCCTTATCTACTTGATCTGTTACAAACTCCAGAAAGTCTAGTAAATTAGTCAAACATGATCTACCTGATCTAAACCCATGCTGAGCATCGCTGATCAACCCCTCCCTCTCTAGATGTTGGCAAATCCCTTTTTTAACTATTTTCTCAAGAGTACAAGAGTAAGGAGGTCATCCTTAAACTATACAACTCTTATGTCAGGCCACATTTAGAGTACTGTATACAGGCATGGTCACCACATTTTAGACATGATATAAACTTATTAGAGTCAGTACAAAGGAGGACAACAAAAATAATACCATCCCTGAAGCACCTTGAATATGAAGATAGACTGAGGGTATTAAATATGTTTTCATTTGAAAGGTGTGTGAATGGAGATATGATTGAGCTTTTTAAAATCTTTTCTGGGATGGATAAATTGGATTTCAGCAAGTTATTTGAGTTAGAAGGTAGTAATAGAACTAGAGGCCACCACTTAAAGATTAAAAAACAGAGGGGCAGACTGGATGTTAAAAAATATTTTTTCACTAACAGAGTGGTCGATTATTGGAATAGTTTGCCACCTGAGACTGTAGACAGCCCAAACTTGAATGTTTTCAAGCGCAGATTGGATGATTATATGGGGATGGAGGGTTAATTTCTTACTTTGGGGTATGGGGATATGTTTCTTGACTCATTCCTGTGGATGCAGTTTTTTTTTATTGTATATTTTGGGGGACTTTGATTTTGTTTTTGACAGACTCCTATGGAGGCTTTAAATTATAAATTGTAGATGTATGGTTGAACATAATCCTATAGATTGTTAAATTGCATATTGTAGATGCATGATCTGACAAAATCCTATGGATGCATTATGTGGGTGGGATTTGATGGATACGGATGACCTTTGATAGGCCCTTGTGGCTTTTGTCATCCATGAAATTATGTTATGTTATGTTATAGAATAATGTTCTAACATTTACATAAGTGAATGATTTAACTAAATCATTTCTGCGACTTTAATCATTTTGCGATTATAATGGGGGTAGGGGTAGGGTCTGATATCAGAAATGAATGAATTGAATTTTTTTTTTTCTTTTTCACTTAATATTATCCTCATTTGTAGTCATTTTTATTTGTGAATATATTTTTCCCCATTTTACTATTTTTATTACCTTTTTTTATACATTTAAATTTACTTATCTAGATTGTTTAAAGGAACTAGTTTTTGTGGAGGCTTTTAGGTGGAGGAAAGACGATTTTTACGCTGTCAACTCAGTTTGAATATGGCTTGCATATGTGAAATTTGCCCTTCGTCTATTGTTGAACTTTATTTTGGGATTGAGATAAATTGTTAACTTTTTGGACAACCATAATTTACCCAAGATTAAAATCAATTGCGAGGTTTGTGTCCAGGCATTAGAGATTAATGATAATTTTGAATTTAGATGTTCTAAAACTAAATGTGACTCAAGTGATCGCCATTATTTTAAGAAACCATCATTTTCTGCAAAAAGATTCCCTTTTACCAAAACGGGAATTAAAGAAAGCTTCTACGCTTTCCTCATTGCTATTTCAGAAGTATACCCAGTGCAATAAAGTAAACAGCATTTTTCATTTGGTTATTTTCTGGCATTTTTGTACAAAAATGGCGCCAGGTATATTTGAACTAGGACTCAAATGCGCATGAATATTCATGATTGGGTGAATGAAATATAAACACACAAAAATGTACTTTTTCAGGTGCACTGTCAATCTACATGTTTACCAAAATAAGCTAGAATCGCATCCGCCCATACTTACATCATTTACTGGGTTAACTTTGGGAAAGGGGGGGGGGGGATATTCTGGACTCATTCCTGTGGATGCAGTTTTTTATTATTGTATATTATGATTGATTTGGATTTTGACGAGTCTTGATGATGCTTTTTGTTTTTGACACATTTCTGTGGAAAGTTCTAATTGTATATTCTAGATACATGATCTGACACAATCCTATGGTAGGCCTTTGATAGGCCCTTGTGGCTTTTGTTATCCATGAAATTATGTTATGTTATATTGTAGATGCATGTCTGACACAATCCTATGAATGCATTTTGTGGGTAGGTTTTGATAGATGCAGATTCTCTTACTTATTTGATATTAGTGGAAGAATAAGACTTTGTCTTGTTTGGGTCCCACCTCAACTTTTTTACAAAGTATTGGACATTAGTAGTTTAAATTATTACAGTTTTAACTGTTACAGGTCCGCTTCCTTCAGATACTTAAATTAAATGTCAATTTCCTTTTCATCGGTCACTTTGATCCTAGTTATTATCATTATATAATGATTTGTGTCTGTATAGAAACAAAAATAGAAAAATATTTCTCACTCTGCTTACATATCATTAAATTAAAACATTCCCAGTATCATTGATATGACTAGTTACTTTGGTTCCAGTGATTGTCAAGTCTCTTCTTGAAGGCACTTATTGATGAAGCACTGACAACATACTCAGGGAGATCATTCCAGGGATTGACAACACAAATACTAAATGCATTTGCTCTTGTGACAGTTCTGATATGTTCAGTCTTCCTTAATTTATAAGTATTTGTTCTTGTGTTACTAGTATTGAATTCAAAATAGTCCTTCATATCAATATTCTCAAAACCATGAATGATCCTGTATGCCTCAATCAGGTCTCCACGAAGTCTTTGTTGCTGTAGTAAAGTTATTTCCAGTCTTTTACATCTAGTCTCATAAGGTAACTTTCAACTCTGGTACCAACTTGGTCATCCTTCTTTGAACTTTTTCAAGTTCTTCAATATCCTTCTTATAATAAGGGGATCACGCCTGGACAGCATGTTCAAGGTGTGGCCGGACCAAAGAACAATATAGTCTGCGACACATTTCAATGTCCATATATAAAAAATTTCTCTTAATCAAAAACAATACTCTATTTGCTTTGGCCACTATATTTTCAATATGTTGGGTTGGCTTTAAGTCCTTTGCAATGAGAACTCCTAGGTCTTTTTCACTCTCTGTTGATTTAATTTCTCTTCCATTTAGTGTATAAGATATTTCAGGGTTCCTAGGTCCAATATGCATTGTTGTACACTTATCTGGATTAAATTCTAACATCCACTTTACACTCCATTTCTAAAGTTTTTGGAAGTCCCTCTTCATAGCTACAATAGCTTCATCAGAATTAATTTTGGTAATACTTCCGATTCAGGGTGCACGGTAGGTGGTGCTGTTAGTAGGCTACAATTTTGGGCTACAATATGTTTCTTATGACGTCAGACGGTAGCTTCAGATGTAACTAATCACGGCGTTATATTTTTTCGTTGTTTGGGGAATTTGTAACTTTTATTCTGTATTATTTACTAAATATTTGCGCCTTTGCTTGCTTATAGTTTTTTCTAAGTTAGGTAAGGTTTCTTGATATCTTTTATTGTTTTTTGTTTTATTTTCATATTTTTTGTTTGCCCTGAACAATAACAGCTTCTTACTAGCAACATCGTAGCTTATAAATAGGATCCGTTTTGCAAATGTTTCTGCGGTAATACTTCAGATTTGGGGCACACAGTAGGCTACAACATATCTCTTATGACGTCAGATGGTAGCTTCAGATGTGACCAATCACGGCATTATATTTTTGTTTTGTTTTGGAGATTTCATCATCATCATCATGGTACGGGCTCATGAGGTAATCCTGTAGTCGCCTGATCATTGTTATGAAAGTTTCTATGATGTTGGCTACGTATAGCTATACCAGTTGGCTTCCCAGTGTTTATCCAACTTGTTCTTAAAGGCCTCGAGACTTGTGGCTGTGATCACTTGATCTGGCAGAGAATTCCAGTCACTGACAATCCTCTGGCCAAATACATTTTTCCTCACCATCTTCTGGCAATGGCATTTAAATAGTTTATTGGAATGACCTCGCGTTGCTGAATATTCCTGAGGTATGAAGAAAAGGCCAGGGTCAATTCTCTCCAATCCATTTAGAAGCCTGCAAACTTGAATCATATCACCTCTTCGGTGTCTATATTTCATAGAAAAGAGTCCAAGCTGACGCAGTCTTTCGCTATATTCTTGATCACTCAATTCCGGAACCAATTTTATAGCTCTTCTTTGTATGGATTCCACCTTCATATCATTGGCGATGAATCGTGGGTACCAAATGATGTTGCCATATTCTAGATGGGGACGAACTAATGCATTTATTAACAGTGGCAAGGTATCTCTGGTAAACGTTACAAATGTGCTTTTCACCATTCCCAACATCTGGTTTGCCCTTTTAACTGCAGCGGACACTTGTGCATGGAATTTTAATCCAGAGTCAATGATTACCCCTAGATCTTTCTCTTCTTTAACTTGATCCAGTATTTCACCATTCATGGTATATACATAGTCTTGATGGAAACCAAAATGCATCACTTTACATTATTTTGCATTAAACCTCAACTGCCACAGATTAGACCATTCACCTAGCTTCCTTAAATCTCCCTGCAAGTCCCAATGATCTTGTGATGTGTTTACTTCCTTGTAAATCTTTGTGTCGTCGGCAAATATTTTAACTGTACTTGATACAGCATCAGGTAGATCATTGATAAACAACACAAACAAAATTGGTCCCAGAACACTTCCCTGTGGTATACCGCTTTTCACTGCTGTCCAGTCAGATCTGTCTTCATTCATGACTACCCATTGTCTTTGGCCTGTCAAGAAGCTTTCTATCCAATAATAAGTTTTTCCTTCTATCCCATAAGCTTTCAGTTTACTTAAAAGTCTTTTATGAGGCACCGAGTCAAAAGCCTTCTGGAAGTCCAAATACACAACATCAAAGCTCTTTCCATGCTCCACAAACAGTGACCATTCCTCCAAACATAAGAGTAGCTGAGTCGTACATGATCTATCCGGGACAAAACCATGTTGCTGATCAGCAAAAAGACCATTATCAATCATGTGTTTGACAATATCGTCTCTTACTATTGTCTCCATAATCTTACAAACAACTGTTGTTAGACTTATTGGCCTATAATTTCCAGGCTGCCATCGACTTCCTTTTTTATAGATTGGGGTGATATTGGCATCTTTCTAGCCTTGTGGAATTTCACCAGTTTCTTGAGATTTATTGTAAATAATATTTAATGGTAGGCTAATACTAGGTGCTATTTCACTAAGCATTTTTGGGTGAAAACCATCTGGTCCAGCTGATTTGTTTTTTCTCAGTTTTATTAGTTTCTTTCTCACTTTTTCTTCACTAATTACCACATGATCTAATGGGTTACTGCCAACATATTTGTTTTCTAACTGTGGTATATTTCTTCGATCCTCCTCAGTGAAAACACTACAAAAGAAGTCATTTAATGTTGCTGCTTTATCAATATCATTTCTTACTGTGTTACCATTGCCACAGTCCAAGTCACCAATCCTAGATCTTGTCTGGAGTTTACTATTAGCATATTTCCAAAATGCTTTGGGGTTATGCTTAATCTCATTAGCCAGTTTCTTTTCAAAGTCTTTTCTTAAATTTCTTTTAAGTTTCTGAGTGCATTCACTTCAGCCTTATATAACCTTTCATCTTCACTATCATATGCTAGTCTAAAACGCTTCCATTTAGTAAACTTACGTTTTCTTATTTTCTCCACCCTGTGATTTATGTAAGATCTACCATGTTTCTTGGCCTTCACTACAGGAATGTTCTCATCCATCTGCTCCCTCAAGTGATTGCTGAAAAAGCTCCATGCCTCATGCACATCCATGTTCATCAAACAATTTGTCCAGTCTATTTCCCCAAGCTTCCATGCCATTTGTTTGTAGTTACCTTTAAAATAGTTGTATCTTTTCATTTCACTTTTCTGCATATTAGTATAAAGATTCATATCATATATTAAACACACATGATCACTCATACCCAATGGTGAATCATAATCTATGTTAGTGACCATACCTTCTCCGTTTGTAATTATTAAATCCAATAGACTTGGTTGCTCATGTATTCTATACCTTGTAAACTGAGTGACATGCTGGAATAAGAATGAGTCGTGCATTGCCAAAATAAATCTGTTTGCTCTATGATTGGGATGTTCTGATGAGTGCCCATTTGTCCAATCTATTTCAGGGTAATTGAAGTTACCTATTATCATAATGTGGGTATATTCCCTTGACTATTCCACTTGTCTTAATACTGTACATAAGGCTGAATTATTTTCCTCACTGCTATTGGGACTTCTATAAATACATCCCAGTAGCAGACAATCATTACCTGTAAGTTTTAAGCTGCTCCATATACTCTCTTCAAAATCAGTGTTAATTTCCATATCACTTGCATCGATATCATTATCGATATACAAAGCAACACCCCTTCCATTTTCTTTTTCCAAGTTTGTAAATAAATAATAACCATCAATTTCTAGTTCAGATTTTAACATGTTCTCCCAGGATTTTTAGGTTTAACTTCTGTCAATGCTATTACTTTTGGCTTGTGGAACTGAATTTTAATCTTCAACTCATGTATTTTATTAGGTAATGAATCTGCATTGGTGTATAATACATTGAGTTTGTGTATCAACTTTTTAATTCTAACTGCTCTATTTACATGACTTTTTACAGTAGAGGTTAATCCACTAGATGCTACATATTTATTTTGATTTTTACTATTTTCTTTTGTCCTGGAGGGGCCTCTTACTCTTACTGGAGGGCTATGCCCCTCAGACCGCTCTAAATTGATTGAAACTCAGAACATTATCATAGAATGGTCTCCCCATTGTGTTTACCTCCACACAAACTGTCCCCTTAATTTTACTCCCAAAACGTGAAACATATTGGAACACAGACAAAATGGTTTACGTCCCATCGTTCGAGCCGCCAATCTGCATATTTACCAATCCTGAGTTTCAATCAATTGGAGGGCACAGACACCAGTATATAATCATAATTGTTTATAATGTTCTAACGGTTTTTTTACGTTTTTATTTAACCAAATGTGGGTAAATATATAGATTAGCAACACAGCCGAAAAAGTGTTTTTTTGGTAAACATTTTTGTTCACCCCTACCGGAATATTCATGCGCGTTTGAGTCGTCTGACGCCAGCCCCTACTCCCACCCTCATTATAATTCGCAAAACAATTAAAGGCGCCGACATGATTTGGTTAAATCATTCACCTCTGTAAACGTTAGCACATTAGTCTATAAGCAATTAGGATTATATACTGGGGGTCTGGGAGGCTGTACCCCCCAGACCCCCCCCCCCAATATAATGAAACTCAGGATCATCGTAGTGTGGTCCTCCCATTGTGTTTACCCCCACACGAGCCATTCCGTTAAATGTACTCCAAAAATGTGAATCATTTTGGAACACGGACATAACATAACATAACAATTTCACAGATGACAAAAGCCACAAGGACCTATCAAAGGTCATCCGTATCCATCAAATCCCACCCACATAATGCATCCATAGGATCTTGTCAGATCATGCATCTACAATATACAATTTAACAATCCATAAGAATGTCCAACCATGCATCTACAATATATAATTTAAAGCCTCCATAGGAGTCTGTCAAAAACAAAATCAAAGTCCCCCAAAATATACAATAAAAAGAAACTGCATCCACAGAAATAAGTCAAGAAACATATCCACATACCAAAAAGTAAGAAATTAACCCTCCATCCCCATATAATCATCCAATCTGCACTTGAAAACATTCAAGTTTGGGCTGTCTACAGTCTCAGGTGGCAAACTATTCCAATAATCGACCACTCTGTTAGTGAAAAAATATTTTTTTAACATCCAGTCTGCACCTCTTTTTTTTTAATCTTTAAGTGGTGGCCTCTAGTTCTATTACTACCTTCTAACTCAAATAACTTGCTGAAATCCAATTTATCCATCCCAGAAAAGATTTTAAAAAGCTCAATCATATCTCCCCTCACACACCTTCTTTCAAATAAAAACATATTTAATACCCTCAGCCTATCTTCATATTCAAGGTGCTTCAGGGATGGTATTATTTTTGTTGCCCTCCTTTGTACTAATCTAATAAGTTTATATCATGTCTAAAATGTGGTGACCATGCCTGTATACAGTACTCTAAATGTGGCCTGACATAAGAGTTGTATAGTTTAAGTATGACCTCCTTACTCTTGTAGCTAACATTTCTTTTAATGTAACCTAGCACCCTATTTGCTCTATTTTTTGCCTCAATACACTGCTTTGAAAATTTCAGTGACCTATCTACTACTACTCCTAAGTCCTTCTCATCTTCAACTGAATTAAATCAATACCCATCCATCTCGTAGCTAAATTCCCTATTATCTCTCCCCATGTTAATAACTTTGCATTTATTAAGGTTAAAAGTCATCTGCCACTTCTGAGCCCAAGCTAACAACTTATTTAAGTCACTCTGCACTTTAAAGCTACCCTCAACCTCTTTGACTACAGCTGCCAATTTAGTGTCATCAGCAAAAATTGACAATTTGCTATTTACACCTTGCCCAAGATCATTTACATAGATTATAAATAATAAAGGGCCTAAAACTGATCCCTGAGGCACGCCACTAATAACATTCCTCCACTCTGACCTCACTCCATTCAGTACAACTCTCTGGTTCCTATTTTTCAGCCATTCAGTTATCCAATTTAAAACGTTCCCACATATCCATGCAGCTTTAATTTATGAACTAGTCTTGTATGTGGAACCTTATCAAAAGCTTTGCTGAAATCTAAGTAGATCACATCAACTTTCTCACCCCTATCTAATTCTTTAGTTACATAATCCATAAAATCCAGTAAATTAGTTAAACACGATTGACCTTTTCTAAAACCATGCTGAGCATCCTTAATTAACCTGCTACTCTCTAGATGATCAGAAATTCCCTTCTTAACCATCTTCTCAAGAATTTTACAGACTATAGAAGTTAAGCGTACCGGTCTAAAGTTATTTGGATCCTCTTTGCTTCCCTTTTTAAAAATTGGCACTACATTTGCCAATTTCCAATCATTTGGTATTTCTCCAGACTCTAGTGATCTAATAAATATCTTCTCAAGAGCTACTGCAATACTTTCTACACCTTCTTTGAGTATCCTAGAATGAATGTTGTCAGGGCCAGATGCCTTACTAGTATTTAACTGCATTATAAGCCCTTTAATTTCTTCTCTGTCTATATTAATAGAATTTATCGCTACTTCCCTTGACCTAGAATTATCATCAATTAATCTAACTGGTTTCTCTTCTGTGAATACTGAAGCAAAATGATCATTAAGGACCTCTACTATTTCCTCATCAGATTCTATCAAAACCCCTTCATATTTAATAGGCCCTATTTTATCACTGTTAGATTTATTATTGATCCTATAATAGCTAAAGAATTTTTTAGGATCTTTATTATTATTTTTAGCTAAATTAATTTCTGCTGTCCTTTTGGTCTTCTTAATAATCTTATTTAGTTCATTTCTGGTTGACCTATAATGGTTTAAATTATCTAAACTACTCTCACTTTGTAATCTCTGGTATGCCCTTTTTTTCTCTGAAACTTTATTAGCCATTTCTTGATTCCACCATAATGGTTTCCTACATTTCTTCCTAATAGACTTCATCGGGATACACTGTTCCTGAACCATGTTTAATATAGTCTTAAAAATATCCCACATCTCATAAGTATTCTTTCCATGGAATTCTATATCCCACCTAATCTGATTTAGCATGCCGGGTAATTTATCGTAATCTCCCCTATAAAAATTTGGAATTTTTGTGGTTTGTCGTTGTTCTACCCTTAACTATTTGCAAATTAAACCGAACCATCTGATGATCACTGTTTCCCAATGATTCCCCTACACTCAACCTTGAACTAAGTGATCATCATTTGAAAGAATTAGATCTAATATATTGGCACCCCTTGTTGGCTTATTAACAAATTGGGTCAAAAAGTTATCCTCAAAACACTCCATAAACTTACAACTTGCTCTATCTCTTCCTATCATATTTTCCCAGTCTACAGAAGTTAAATTAAAGTCACCCAGAATAACTGTATTTTCTTTGCATCCTTTACTTATTTCCCTAATCATTAACTCATCGATGCAATCAGTCTGTCCCGGTGGTCTATAAAAAGCTCCCAGGTGTATTTTCCTATTTTTACCAACCTTAATATCTATCCATAATGATTCGCCTTCTCCTTGCTTTATAGAGTTATTTAGATTTGAAGAAATGCTATTTCTAATATAAATAATCAACCCACCACCAGTCCTATCTCTCCTTTGACTAATGTATATAGTATAACCTTCTAGTTCAAATTCACTGACATTATCATTAAATATATTTTCATTAACCCATGATTCAACTATACATATTATATCTATATCTTCATCAATGATATAACTAAATAATTCATCCCTCTTATTTCTAAGACTACGAGCATTTGTGTAAAGACAACTCAGCCCACCTATCCCTGAAGCACCTGAGAGCCTATCTCCTCTGCATCTCCTTTCTCTCCTTCCCCGACCCTGTACTCTTGTATTTCCCTGACCACTATCACTACTCAAGTAATTTAACCCTAAAGCACTTCCATTAGCCTGCCTACCTTCTACAAATCTGTGTTTGCTTCCTATCCCTGCCTCACTTTGAGCCATAAAATTTCCCTGACCACTATCAAAACCTAGTTTCCCACCTCTAAAGACCTAATAACACTATCTAATTCCCGCCGCAAAACCTCAACCCCATCTCGGCTCAGATGGAGTCCATCCATCGCATACAAACCCTTATTCCCATAAAACCCACTCCAAACATCTACAAACACCAATCCTGACTCCTCGCACAAACCTTTCACATATTCATTCAACCCCATTGCACGAGACAACCATTCCATCCCCACATTCATTCTCGGAAGCACACCTGAAACAACGCCTTTTACTCTACTTTCACACATCCTTTCAATCAGCCTTTTATACCGCTGTCGTAATGTGGTGGAGCGAATGTGAGTGTGTATAAAAGGGCCATTCTCCCACCCCTTTTCTCAGTACCCTCTCCCTCCCTCTGTAAGAATGTGTGTGAATGGGAATGGGTTTGTTTTATTTTTGTTTATTTTATGTATAAAATGATTACCATGTTTTTCTTTCTTTCCAGGCGTCATATTCTGGAAAGATAGTAGCTAGTTTTGAGATATCACTATAATTAAAAGAATATTCTACTTTGCTTAAAATATACTTTTATCAAAGCGTCATATTCTGGAAAGAGGTAAGCTAGTCGATAAATTTACTCGGGTAATGCCCACTTATTAGTTTCCCTTCCATGTATAAATAAATGGGTCATAAAAGGAGGATATATCTCTTCTACAGAGAGTGGAAGTGTGGACTGACAGCAAGAGGGGTTCTCTAGACGAGTGCTCTGCCCAGCCCTGAGACGGAGGGCTTTCGTGCCTCGCTAACCACCTGAACCGCCATACCCGCCTTCGTTGACAATCCTGCCTCCTTCTAAGTTAGCCTACTACCACCCACCTCCAGCACACAAGTGATAGCGCGTGCCCCTTTTTTCGTTCGGTTGTTGTTGTGTTTTTATGTTTTGTGTAGATATATAAGTAAATTTGTTGTATTCGCCTTTTATAAAATTCTCTGTTGGTATCGTATTTGGATTGGGGAATCCAGCCTCATTTTGAAGTGTGCACACTTCCCTTGTAAATATAAATTGCTGTAAATATAACTGTAACTATCATTGTACTTTTTTTTGTAAGTAAAGGGACTGTATATACAATCCGTTTCATTCTCCCTCGATTTCTCACGTCCGGACAGTGTAGGAAGCGGGTTGGATCGATTATCGATTGGGATTAGAGATATATTTTCGGCCCGCTACAGTAACTCACAAGTACCCACCTTCTTTACATCGTTTACTCCGACATGTGTAATCACAACTGCTTCCCTCTCACACCTCTCACACACATCAATTTTTGCGGATGATACCAAATTAGCAGCTGTAGTTAAAGATATTGATGATAATTTTAAAGTGCAGGGGGACTTAAATAAATTGTTATCCTGGGCACATAAGTGGCAAATGACTTTCAACCTTGATAAGTGCAAAGTTATTAACATGGGAAAAGATAATAGAGAATTTAACTATGAAATGGATGGGCATTGGCTGAGCTCAGTAGAAGATGAGAAAGATCTAGGAGTAGTAATAGATAAGTCATTAAGGTTTTCTAAGCAGTGTATTGAAGCAAGAAATAGGGCAAATAGAGTGCTGGGTTTTATTAAGAGAAATGTCAGTTACAAAAGTAAGGAGGTTATTCTTAAACTCTATAACTCTTATGTTAGGCCACATCTAGAGTACTGTATACAGGCATGGTCCCCACATTTTAGACACGATATTAACCTTCTCGAGTCAGTGCAACGGAGGGCAACAAAGATTATTCCTTCCCTGAGGCACCTTGAATATATAGATAGACTGAGGGTATTAAATATGTTCTCGTTCTAAAGGAGGTGTGTGAGAGGGGATATGATTGAGCTCTTTAAAAAATTTTCCGGGATAGATAAATTGGATGTTAGCAAGTTTTTTGAGTTAGATGATGGAAATCGGACTAGAGGTCACCACTTGAAAATTAAAAAGCAAGGGTGTAGGTTAGATTTAAGAAAATATTTTTTCACCTATAGAGTGGTAGACTTCTGGAACAAATTGCCGCAGAGGGTAGTAGGTAGTCCAAATCTAAATGTATTTAAGAGTAGGTTGGATGAGTTTATGGGAAGGGAAGGTTGTGATGGTTCCTAAGTTTTGTATATATTAATATTGTTTGTATATATCTATAGTTGCATGATTTAGTTCTTGACAAGCCTTGATTGGTGATACCCTTGTTTCTGGATGCAATCCTCTGGATGTAGTTTTCCTGGGAGTTTGGGTGCCTTAAAAAAGAGGCCGTTTGACTCGGATGACCTATGATGAGCCCTTGTGGCTTTTGTCATCTGTTATATTATATTGTGGGGGACTTTGATTTTGCCTTCCCCTGGTGATGGTGCTTTTTGTGGGTGGGTTTTGACGGAGGCGGATGACCTTTGATAGGCCCTTGTGGCTTTTGTCATCCGTGTAATTATGTTATGTTATGTTATTTACACCAGCACCCGGCAGACAAACTCGAACTCCCTTCCATTTACTTTCACTCAACTTCCTATCTAAATACCTAATCTGAGAGTCACCCATCACAATCACCTCAGTCATTCTCCTATTCTCTCTAGGCTTAGTATTACCCTCCCTCCTGCTCTCACTCACTCGACCTCCTATTCTACTTTCAGGCACGGCCACACCAGACAAATCTCTTTCAAATTCTTCCTCTCTCAGGGCATCAAATCTGTTAGTTAACCTAACAGGTTCCATCTCCCTCTCATTCACACACCTAACCTGTCCTAACTTATCTATTCTGTTCACTTTCACCCACCACTCATCATCACTTACTGCTTTCTCTCCAGTCCCTGTTCTAGGCCTAACTTCCTCCCTCCTGGTCCCAATCTGACTCTTCAAACGTACACTTGCATCTCTTCTCACTTCAGACACTAAATCATTCAGTCTCAAGCATTCTGCACGTAATCGACTCAATACCTCAGTCAAAGCACATACACGGCACTCAGACACATTCACTCTCCTCTCTACACCACAGACATCGCACACTACATACACACTACTTTCAAAAGGCATACTCTCTACATCCAAACAGTCAGCCATACTTAAACAAGAACAATAATAGAAACAAAAACTTATAAACAACAAGAATTTGACCCAAATTTGTGCGAGCAAGTTTAAAACCTGATAATCAAGATGGCCACCGAAGTAAACAAAAGTCACTTTCTCACAAAAACAAAATAACCACAATTTTTATACAAAATAACCACAATTTAACTTTGTAACTATCATTGTTTTTTTTTTTGTAAGTAAAGGGACTGTATATACAATTCTCCCTCGATTTCTCACGTCCGGACAGTGTAGGAAGCGGGTTGGATCGATTATCGATTGGGATTAGAACGAGAACATATTTAATACCCTCAGTCTATCTATATATTCAAGGTGCCTCAGGGAATATATGATCTAATAACTTAATATTTATGTTTATGTCACACACAAAAGTATATCAAATAATCAAAATATTCTGAGAGCTCTACCAAACACGTGCTATGTGTCCTGTCATGTTCACTAAGTATAAGAACCTTACCCAGATCCCCTTTATTATATCCTTTTACCCATTTGAAGACTTCAATCAATTCCCCTCTGACTCTTCTCCTTTCCAATGTATGTAGATTTAGTTTTCTGAGCCTTTCACCATAAGGTAAGTTCCTTAGCCCACCAATCATCTTTGTCATCCTTCTCTGCACAGACTCAAGCAAATCAATATCCTTCCTATAATATGGTGACCAAAATTGTACTGCATAGTCTAGATGAGGCCTAACTAGTGCCAGATACAGTTTTAGAATGACTTCAGCACTCTTATTGCTTACACTCCTCCTAATGAATCCCAATATCCTATTAGCTTTATTCTTAGCATTTAGGCATTGCTTTCTAGGACGAAGGTCTGAACTTACCAAAATACCCAAGTCCCTCTCACAATCAGTCCTCCCTAAAATTCTCCCATTTAATTTATAACTATTCAATGGATTATTTCTACCTATACTAAGTACACTACATTTGTCTATGTTAAACTTCATTTGCCATTTCTCGGCCCAATTGGACAGAATGGTCAATTCCTCCTGCATTACAACAGCATCAGAATCAGCCCTAATAGCCCTACCTAGCTTAGTATCATCAGCAAATTTACTCAGGTCACTACTTATACCTATGTCAAGATCATTAATATAAATTAAGAATAGCAAGGGACCCAAAACAGATCCTTGCGGAACTCCACTGCTAACACACACCCACTCAGATTTAACTCCATCTATACTAACTCTTTGCTGTCTGTCACCAAGCCATGACTGAATCCACCTAAATATACTGCCATCGATCCTGTGTGCTTTAACTTTGCTCAGAAGCCGTAAGTGTGGCACTCAATCAAAAGCCTTACTAAAGTCCAAGTATAAAATATCATAGTTTTCATCATTATCTGCTGCTTCATAAACCTTACTATAAAAAGACAGCAAATTAGTCAGACAGGATTTATTACCCTTACTAAAGCCATGCTGTGATTCTTTTATCAACTTATGCTTATCCAAGTGATCTCTAATATTCCTTGCTATAATAGATTCCATCATTTTCCCTACCACTGATGTCAAACTTACTGGTCTGTAATAAGACATATTTGTTATATCCCCTTTCTTAAATATAGGTATCACATTGACTTTCTTCCATGCCACTGGCACAATGCCACTCTCCAATGATTTTCTAAAGATGCATGCTAGGGGCTCACTTAACACATCCTTACATTCTTTCAAAATTCTAGGAAAGACCTCATCAGGACCGGGTGCTTTACTACTTTTGATTTTATCAATTTCCTTTGTGATCAAGATATCCTTTAATTTCTCTTCATCATTACCCCGAAAGATCATTGACACCTCGGGTATATTTAGAGTATCCTCCTGTGTAAATACTGAGAGAAAAAAGTCATTTAGCATTCCAGCCATTGAGTCCCTATCACTCACTAATTCTCCATTGGAATCTATAAGTGGGCCTATTTTATCTCTAACCTTAGTTTTGTATAATTGATAAAAACTTTTAGGATCTTCCTTTGCCCTATTTGCCACTTTAATTTCATAATTTCTCCTTGCTACTCTAATTAACTTTTTAACATCTCTTGCTAGTTCATTATATCTCTGCCTTAAGTGATCCTCTCCACACCCCGAACATAAGTCACTATGATTCCTCTTCTTTTCTTGTACAGTTAGGTTATTTGACACTTTATCCTTTTGCCTGGTCCCCCCAACACCTCTTCTATTGTAGTTGTTTCCTTTACCATCTGCCATGTTTGTTGACTTCACAATCTCCAAAATTATTGTAATTTAATTGCAATTCTAATTTAAATTTAAATGCCCAGGTCTTATGCTAAGGCATATAGGCGCCCTTATCTGGGTCAGGACAATGGCCAACAAGGTGGCTTAGGCTTCGTTAAATTTACTTAGTACAAAGTAATATCTGATTTGTAACTTTAGTCTGTATTATTTACTAAGTATCTGCGCCTCTGTTCATTAATAGTTTTTTCTAAGTTAGGTAAGGTTTCTTGATGTCTTTTATTGTTTTATTTTTGTTTTTATATTTTTTTTCACAGCGAATGATAACAGCTTCTTACTGACAACATTGTAGCTATAAATAGAACCAGCTTAGCAGTTGTTTCTCTTTCGTTATTGCTTTTTCGTGCTCTAGTTGTGCTGCTTCATTAATCGAATTTGGGTTTATTTTGCATGAGCGCAAAAAACTTTTAGATTATTTAGAGGCGCATAAACTAATCAAGAAACCTATAAAAGTAACTATTGTTTGTCATTAGGTTACCAGGTTTTTTTCTGCCAGTAAAAAGCTGTTGAGGAATAAAACAGTAAATTCAAGGGGACTGCTCTTGGGGAAGATATCACTGCAAGGGGACCACCCTGCGATGATCCTGAGTTTCAATCAATTGGGGGGGTCTGGGGGGTGCAGCCCCCCAGTATATACTCATATACAAAAAAATATAACGCCGTAATTGTTCACATTTGACGCTAAAGTCTGACGTCATGACATATATTGTAGCCTATAAACAGCGCCACCTACCGTACGCCCCCAAACTGAAGTGTTACCATTTTTGTTTCGTTATTGCATTTTTGTGCTCTCCACGTGCTTCTCCATTATTTGAATTCGGCTTTATTTTGTATAATCGCGAAAAACTTTTAGATTATCTAGAGGCACATAAACTAATAAAAAAAACCTAGAAAAGTAAGTATTGTTTGTTATTAGGTTAGGTTTTTCTGCTAGTAAAAAGCTGTTGGGGGAAAAAAACCCAGTAAATTCAAGGGGACTGCTCGTGGGGGAGATATCACTGCAGGGGGACCACCCTGCAATGATCCTGAGTTTCAATCAATTGGCGGTGGGGGTCTGGGGGGGTGCAGCCCACCAGTATATACTCATATACAAAAAAATATAACTCCGTAATTGTTCACATCTGACACTACCGTCTGATGTCATAAGACATATATTGTAGCCTATAAACAGCGCCACCTACCCTGCGCCCCCAAACTGAAGTGTTACCTTAATTTTAACAAAGATTTTTCCATCATCCGCAAACATTAAAGCAGGACATTCAAGTTCTTCTACCAAGTCATTAACAAAAACCAAAAATAAGACTGGCCCAAGGACAGACCACTGAGGGTCTCTGGATGTTACTGCTCTGTGGAATGCTGACCTCAAACTTCCACAAATTGTTTTCCATCAGCAAGAAAATCTCTGATCCATTCCAACACACTATCTCTAATACCGTAACCATACAATTTAGTCAATAGCCTTTTGAGGGGCAGTGTCAAAATTTTCTACAGTCCAAGTAGTTAACATCAATTGGTATTTGCAAATAAACTCCTTTTGCCAGTGCTTACAAATAGGCCCTTGTGGCTTTTGCCATCCGTGAAATTATGTTATGCAAGAATCAGATGTTTCCCTCTCTCTATGTATTGCAGGGTAGATAATAACATTAACCCTGTTGTTGTTGTTGATTTGGGCTGCTTGGATGGTAGTCACATGAGCCCTGCTGCAAGTAGTTTGTTGCATGTAGGTTACTTGGTCTAGTTATTTTAGATGGTACTTAATTAGTAATAGTTGTGACTTAAGTTTATTGCTCATATTCTTGAGAGCTGTCCACTGTTGGTGATGAATTTTGCCGTCTCATTGAGGATTTGTTGACGGATGGGGGGGGTCAAAACCTGCTCCATCTAGCAGGATTGCCAAGGTTAGCTGACGGATTCCCAGGCTTGATATGAGGGCCCTCAGTGTGGTACGGAGGCTGTAGAAGCGATGGCAGTGTAGCAGGAAGTGTTCCACTGTCTCCTCCTGATTCTGGCACCACCTGCAGTATGGGGAGTCCATCAAGCGAAGTTTATACCTGTGCCTGTTCAGGCCACAGTGTCCAGTCTTCAGGCGGAATAGGACCACATCCAGGCGACGGTGCTTGTGGCAGCTCCACGGTGCAGGGAAGGTATCGCTGCGGATTTGTCCAAGGCTGGTGTCTTGTAACACAAGTCTAAGTTCGGTGTCCCACTTTGTTTTGATCTCTTTCCTGGTAAGAGTTCAGGCATCGTGGTATTCAAGTTGGAGAGGTTCCTCTGTGTCTGGAACTGCCTCCATTGTGGCTTGATCAACAATTTTGTTTCCCTGAATTCCAACATGTGATGGGACCCATTGCAGTTTGATCTGCTGTCCTCCTTTTTTTAAGGTGGTGTAGTTGTGCCTGTATCTTGTGCACCAGGGTAGTGTAGGTGCGGGTGAGCCTATTGGTAATTAGTGCCAGACTAGTTTGGGAGTCAGTGTAGATTACCACCTTGTCAGTTGTTATAAGGTTGGTGTTGCCAGAGCACACAGGATGGCATGGAGTTCTGCGGCTATATTAGATTGGCTGGGTGGTAGCCTCCAGGTTCTGCAAAGTTTGGTGATAGGGAAGTAGACTGCAGATGATGAAATGCCCTTTTCTGGTGAGTGGGATCCGTCTGTAAAAACTGGGGTGTGTGAGGAGTACAGCTCATTGTGCCTGTTGAGGAAAAGTTGCTGGGCAAGTTGGGGTGGGTCCATTTCCTTATGGAACTTGAGGTCTAGGTGGAGAGAGATTTGGGATGCAAGATCATACTGTGGTGAAATTGGTGAGACAGCTGAGTTTGGGCCTGGTATGTGGGGCAGAGGGAGTGAGGCATCTTGAATGATTGAGTGTTTTATCTATCAGGGAAAGGTTCTTGATGGGGCCAACTCCTGGAGACTTCAGGGCATCATTGAGTATTGTGGTGACTGGGTGGAGCTGTGGATGCCTTGTAGACTGTGTTGCACATTTTCACATGGCGGGTGTGGTCCAGTGGCAGGAGTCCTGATTCCACATGGAGGCAGGGGATGGGTGTGGATATAAATGCCCCAAGAGCTATCCTCAGTGCAGTGTTCTGCACAGTATCCAGCTTTTTTAGGTTGGTAGGTGAAACGGATCCATAAATGGCCACCCCATATTGTAATTTGCTGAGGATAAAGGTTCTATACAGCATGAGGAGAGTACCCCTGTCAGCTCCCCAGCTGATCCCCGAGACCCGCTTCATGATGTCTATGCGCTTGAGGCAAGAGGTGCGGAGGTATGTGATGTGCTGCTTGAAAGTGAGGATGGGGCCGTTAAAAACTAGGCCTAAGAGACTATATGATGTGACATATAGGATGGCTGCCCTTTCTATGGTGATTGTTGGTAGCTGAGGAGGTAACACTTCAGATTCGTTATCGTTCGCAGTAAACAAAAAATACGAAACAAAACAAAAAACAATAAAAGACATGAAGAAACCTTATCTAACTTAGAAAAAACTATAAATGAGCAGAGCGCAGATATTTAGTAAATAATAGACTAAAAGTTACAAATCCCCAAAACAACAAAAAAAATATAACGCAGTGATTGTCACATCTGATGCTACCATCTGACATCATAAGAGATATGCTGTAGCCCAAAATTGTAGCTGACTATCAGCGCCATCTACCGTGTGCCTCAAATCTGAAGTATTACCACTGAGGAATCCTCTTCTTTATGAAACATATGAGGTGGCTTTTCTGTGGATTTATCTTCAGGTCCACTGGTATAACAGGTTTATTGTTTCTTGCAACCCCTCTTGTGCCTGTAGGAGTGTATCAGCTCTGTGCAGTATGGTGATGTCATCTGCATAGACTAACAGGGTGGACTGTGATGATGGGATGTCTCTCATCAGGATGTTAAAGAGTGTGGGGCTCAGGACTGATCCTTGTGGTATGCCACGCTAGAGTGGGTGTGGTGAGGAGGAACTGTTTCCCACGGCAACTGAAAATGTCCTGAGGGTAAGGAAATCCTGGAACCATCTTAGGGGGGCACCATTCAATCCCATTATTGACAGTTTCTGAAGTATTCCCCCATGCGATGCTGTGTCAAACGCTCCCTGCAGGTCGATGAAAGCTGCGAGGAGGACAGTTCAGGTCTGGTAGGCTCTCCTGATGTTATGTTCCATGATGGGGAGGAGGTCCTCTGTGCTTCTCTGAGGGCGGAAACAAAACTGATATACTGGAAGAAGGTTGTTGTGTTCCAGCCACCAGGTAAGATGAGTGTTGATCAGCCTCTCCATCAACTTGCCCAGACATGAGAGAAGACTGATGGGCCTGTAGGAGTTGGGGAGCTTTGGATCCTTGCCTGCCTTTGGTATGGGGATCAGCATTGCATGCTTCCACAGTATTGGGAATGTTCCTGAAGTCCAGCTTTGGTTGAAAAGTGTGCTGTGTTGGGAAGGTTGGTGATGAACTCATTAGGTACTTGGTCTGATCCCACTGCCTTCCCTTTTTTTCAGGTTCTTTATTCCACATTCCAGTTCATGGAGGGTGAGTGGAGATGACATGCTTGCTGAGGCGTGCAGAATTTCTGGTGTTTGGGGTAGAGCCAAGAAAACAACAGGGTCTGGGAGGCCATAGATGGTGTTGTAGTAAGCAGCCAGTAGTTCCGCTTGTTCAGATGGACATAGGACTCTTGTGTCTGGACCTCTTAGGGGGAGAGAGGAAGGGGTGGGTCGACCAGACATGGCATGGATGAATTTAAATGTTTGAGCTGGACTGCTACAGAAGGATAGGGATGAACAATGGGTGATCCATTAGGCCTTTTTTGCATGAGCTATTGTTTTTCTCTTGACCGCATCGTCTGCGATATGTGATTTGGTGGTGTAGGCAGGGACACTTCCTCCAGGCTCTTCGCTGATCACGTACCGCCGTCTCACAGAGTTCGTTCTACCAGGGGACTCTAGAATGGGGGTCGTATGTACTGTTTAAACTTTTTGAAGTGTTTGTGGCCTATTTCAGTCAGCTGTGTTGTTAGGTCAGCTGCCATGCTCTGTGTTTGGGGATGTGGGAGTTTGCATTGCGACGGCATCTGCATTAAAAGCTTCCCATTTTCCTGTATTTAAGAGCCAGCGTGGTCTCAGGGAAATTGGTGGGGGGGGGGGGGTATTGTCTCCTAGATGGATGAACACTGGGAGGTGATCACTACCCATGTATGGGCCTACTTCAACTTCTGCATCACTGAATAGCCCACTTCCCAGGCAGAGGTCTAGGGTAGAGTGGGTGCCCCTGAACGAATCAATCCTTGTGGGTACGCCTGGAGGAGTGAGGAGGGTTAGTGGTGAGGTGAGCAGTGAATTAAAGAGGAAATGACCCGTAGGGGTTTATGGTGCTTCGGGGAGGTACTTCCGAAAATCTGAAGTACCTCCGTCATCCGTGAGTCTTTAAAATCGACCCTCCACAGTCAAACATTAACCCTGGCCCTTGACAAGCCTCTAGTTGTTATGACACCCTTTGTAACGGGAAGGATAGAGCAAACGAAAAGCAAGTTTGGTGACGGATACTAATCGGGTGGTTAGTTATATAATTTTCTGGTATGATGCGCAATTTCCATTGCATTTGAGTATAATATATATAGTAGGTAAAAGGATAGTTTCTGTATTTTTATTCACAAATGTAGCTAAATACAATATATTTATAAAAACCAGACTTAATCTCCAAAAATATATATTATCCCTATAAGAACATACAGCGAATAAAACGAGTAAAGGGTATACAGATAAAAAGGAGACAATCATAAATCCCTATACGGACCTTACAATTAGAGAAATATGCAAATTGAATATTTAAGTGTTAGTATGAAAATTAAAGGAATCTAAAGTGGATTTTGAAATCCTCTTAATAACAGAAGAAAAAATGTTTTATCGAATAGAGAGGCGAGCAACTCTTCACAATCATCCTTCATCATTAGACCAGTTAGAAGATATATTAAAAAGTGTATAAAAACTGATTTTTGAAAAATATATAAATTAAATATTATTTAGGAATTTTAATCAAGTTTATCAGTCCCTATGTTTCGTTTAAATAAATCGTTTTGACACTCAGGATGGCCTAGTCGATAGTCTGCTCGCCGACAGCGACATATAGACGAAGGAAGATTTTTCCCACCTCGCGGACGCTACTTTCATTCGTTATTTTTGTCTTACGTTTTCCTACATCTCCTATCTAGAATGGTGCCCAAATCCGGGAGTGGGAGCGTTATCCCTTCGATAACGTTTCCAAGCGATATTCGTCTTAATTTCTTCCAAGATACGTTTCATTCCTATAAGGGGGCCGCGTAGCATGCCGAGAAGTGCAAGCGATCGCTTTAAAAGCTTCGTTTAATTGATTCTTTTTGAGACTCAGGGGGCTCAGTCGATAGGCCGCTCGCCGACAGTGACCCGACGACGAAGGAAGCTGTTCCCAACTAGCCGACGCTACTTTCATTCTTTATTTTTTTTTCGACCCTCTTATTACACCTCTTATAAACAATGGTGCCCAGAACCGGAAATGGGAGCGTTGCCCCTTGGATAACATTTCCAAGAGGTGTTCGTCTTTATTTCTTCAAAAATACGCTACGTATCTGTTAGAGGGTGGTGTAGCGTGCACAGAAGTGCAAGCGAGCGGTTGAAAAATTCACTTGAATGACTCTTTGGGGGTGATTTGGGGTGGCTCAGTGGGTAGGCCGTTGGCCAAAAGTGGTCCGGCAACACACGAAGATGTTTTCAACTCACCTACGCTGCTTTCATTCCTTATTGTTTTCTCTGCTTCTTTTCCTACATCTCTCTCTCTCTACACCTCCAATTTAATAAGACTTTCCTTTTCGATTCTTGAATTTATGATCATAGGTGCGTACCAGTCCGTTACTATGTTACTTTTAGTAGCGTAATGCTAGTCCGTTAATTTTCCAATGTAACTGCTCTGGAAACGGAAATCATTTGGGGGTCAGTTACTCCGCTGTTTGTTTACTCGGTTGTTGGCTCTAGTCGTATCGACCAGGCTATTGAACTCTTGAATAGACAATAGAAATAGTATGCATTGATACAAACCCTGCGCACTCTATCCGCAAAGATATTTTAAATAGCGTACGCTGAACTACGGCGACAGCTCACTTCCATTTCCACTCTATCCTGAATTGTGCAGTGTTCATTGAGGACACGACAACATTTTATATCGTCCAACTCAACTCAATTGACTCTCAATCTAAGTTACTTAACATTAATCATTCCCAGGTAAGACTAGGACGTGGAAGCGTCGCCGATAGAGATCAACGACATAGAGGGTGAGGACTTGAAGGCCGAGGGCCATCCTGGTCATCCCAAGGCCCATCCATCGCCCACTTAGAGAAGTACTTTCCCCTCAAAGGGGTGAAGAGATTAACCCAGTCCTCCCTTTCGTGTTATGCAGGAAGAATGACATTATCATCAAAGGGCACATTAGAATTCTATCGAAATTCAAGACTCACTTCTGGTGGAAACATCAGCAGAGTGCAACCAGTTAAGAGTGCGTGCAGTAATTGTCTATAGAAAAAAAAATATGTAGATCATCAGGTATTAATTGGATTGCGTTGATTCTTTGTTTAAAATCAAATTTAAAATAAGCTACTATTTTTTTTCTAAACGGATGAAAGAGTAATGAATAAAAGCAGAAACAGAGTAGTAATACTAAAATAGTAGATGCACATCCAACCTTATCATGAAAAACAACCAAGGACCTCATCTAACACCTAAGGAGAGAAATCATTCAATATATGAATATACTTGTAGGAATATTTAATTAATTAGTTTTATTTAGCCTTGATAATGAACGAGATTTATCACATAAAAATATTTTGAGATGAAAATCGAAAAATGAATTTAGGTCGAAAGAAGGAGGATCGACTGTTAACGCGTTTGCAAACCAGGAGGAATGGAAGAATGAAAGAACGAAAATATAATGTATTTCAAATTTAACAAATGAAAACAAGATTGATTGAATATTAATTATGCAATTTTGTATACACGAGTGATGGTTTAATGGATATTAGGAAGACGTTAAGTAAAATATGATCACAATGATATTAATTTGGATGTTAGCGAATGTTAAAATAGCATAATAAATATGGTGGGTTCACAATGATATATAGATTAGTGTCGTAGAATGACCCTTTTCTGATCATTCCACTCTAGACACCACTTTTATGTAGGAGAATGTCCCTTTTTCATCTTTCTACACACAAACCGCTGTTTAATGGTATTCTTTGTGGTCGTGATATATTTCTTTGATGAAGTAGGCTTTGTTCTAAGAGTGCTAAGAGTGCTAATATTGTTATTTTAAAGAAGAGCCGTTGGAAACACGTAAGGATATAGAGAAACGCATAAGAATTCCAGAAATAAACTTATATTTTAACTTTAACAATTTACTACACAAAAATTAACCATTAACCACAGAAATACTCCGAATATTAAAATACACAATAACTAATTCAATTAATTTGACCCTCTAAAATTTGCTAAATTCGATACGCACATTAATATACAATATTTAGGAGTATAGACTCTACTGGAGCTTAAATAACTCAGGAATGTTATTGACTCCACGACACGTGCCGACTGGCCAGATGGAAGTGGTCGAGATCACGAGGTACTTTTGGCGAGGGTAGCAGATGGGGATCCACAGGGTATTCAGGGGGGGAGGGTCCCTTAAGGACGAGAACAATCACGGTGGTTTAGGCGGCACCAAGGTAGGCGTAGTCTCTCTGGCGAGAGTAAGTAGAACTTGGTTCATAAACCAAGTTAACTTAGATTTCGGTGTGACCACCGAGTAACGAGCTCGAGGAGGAGCTTTTCTCCTTCGTTACTTAATTCCTCATGAGGGAGGACTTAACTCCAGGAGGGTCTTTTTCAAGCGCGAGGATCGAGGAAGGGGATTTCTCTGACGAGAATAAGTTAAACTGGAATAAGCTAACTTAAAGGTCGGTTTGGTAACCAGGAACTAGCTCGAGGATGAGCTTCTTCTTAGTTACAGTCTTCCTCAAGGGCGATGATGGAGGGTGGGAGGGGGGTTCTGGCGAAAAGAAGTTGAACTTGGTTCCTCTACCAAGTTAACTTATAAGTTTGGTGTGGCAACCGAGTGAAGGGCTCGAGGGGAAGCTTTTTCCTTCTTCTTTTCTTAATTCCTCAAGGACGAGGAATACCCCTGGTGTTTAAGATGCACCAGGATATGAGGCGTCCCACTGACGAGGGTAGTTGAACTTGAACAAGTTAACTTAACGTTCGGTTTGATTTCCAGGGACTAGCTTGAGGATGAGCTGCTTCTTAGCCCCTTAAGGTAGGTAGTCCTGCCTCTCTTGCAGCGTACTTCTTGGTCTGGCGAGCCAAGTAATCTACCTGTCCAGTCTCGGTAGCCCGGGGTCTTAATCCGGGGACTTCGTCACCTGGAGAGTGACGTATTCTACCAATCCAGTCTCGGTAGCCCGATCTTAATCTGGGGACTTCGTCACCTGGAGACTGACGTATTCTACCATGATTTTCCTACGTGTGTCTTAATATAACTCGTCACCCCATTACCTTAACCGCACCAATTTGTCTTGGATATTTTTCCATCTTTCGCGCGTTTTGGCTCAGTCAACGCTGTTAATATATTAATAATAACAGTTTTCTGTGACGGTAAACGAGACGACATAAAGTCGTGTCTTTGAAATCAGCTTTTTTGGGCTGATGGATGGGTCATCCCTAAGTGTTGTCTTCCAGTTCAAGGAGGATAGGATCACCTGCTGGACCTGAAGCAGAGCAGTTGTCTAATTATGCCATTACCTTAACCGCACCAATTTGTCTTGGATATTTTTCCATCTTTCGAGCGTTTTGGCTCAGTCAACGCTGTTAATATATTAATAATAACAGTTTTCTGTGACGGTAAACGAGACGACATAAAGGCGTGTCTTTGAAATCAGCTTTTTTGGGCTGATGGATGGGTCATCCCTAAGTGTTGTCTTCCAGTTCAAGGAGGATAGGATCACCTGCTGGACCTGAAGCAGAGCAGTTGTCTAATTATGCCATTACCTTAACCACACCAATTTGTCTTGGATATTTTTCCATATATATATATGTATATATATATATATATATATATATATATATATATATATATATATATATATATATATATATATATATATATATATATATATATATATATATATGAAAATTAACCCACAGGAAAATGAAAAGATGAATCCAAGCACTTTCGAACTATATTTGCAAGTTTATTTTCAATGAATAGCATGAAAATGGAGAAGACAACCTTATATAGGGTACAACGATACGAAGGGAACGCCCATCGCATAGTACAAACCAATGGAAAAAACACAAAAACAAAACAGAGAAATACCAAGAAAAAGAAGAATAGGCAACTAATAACAGACATATGAATCCCTAAAACGATATACACACAACAAGGTCATGTATATAAATGGAATATGGTGGGTGAAAAAAAACATTTTAAAGGATTATCATTAGAGCGAAAACATTTAGGGCTAAGAGTTAATCAACAGTCACACCAGATACACGTGGTAGGGGGGGGCAATTCCTATGATATTACACTAATAAAGAGTGACAACAGGCTGCATTATGAAGTTATTTTATTTAGTACACTTTTTTAAAAAAAAAGGGTTAAGTTTAAATAAGCCAGGGGAAATATTTATATTGGGTAAGATGCCAATTAAGGAACACTCGACAATATTTCTTTTTGTAAAATCAGCAGAATGACAAAGGAATTTTTCAGAATTCGGGTCAATGGAGTGGTTATTTTCAGATAAATGTAAAATTAAAGCGCTGTTTATTTTACCTCTTCTAATATTATACTTATGTTGGTAAATTCTAGTAGATAAAGATCTACCAGTTTGCCTAAAGTAAGGTAAATTACAAATAGAACATTCTATAAAATATACTCCCCCTTTTTTCCTTGTATTATTGTGGACTAACATTTTATATAAAGTCAATGCATATCTAAAATTTACAGAGATATTAAGTTGCTTAAAAATACGGGTGAGACAAAAAATGGTTCAAAGTATGGCAAGAGAAGACAATTTTTGTAATTTAAAACCGGTAGGTTATCAATTCTATAAAGAGTTCTCTTAGTAGAGTTTAATGAAGTATGCAAAATTTGACGAGAGTAACAAACTTTATTTTACTCATTTCAAAGGTGTTGGACAATTCCCTATCCAAAAATTCAGGACTAACAAGGCGTAATGCACGCAGAAACAAAGAAGTGGATACATACCGTTTAATTTTAACACACTATAATAAGAATAAAAGTGAATATATGATGACGGTTTGCGATAAAGAGAGAATTTAAAACCTTACGGCATCCTATGTATTAAAATGTCAAGAAAAGGAAGAGTCCCATTTTCCTCAAAATTGTGAATATCTTTTGAGGGTAAATTTAATAGAAGAAAATAGAGAATTAAGATTACAATTTTAAGGAAAATGGACTCTGTGGCAGCATTAATAATTTTAACTTGTATTTTCTTAATATTACTTACAAGTTAATTAACGGGGTCTTCGAGGCGATAAAAACCATATATATATATATATATATATATATATATATATATATATATATATATATATATATATATATATATATATATTGGGTTTACAGATACATATACCAGTTACATTGAAGTGTTCGGAAAATAACATAACAAATTATTTAAATTACTTTTGGAGTAGTACAGATTTACATAATAATAACTTATTTTAATGATATTGATTAATACAAAATCATTGTATACAAGTACATTATTTCGCTTATTTTGGGAGTACTGCAGATTAATAAGGATTTGGCAGGGCTACACTTGCACACAAAGAACCACACATAATACAGACAATGAATACTGTCGTAGAATAGGCTCTCGACGATATACCATATATATCTATTCGTTGAGGGAATTATTCTAATATTTCGAGTGCGTGGTAATCTGATTGACCGAGGTTAGTCCAAAAGGGGAGGGGGCTGGAGAGGCTTATTCATCGTCAATATGCTTAAGAAGTGGAACGGGGCACAAGGATAAATATTATGGCTACCATTAATAAAATAGAGTTTTATTAATTAAACTATCAACAACACACAAATTTTTTTTTACATAAACGGAGAATGAAAAGGGTCGTGGCAATATCTGACTAATCCGAGGATTAAGATTTGGAGAGATTTAAAAAGGTAAACAAATATAAATTAAAGGGGGGGAATGGTTCGCTTAACCATTTAAAACACAGGGTAGCGTTGACAAAAGGTTAGATGATTGAAGGTAATGCTCAGCTTACGTAATTACAAAGTTGTTGTGCAGAGGAAGACGATACGAAGGAATCTTCGGTCCACTGGTGATTTCCAGCAGAAAGGTTCTTCGGGGGGTTGTCCTTAACGAAGGGGAAGGACTGTCTTCGAAGAGTGAGAGCGAAGTGGGGCTCGGAAGGACCAGCGATCTTCGTGACAGCAAATCGGGGATGTTCTAGATGAACAATGGAGGTTATTGTTGAAACCAAGCGTTCTCTTGAAGAACGTTAAAAAGAGGGAATTAAATTATCTGGACGTGATGTCTTGGGAACGAGAACCGTTTCTCGACGAACGGGCTTGAAGAACAATGGCTGTTCTAACCTTGTTCTCTTTCTAAACAACAGGGGGGGGGGGGGCTTGTTGACTTGGCGTCTGGAAGGCACGAACCTTGGCACTCATGGGATATTTTTCTCTTTTGGACAATAAGGGGGTTCTCGAGGTAGAGAGTTCCTAGGTGCACAAGGGAGACGGATCAGCGTGATGCCTCGCGAAGATAATCGGGATCTGCTTCAACTTGAAAAGCTATTGTATAAGTACCCGGAGCCGTCTCCATGGCGTAGGAGATAAGTGAGTGGGGGACTTCGGGGGTATGCCCCGGTCGCGCCTGGGAAAATACCTTATCTGCCCATAAGCCTAACTCAATCTGGCGAGATCGACGTATGGAGGCGAAACGCGGGAGTGAACCTCCTTGATTAAACATTTGCTATGGTGGGCGAAAACGCGCTCTGCTTCCTCTCGCAGATGCACGTGGGTAGTATGTGTTTCTAACATGTGATAGCGGCTGAATTTAAGAGGCCTCATACCGTTCTATCACCAATACACTCTCACAAAAACACACATACACACACATATAGGCACATGTGCATTGCATAAACAAAGAATTACTAATGTCAATATGTATAAGTGGCATAATATTGGTTTCACAAACCTAGGAGGCCAGTTAGTAGAGGAACTGCAAGATTTTCATTTTCATATATTATCGTCAGTCATATAGCAATAAATATATTTCATTCATTTATTTAATATTTAAACCTAATAAAGAAAGAAACACGGTTTAGTTATGAACTTAGCCCAAAACTAAATTATATCAATCTTCCTGTCTACAAAAAGAAAATGGCTAAAATACCATGAAATACTAGATCAAGCGTATAATGCGAGTATTTACAAGATCTTGCAGTTTTCATTGTTACGTTCAACAGACTTTCTAGGTCGAGTAGGGCAACGAAGAATAGTTTCAGGGGAGGAGTCATGGGAAATAGCTGGAAGAGAAACATCCTGAGATGTATCGTTTTCGATAGAACAGTCAACAAGTTTTCTATATCGAGTAGATCGACGAGGAATATATTCAGGGGAGGCTCCAGGGAGAGCAACTGGAGGAGAAACATCATCAGATGATGAATTAGGATATCGTTTAGTTTCAACATTTACAGGAGCATCAAGACCGGAAAGGGGGATTTTGTAGCGGAATTAAGATTAAGAATATTTTCGGTCTCGTTTAACTGGCTCTCTCAGGTTGTGGCTAAATCGAGGATAGCTACTGTATCATCTCGGCTGTATGGAAATCTGACGTGTGACTATTTAGAATTGGCTTCGATTAGTTCCACTTCGCGTACTAATGGATCGTTCTTATTCCGTACATGTCGTTTTAACAGTACTTTACCAGGTGAAGCAAGTCAGGTAAGTATACTCATTTGCGTCGTGGTCTTTCGATAAAATTAAAAAAAAATGTTCATGAGGAGTTGAATTAGTTGAAGTAAAAACAATGAACGCAAGGAATTCCGAGCATTCGGGAGGACATGTTCTCAATGGTTAATGCTTAGGTTTCTAGACTCTATACAATTCCTACATAGCGTTCGCATTGTCCATTCCCGGTAGGATGGTAATGTGTTGAACGACTCGACAAAACCTCTTTCTCGTGCAAAAAAAGTTAATAAATCAGCCTAGATAGCTATTTGAAAATCATTACCATAAATTTGTTGAATTGGATGGAATAGTCGTCTGCTAATATTTAGGCCTAACGACTGGCGTGAACTTAATTTGGATAACTTCGAACGCGAGAGTTATAAGCAAACGGACGATTAACAAAATATATATTTATAAAATCAACGAATGCACAATGAGAGAATTGAATTAGGAAATAACAAGTGAGAGGTAATTACAATTATACGAATGAATGAGATAATTAAATTGATAAGGAATACAACGTAAATATAACTGAAATATGAATTACAGGATGGTATTGAAGGATGAGATTGTGAGATGGTATTACAGGTATAATTGATTTGTAAAAGGGATGGGAAGTATAGGATAGTATGGTTGACTTTTGAGGAAGGCAGTGGAATATAACGTAACGGAATGCAATGTATGAGAGTAGTGAAAGGTATGGAGTGAAATGTAAGGTGAGGTAAGGTAAGGTAACTAAGGTAGGGTAAGCTAACTATGATGGACTGTGTACTGGGATCATGATTCGAAATAAAGTGGAGCAGGAGTGAGTACGTGACTGCTTTAAAGCAGGCAGTTAAAGGCGCGCGTTCGTTTCTGTGTGTTGGTATAAGGGAAATCTTTTACAAGAGGGATTTTTGTGCAATACATTTTGAAAGTGAAATTGGTTTTCTGTTTATGTTGAGATGGGTTACAATTTGAATATATATATATATATATATATATATATATATATATATATATATATATATATATATATATATATATATATATATATACATATATTTATATATATATATATATATATATATATATATATATATATATATATATATATATATATATATATATATATATCTGTGTATGTCTCTGTGTGTGTGTGTGTGTGTGTGCGTGTGTGTGTGTGTGTGTGTGTGTGTGTGTGTGTGTGTGGAAAACTCACAAAGTATAGCGTAAGAAAGCAGTAAATGCAACAAAGCACACAGGGAAAATTAATACGAGGATTCCAAGTACTTTCGAACTTTATTTCGAGTTCTTTTTCAAGGAATAACAAAAGTATTGAAAATTGTAGTATTTATAAGGATGATACAGAGGAGAAGGAACGTCCACAAAAAGCAAAAATCCAATCAACAAAATGAATTAATATCAAATGGAAATCTTAGGAGGAGCAGAGATAAATACAAACTAAAATCATTAAATCAGGTAATTTCAAAAGACTAATGGTTGATAAGAGGATTAAAAATACCGCCTAAGCAATTAGGGAGGGATAAAACTGAACGAGAGATTAACCTTAGAGGTCTGGATTTCAAAAACCAAGCTAGAATAAGTACAAATGTTCTAAAGACTTGACGCAAATGGAAATAAATACATAGACATAAACATAAGGCTATATAGATCCACACAATATAAAATTAAATAGTTTATTAAGATTAATATAAATATTTAGTCTCAAATTAATAGTTTCGACAGTGCATTGTGAATATAATTCATAAAATAACCATCGAGTTTATATAAGCCAGGACTTAAATTAATATAAATATTTAGTCTCAAATTAATAGTTTCGACAGTGCATTATGAATATAATTCATAAAATAACCATCGAGTTTATATAAGCCAGTACTTAAATTAAAATTTAGGAATCTACTAATAAAGGTCGATTCAATGATATTTCGTGAAATTGTAGCTTTATTATGAGAGATGATTTTAGAAGAATTCCAATCAATATTGTGATTAAGATATGACATATGAACATAAAGTGAGCTGGTTTCTTCGTCACGACGGATATTATATTTATGCTGAGAAATTCGTTTTATTAAACATTTATCTTTAATAAATATTAATAATTAAAGTTAATATGATACAACAATACACAGACATATAAGACAAATAGTTACAGTGGTCAACGAGTTATTAAGAATAATAGGTATTCTAAAATGTAATAAAATGGGGTAGACCGGAATTATAAATTTGGGGAAGCTAAAATATTAGTTACGATACCTTGTACACAAATGGAGGGGTTTCGGGGAGACGATGGTCGTTCCCGGCGAAGCGGTGAGATGATGGTTGGGTCACTTTGACGGGGTCCAAGGTCAACTTGCTTGAAAGTGAAATATTCTTTTGAGATGGTGGGTGGGGGGGAGGGAGCAGAGTCTTTGAGAAGAGAGGTTGGGAAATCTTCTCCGGTGTAAGTTCCGTTGAAGAAAACGAAGGGTGACTTTTTCCGAGACGTTGAACGGTTTGTTTGGTCGGCTATGCGTAATCAAGAGGGTATTATGCTAAGATTAATCTTCAATGAAGCCTTTTGGGATAAGACTTGGTTCTAGTTTGGAGATGGCGTCGATGACGGAGTCGGACGGGTATTCTTACGGGGTGAAGAGTTTTTAACAAGTTCTAGGGGGGATATTTGTTTTATCCGAGGAGGGATGCTTGGTTTTGTCCCACAACGTTTCCTTGCCTTTCCGTCTGACAACCCGAATCAAGGATGAGTAAGATCGTCTGCACTCGTGAGCTTCTCTCGCACCAATCTGCTTATTCATCCTCACGCGGGTAGATATGGACACCAGAAGTGAGGGAGTTTACCCCATAGAAGGGGGGGGGACTATCGCCCATCGTTTGAGTCATGGCGAACGCGGCCCGGGTGGTGATTGTCTCAGACGCTCCCATCGTGGCTGCTGGAGGGAAAGGGGGGGGGGATACTTCTCGTCTTGTTCAAATACTCGCCTTGATAAGGGCTGCATTTCATGAGCCCGCTTCTATGCTTTCTCACGCTTTTGAGTATTGAAAATTGTTTGTAAGCTACACGAGGCCCATCATGTGGAGGCAATGCTTAAAAGCGACGTTTTTTTCTCCCATCTCATGCGTGTTCCCTAACAAAGTTAGATAAAACGAAGGATAAACAATTATCCATAGCTAAACCAAATTTTTGACGAAAGTATTTGCCATTGATTTACCTTGATTTATTAATACATGGCACGCCTTCTGGTTTCAAATTCTGTCTATCTGAAACCAACTAATTCTTTTTTTTTATATTCACTTTTACTCCTCTCACTATATTAAAGTCAAAAGATCTATTTTTATTTCAATGTTTCTCCATGCACTTCGTGTGGTTAGTCCTGAATTTTTTGACTATGAAGTTTCCAAAATATTTGAGATTGGCCATAAACTTTGCTATCTTTTTCATTTCCTTGATAAATGCCTTCAGTTAGCTAAAAAGTCTTTTTATCGTTTTGGACCTCGCGCGCCTTTTAATAACAAGAATACTCTTGTACTTCCCTTTATTCTATCCTTTGCTTCTCTCCCTCATATTTTAAAACCTCTAGGCACTTGTGTAGTATTTAACTATAATAATACTATCTCTAAACTATTAGTCAAGTACGCCCCTTCCCCTATTGGTAATTTATATTGCGTAAAATGTATCGATTGCTCTCCATATTACTTTGGCCAATCAGATAAATGTTTAAAAAAACGAATTTCTCAGCATAAATATAATGCCGTCGTGACGAAGAAACCAGCTCACTTTATATTCATATGTCATATCTTAATCACAATATTGATTGGAATTCAATTATAATCATCTGTCATAATAACGCTACAATTTCATGAAATATCATTGAATCGACCTTTATTAGTAAATTCCCAAATTTAATTTAAGTCCTGGCTTATATAAACTCGATGGTTATTTTTAAAATTATATTCACAATGCACTGTCGAAACTTTTAATTTGAGAGTAAATATCTATATTAATCTTAATAAACTATTTAATTTTATTTTGTGTCCATCTATTTAGCCTTATGTTTATGTCTGTGCATTTATTTCTATTTGAGTCAAGTCTTTAGAAAATGTGCGCCGTCCTGAATCCACCAAAGTCTATTGAACTAATTGACATAAATCTGGCGGAGTTCTGGGAAGATCCTTTCGTTGATCAACAATGGGTCGACAAGGTAGCCATTCCCGCATATTCAAATCCACAGAGACACTTTCTGCTGACAAATACGTGTGTCAAAGTTGAATGCTGGGGGGGTGGGGGCGGGGAGGGGGGCAGCGGTACATATTGCCGAATATTATGGCTAATTACCTTTCCATTCATGAAAAAGGCTGCCTCGTCACCAATCACAATGTTTTCAAGAAACGAGCAGGTTTATGGAGAACCTATTCGAAAAATTGTCTACGACGAGGAAAATCAGTTTCAAGAAGCTGGTTCTTGCATACATCTTATAGGGATGCTATTTTAAGTCATGTTTAATAATGCGGTTAAATGATGACTTTAACAATTGTAACCCATTCTTTCTGAGTGATACATGTCGATTTTGAAGAAGCGTCATCTGAACATTTTCGATATTTTTTGTTATTCTTATGATTCTCATACGACCCGAACGACCTTTATTTAAATTTAAGCATGTTCCTTCATGTTGGTACTTGCGAACATTTTTCCAAATTGTGGGCTTGCTTGGTGGGTGCCTACCTGAAAAACGTTGTTCAAATGAATCTTGTACTTGTTTAATCCTTCCAGTCTTAATAAAGTTTGTGACTACAAATACGCGTTGATCTTTTGTTAACTGCATGATTAAAAAGGTTCTATGGAAGTAAACCTTTACCCAGATACGCTTTGATTTGCTGAGTAAGCAATAATAACGAGACCATAACACAGCGTGGCTGAAAAACCACCGTAAAATGGCATAGGCTTTGCTTGAAGAATGGTACAGTGGCCTAGGCTACCTAGGCTCCCTACGCTTCTCTTGAAAGTGCACGGTGGCCTAGCATTCCTAGGCTTTGGGGTTCATTATTTTACTTCCTGTCGCAAACATATTTTTGATAGCCTCCACTAAACCAATTAGTGTATCAACATCAGAATAGGGAATTTAGTGAAATTTCCAGAATCGACAGATAAATAGTTGTTAAATAAAACACTTTTTGCAGGACCCCAAAATCTCCAATAGTGTTTGAGTTATACAAATTCAAATAACGGTTAACTTTTTTTCTGGGACACTCGGTATATTGATTAAATCATCTTATTATTTGATTGGAGAACATTTAATATATTAAAATTCCCTGGGAGTCTTGCCATTATATGAATGCTCCTAGAAGGCATTGCTATAATACACCCCACTCCTGAGAAGGTTCCCCCCCCCTCTTTTTCCAAAAGAGTACTACCAGTCCGACTAATGCCGAAGTCTTCTTACGAGGCGACCCGAGCGTGTGACAGTGACATTGGTTAGGCTGCGGGGGCACAGATTCGCTGTGACAGTGCCAACAGCGTTGGATGAGGCACCGATACGTTTGTAGGGTGATGGAGTGAAGGTAATCCCTTTGCTGGTTCCTTCCGGGATGGCGTCAAGCGGAACGTGGGAGTCTTGAGTCATGTTCTCCGCTGACGGGTTGACTAGTGGTAGAGAGATTTGCTCCTGAATGACTACCGCTGCCGATTAGGGTTCCTGCAACACTAGGGCAGGAGGCAGCTAAACAGAAGGTGGTGTTTGATTAGCCGGGGTGGCTGAAATGGTGGGTTGAAGATTGTTTTAGGGGGTTACTGGAATATAAAGAGTTAAGGTGAGAGAAGAATGAGGCAAAAGGCGTTCTAGGTTAACGTTTTCTACATAGGCGGGTTCCAAGCAGTCTATGGAGACAGTATCCTGCGTGGTGCCAAGCTAAAGGACGAAGAACTATGGCTTCCTGGAGATGACGAGAAAGGGTCCGTCATAAACAGGTTGCAATGAAGTACTTGCGTGCGGTGTCAAATAGTAACATCGCCTAGGTAAGCATACGTGTCCTCAAGATTATTTTTTGCGAATGAAATGGTCCAGAATTCTCTGGGAGCAGGCAACACCGTTAGTTAGACCAAAACTTAAGCGTTTAAATTCAAAAGTCCGTGTAAATTTTATCCTCAGAGTGAAAGGGAACACAATGATAAGCACTACTTAGGGCGATGATGTTAAAAATATTATAGGTCGATATCTTATTAACCAATTCTTCAACATTGGATAATGGTTACGCATCCAAGTAAGTAAATTTGTTAATCATCTGAGAATAGTCAATTACTAACCTTTTCTTTGATTGATTCAACACAACATGAAGTTGAGCTCACCAAGGAGATGTGCTTGGTTCGATGATGTCTTCCTTGAGCATGCGTGCTACTTCAGAACGAATAAATTCAGAGTCAGACGTTTTCAATTTGTTGACTTCCTAATGCAAGGTCAAAGTGAGGACCTCCAAAGTTTAGCTTAAAGGAGGAATGTTTACTTAGGAAGGGGATTCCTAAAATAATGTCAGCGCAACATTCAGATAAAACAAGCAAACATATTGTCCGGTACTCGCAGCTTCCGACTCTTATGCTAACCTCACAACATTCCTTGATAGGAGATGTTAAATTTGTAGAGGGCGTATATATAGTTCCTTAATAAGGTTTAAGATGGATATTAAAGGAGTTCGGAACACCATTTGAAACAAGAGGGCCGGAACGGCCGGTATCTAAAAGAGCCGTGAGAACACAGCTATTCATCTCCAACTCTAGAGATGACCCTTTCAAAATTTATGGCACACTAGCGAGAACGGAATTAAAATTTATTGCTGAGCCTTCATTTTTAGATGATAGATGACTTGCAAACCCGAAAAATGTCCTCTCTTCTTGCATTTAAAGCACAATTAGAACCCTCAGGATTAGGATTAGAACAATCGACTTCAGCGTCTAACTCAGGCGATTCTACTGAAGCTACATGAACAAGAGTGAATGATGCCTTGGCCCCGAATCCCTTGTAGCAATCACTAACGCTCTCGCACGATCAACAGCTGAAGATAATGTCAGAGTTTTGTTTTCTAAAAGTCTCGTTCGGATTTTTTTATGATGAAAGCCCAGTAATGAAAGCATCTCAAATATACTTGTTTCTATACGTTTCGGAAATTAAAGGAGTTCAGAAACCATTTGAAATGAGGTTCTTGGTATTGCCGGTATCTAAAAGAGCCGCGAGCACACAACCATTCATCTCCACTTCTAGAGATGACCCTTTCAAAATTTATGGCACACTAGAGAGAATTGAATTGGAAGTTAATGCTGAGACTTCATTTCTAGATGACTTGCAAACCTTCCAAAAGTGTCCTGTCTTCTTGCATTTAAAGCAAGTAACGTCACTTGCGAGAAATTTCCGCAATAATAACTTTTTATGTTTTCAAAACGAAGGATCTGCAGCACAATTCGAACTCTCAGGATTAGGATTAGAACAGTTGACTTCAGCGTTTAGCTCATGCGATTCTACTGAAGCTACATGAACAGAAGTGAATGATGCATAGTCTTCCGAATCCCTTGTGGCAATCACTAACGCTCTCACACGATCAACAGCTGAAGATAATGTAAGAGTTTTGTTTTCTAAAAGTCTCGTTTGAATTTTTTATGATAAAAGCCCAGTAATAAAAGTATCTCGAATATACTCGTTTCTATACTTTTCGCCATTCTCAGCTTTGAAATTACGATCCAAACTGAGTGCCTGAAGAGCACGTACATATTCATGAATCGTTTCACCAGTGGATTGTTTACGAGTCGCGAGCTTGTGTCGCGCCACGACTTTATTCGCAAGTTGAATGAAGGCGCTTTTGAGAGCAGCAAGAGCATCGTCGAAAGTAGTACATTTGGAAATTATCTCGAACTTTTCAAGAAAAACTGAATTGTCTAGGAGCCCTAAATACAAATCGCTTGTACATTTAATTGACGCTTTGTACCTCGAGAAGACAAACAACCATTGTTTAAATACACGTGCAGCTTCTGGTGTAGTTGGAAGGACATCCAAACGATCGGGACAAAGACCACGTTCCATTATTCTTTAATGAAATAAATTAAAGTAGCCAAAAGTAAAAGAAGATTACAAAGGTTGGCTTTGTTTCACTGAAATAAACAATTACAGAGCATATACTCAGTGGCGGCTTGTGGTAAAAAAAAGTGGGGGGACTGCATAATAATTTCAAATTACAATATAATGTTAAAAAAAATAAAACTATAGTACTATAATTACTTTTTAGGCATTTAATTATCCACCGCAGTCAGCAGTATACAGCACAGCAGTACATCGGTCAAATCATGTATTTCATCTCCTTAGATAGGTATCTTAGTTTGGGGAGATGGGAGAGTAGGGTAGACTGGTGCTAGTGGCAGCCAGGGAAAGAGGATTATATACAGAAATAGGCTAGTTAGTTAACCTACTTGAAAATAAAAATCCATGCGCTTGCTTTTACTTGTAACGAAATGATTTATAACAGCTTCATTGAAGTTCTTTAATTCCGTTACCATTGCACTTTCAATTGATGTTATTGCTAAAGCAGACAGTCTTTCAGTAGTCATAGTGCTACGCAGGAAAGTTTTAATCCTCTTTAAAGTTGAAAAGCACCTTTCTGCTTCGGCTGTTGTCATTGGAGTTGTTATTAGAATTTTTAATAACTTGACAGTTTCTGAAAATGCTGACTGTAAATTATTTTCATTTATTTTCTTGAGTAGATCTGTGAGGTTTTGTGACTTCCATAAATCTTATCTGGTGCATAGCACTGTGAGTTCAGTTCTTAATTTTTCTTTTACAAGCATTAGGTAAGCTTCAACTTTCTGTGCGAGTTCATTATTGGGGGAATTAATGGAATATGTAGGAAAATTGTCCACTAGAAGTAACTTGCTTGCTTTCAGATGGTTAGTGAAGCGAAATCTCTTTCTACACTGCATAATAATTACATCAAACACCTCCTTTGCATTTGTTGTTCTACCTGTCTCAGGCAATTCAGGTTTTCTTCGTTTTGCTTCAGGTAGCTCTTGCATCTCTGTATCACGCTCATCAAATGCAACTCTTATCCTTTGAACTACAGAATTGAAAGCACTCAATGCAGCTTTATATTTAACTACATCAATATTTCTGGATTGAAGCTGTGAAAACAAAATATCTACATGGGGCTGTAGCAGTCCACACCCCTACAAAATGTAATATATAATTATTCCTAACACACACTCTCTCTCTCTCTATCTCTCTCTCTCTCTCTCTCTCTCTCTCTCTCTCTCTCTCTCTCTCTCTCTCTCTCTCTCTCTCTCTATATATATATATATATATATATATATATATATATATATATATATATATATATATATATATATATATATATATATATATATATAATTTCAAGAAGGGTTGGTAACCATGACCTAAATCGAGAGATTGGTACAATCGCTCGGTGTTCGGTAAACAGGTCCGTAAATATGTGAATTGTAATTGTTTAGCTAAATTATTCCTAAAAGAATCCAGAAATAATGCGTGATTCTTTTCGCATTTAAAAGATCTTCCAATTCCGTTATAATCTATTTAATATTTATCAAACGATTTACCACTATTTACCCATTTTACTATAATCACTTATCATCCAATTACCTACAAAATCCATTTACCAAATTATAATCTATTTAATATTTAATATTTATCAAACGATTTACTACTAGTTACCCATTTCCCAATTTATAATCTATTTAATATTTATCAAACAATTTATAATCTATTTAACAATTACTACTTACAAATTACTTATAATACAATCTATTTAACCATTATTCAATTACCAATTATATTCTAATTATGAATCATCATATTTTGTACTCTAATTATTAAACCATATTTATCAATTGTAAATCCATTCTCGTTACCTCCTTCAAATTTAATTCACTCGCGTAATTCAATCCAATCATAAACTGTTATTGTATAAATTCACCTTTAAATCTAAATGTTTATTCAATAATAAATTTTTCTTAACTCGTTGTTTTTTATACACGTTTTCCCAACGTCCCTCAAATTTAGGCTTAAGGAACTTCGTCTGCAAAAATTTAGATTTCGCGTTAGCATTTAACTTCATTTCCTTGAATAAGAAATATAGATTTTTATGTTTATTGTGATCAGAGCTATCTATAATATTGCTGCAATAACCATCTAAAATCTATAGGCCATTACTTTAGAGAAAAATATCAGCCAAAAATTGAACTCGGGATCGTTTAACATTCTCTTGATACCAGCTGCTGCTGAGTTAGATGACTTTAGTTTGCTGCAACATTCAATGATTATATCCTTCATTTCATACACAGCATTAACAGTTCTGCTTTTGAAGTTCCAGCGTGTTGTCGAAGGCCTATAAATTCTGTGGGAATCTGCAACACTCTCTAATGTAGCCATTCTTTGTGGGGAGTTAGAAAATAAAGTTGGTATTCCTGACAAACTGTTGAAAAGGACTCTAACTTTAGAATTTTGAGATTCTGCCTTTTCCAATATAGAGTTCAGTTGGCGTGCCTAACAATGTACAAAGTGAGTATGGTTATATATTTATTTTATTCCAACTTGCACACGACTCTTAGCTCCACTTAATGCAGCTGCACTATCGTAAGTCTGAGCGATAAGCTTATGAGGACAATCACACATTAATGCCTGTAACTTTTCAAATAGCACATTTGATAGGTCTTCTGCAGTCAAGCTGAGAGGGCTAAAAAATCCTCAGAATCTCTCAACAGGTTTTTCATCTTTCTCATATCTTAAAACAATCACCATCTGTGTTGTATCATAAATGTATTTTGTTCCATCACACATCACTGCTACCAAACTTGTGGATTTTACTTTTTCTTTAATCATGTTTCTGCATATTTCTAATGTTGATTCCAAGATTTCATTCTGTATAGTTTTAGATGTTTCTCTGAATAAATGTTTCTCAGTCTTTATATGAGCATTTAAGCTAGAATCCAGTTCACAAGCAAACTCTACTATTCCACGAAATACTCCAGGATTCTTGGAAGTTGGCCCTTCATCGTGTCCTCTGAGCGGGAGTTCAAACTTGTCACAGAACTTTACTACACAATCCACAAGTTTTGAAAGAACAGTTTTTTTTTCTCACTTGTTCATTGTGTTTTGCAACTGAAAGTCTGTATGCTGAGCTCATTTTCAGTAGCAATGTTTACACTGCCCAGTAACGAAAGAATAACCACATTATTTAAGTGTTTGGCTGATTTTTCATGTTTAACTATTTTCTCTTGTAAATGTCTCGGGTCTCTCATGCCACTCTTCGTCGAGACTAGGTCCCCACCAAATAAGAGGCGTGGGAAGCAAAACAAAGCATTAGCCTCTTCACATTCACAGAGCCAGTAATTTTTTTCATAAACACCCAAGGTTAATTTGCGTGTGTATTCTAGATTCCTACTCTTCGCATTTTTCTCAAGAGACAGCACTGGTGTAGGTTTTCTTTTTGTTTTAATGCCAATTTTATCACTCAGTGTCAGGCAAGTAAAGTTTATGGCTTGTAAATACTTAACTTGCCAGCATGGACCTGCCATGCGAGAAACAGATACGCCAAGCGAGAAACAGATTACCAATAAGCTACAACCACAGCTCAGTTATTCTGATTTATCAGTATTTGTTAATTCAAGGAATTAACTCATATAATACAGTATTTTCTCTACATGATGGTATATTCCATTTCCTGTGCAAATTCTTAATTTCATTGTTATGATTTTTTCTGTATTGTAATTATCAGGTTAGGTTAGGTTGAGTTAGGTTCGGTTAGGTTCGGTTAGGTTAGGTTAGGTTAGATTAGGTTAAGTTACATTAGGTTAGGCTCCTCCCCAGCACTGGCCTCACGAGTAGTGACAGCTCAGTGCCTACGCAGTGTCACTGGCTGGACTGATAAAGGCTAATACAGATAAAAAATCATAACAATGAAATTAAGAATCTGCACAGGAAATGGAATATACCATAATGTAGAGGAAAAAAATACTGTATCAGGTGAGTTAATTGCTTAATTCCTTGGAGGTGTGTTGAGCAAAACAAAGCATTAGGCTCTTCACATCCATTTTGTTCAAGGGACAGCACTGGTGTATGTCTTCTTTTTGTTTTAATGTCAATTTTTTCATTCAGTGTCAGACGAGGAAATTTTATGCATTGTAAATACTTAACTTGACAGCTTGGACCTGCCATGATTGTTTTTAATAAACCTATAGATAAGAAAATATATAAATACCCGATAATCCAAGCGAGAAACAGATTACCTATTATCAGGTTAGGTTTGGTTAGATTAAGTTAGCTAGGTTAGGTTGGGTAAGGTTAGGTTAGGTTAGGTTAGGTTAGGGTAAGTTAGATTAGGTTAGGCTCCCCCTCCCCATAGCACTGGCCTCACGAGTAGTGACAGCTTGGTGCTCATGCAGTGTCGACTAGCCTGACTAATATACGCTAATACAGAGAATAAATCATAACAATGAAATTAAGAATTTGTACCGGAAATGGAATATACCATTATGAGGGGGGAAAAAACTGAATTGGGTGAGTTAATTGCTTAATTCCTTGTAGGAGTGTTGAGTCGGAATCGGATTTAATATTTTTCGTGGCCCGATCAAGAAGCGGGTTTTATATCATATTTTTCTGTAAGACAGTAGGCCAATTACAGTAGGCCTACTACTGATATGGCTGTACCTTAGGCAGTCTTATGTGAATCACAAACGTTACGTTTTGTACCTCATATATAAAAAGGTATGCGTTGCCAAAGCTATGAGGATCATTTATCATGTTATTAAGCAGGATATGTAGTATTGAAGTAATCAGGACACTGAAACTAAGCTTCGGTCTCCACGGAGGTGTTAAAACTGCCTAGTATTCACGAATCACGGACATAATGCACTATTGTTATATATTTGTTTCACTAACAATGAGGGCGGACACACTGTAATCCCGGGGAATCGGTTGTACTAATTGCAGCTCATAACGGGTTGGCGCTGCCGCCAACCCTGGAAAAAGTGTTTTACTGTAAAGTTGAATTAATTTATTAAATCTGCTAGTATTTTGTCTTAAAAAAATGATAAAAAATAATGAATGGAATATAAAAGTATAATATTATTTATTTGTATAAAATTAATAAAAATAATATAAATTAACCACCTATCTATCATCTGACTGGCAAGGCTGAGACAGGGAGGGTAGCAGCTCACCAGCCCCTGATGACCAGCCGCCTCTGTAAGTATACAAAGAAAATAATACATATAATAAACAGATTCTCATATAATACAGAAAATGAATACTCTCACATAAACACGCACACACAAATATAGGTACACGTACATTTCACAAGTGACATAATGTTGGTTTCACAAACCTAGTTTCCACCAGTTAGTAGATGAACTTTGTCGTAGAATCACCCACAACATGTATGTTTACTTCTACCCGAAATGAGTGGGCGCTCAAGGTCAAATGAGTGACATTGCCAAAATGAATGCGAGGGATTTAAATACAAACAATAGAGTGCGATTGGCTGTTACTAAACTAATGAAGGCTGCGGGCTATAAAGCTTATGTAAAGGTAGAACAAAAATAAACCTTAATAAATTTACATAGAATACACAATAATTATTTTGAAGGAAATAATGGCAATGGATACTCGATGTTTACAGTAATTGATCTAACAGAGCGAATGGGGGTGAAATGGGGGAAGCTCGACAGGAACGTCGGGAGGCTATAACGAGCCTCAGTACGTATGTACACTAGGATGACTGGCAAGGAAGCCACAGGTGATTCGTCTCAGCCTGGCTTGGGTTCGAGGCTTTAGGAGATGAAACAGGAATCGGTTGGTTATTCAAGGGACTTTAACCACAGGGAGTTTAACCTCTAGTAGTAACACTAATTGGAGGGAGTATTCGTGCCCAACGAAATGTACCGAAACCAAGGATGGGCCTATTGACTGAGGCCCAGAAAAAAAACGGAGCGTGATCGAGAATGGGGTGTCTCGTTGAGAATGACATTCCTATACTATCGATGCCCAATTGGGACCAACAATATTTAGGGACCAGCCGGAACCTTTACTGCCTCAGCCAAAGGGGGGGGGGCTCTCCTTAGTCAAACACGGCGCTAGGGGATGGGAAGTACCCCCGCGGGGGTTTCTTGATAACGCCCCGGGAGGCGACAGAGGTGCGCGTTTGACATTCTAAGCCTTCCCTTATTGCAGAAAGCAGTCTGATATCCGGACTGTTCCCACGGCTGTCGCTCATCGGGCCTGACCTCGTAGTTCCGACGGACACATGGTGGCAAGGAACCTCTATTCTCGACAACTCCTCCATTCCCAAGATGTTACTTAAAAAGGTGACATCTGACAACCGCTGAATGGGTATTAAAAGTCTCAAATTTTCCCGACCTCGGGGGTGGGGGACAATGGGGGGATACCTGTCTTTGGTCGAGTCGAGCTTTAGTTGCTCGGACATATTTACGTACAGAGAGTATCCAGGAACACAATGAATAAGTAAATTCGACACAGGCAAAGAACACATGGGCTACAAGGACTAACGTTAGTTCAAACGAGGGTCGATCACCTAAGGTCAATAGCGACCTAGAGCTACACAACAAATAACATGCACAAAAGATTAAAAAAAAACGAAATAAAACCCGCAATACAAAAACATACGAAAGGGAAGTATAAAATACAGTGAATTAATTGATCCGAACGATACAAAAGGTTACCGGCTCGTTCTTAATTTTGTGAACTTAAAAATTTATCGTCCGATATATACAACATTTTAAACAAAAGGAACAAAATTAAACATAAAATTTAAAAGCATAAAATTTACCCTAGATTAGTTTGGGTAGGCTCTACTGGGTTCCTACTCAGACTATCTGCCATATAATTCTCAGACCCTTCTATATAATTAATTTTAAATTGATACTCCTGGAGGTATAAACTCCAGCGCATAATGTGACGATTGTTGTTTTTACATTTCGCAAATATGTGAGTGGCTTGTGATCCGTCTCTACAAGGAACTCTTTACCTAATAAATACATTCTAACTTTCCCTATGGCCCATATAATGGCTAGAGCCTCCTTTTCAATGACAGCATAATTTTTCTCCCGCGGGAGAAGCTTACGTCTCGTGTAGGCAACGGGGTAACTATCGCCATCATTGCTAGACTGGAGTAAGAGGCAGCCTAACCCTTCGTTACTGACATCGGTTCTGATACCTAATTGCTTATTAGGGTTGGGGAGCCGCAGAATAGAGGCAGAAGCTAATTTTCCCTTCAGCTCATCGAAGTGCGAGATAGCTTATGGGAACCAGACAAGGTGTTCTGGGGACTTCTTTTTCAGCAAGTCACACGAGTGAGCCGAGAGCGATGGGAAATGGGAGACCAAGCGGCTGTAGAAAGAAGCAAATCCTGTGAAGGATCTTAGTTGCTTCTTATTAGACTGACGGGGCATTTCCATAATGGCGCGGAATTTGTCCTCCTGGGGCGCCAATTGGTTGTTCTCATTGTGAAAACCAAGGTAGTCAATCGTACTATAAGCAAAATGGCATTTGCTTGGGCCGATTGTGAGTCTATGTTAGGGCAAGCGATGCAGCAGGGCCTGGAGGGCGATTACGTGATGGTCCCACTAACCTGTTGCCACGTAAATGTTATGAAAAATAAAAAGTCACGTTAGCCAACCCGTCTAATATTCTGCATATCATGTAGTTGTTATTACTACAAGCCGTCATCAAGCCGAAAGGGTGATTGCGGAACTTCATTAAGCTTTTGTTTGTGGAGAAAGCCGTGTATCTCTTTACACATTCTTTAATGGGAATTTGATAATAAGCTTTACATAGGTCCAATTTTATAATGTAATTGGCCTTTTCAAAGAGATGGAGATTTTGGTCGATCGAAAAAGTCACCTAATTAAGTTTCCGAAAATCAACGCACAGCCTATATGACCCGTCTGACTTATAAACCAACACAATGGGGGAACAGTAACTAGATTGGAAGGGTTATATTATGTTTAATTTTAACAATTTAGTAACTTCTGCGTTGAAGACCTCTCTTAAATGGATGGGCAAGGGGTACTGCTTGGAACCAATAGGCTCCAGGGTGGTTAAAATAATATCATGCTCAAACTGAGCGGCACAGCCAGGAGTTCGAATGAGATAGTCAACGGTGCCGCGAATTTCAACGACGGGAAAGGGCCCTTCCATTGACTTAGGAGTTTATTATTCTCTGTGGGGAGTAATAATAAAACTTCTTCGCCGGGTTTGAATCTACGATCCTTAGACTTTTAATCAAAATACGTTTTGTATTTGTCTAAGTTCGTGTCCGCGTTCTGAAAAGCGATTTTAGCACACTTTTCTAACCTCTGCCGAAGCTCTAAGAGGTAGGCGTAGGAAGATTGGATTTCCTGATCCAATTCTTGGTTAGAAAACAGTTCTTTTAAAATGCTCAGCGGGCCTAGGACGTTCTGACCATACAACAATTCAACATAGGTGGGCGTTATCGCGATAACGACATCGGGTTATCGTTTATCCGATATTTTTTTATCGATTCATCGGTATCCCCGATACTTTTAGTTCCAAACTAGCGATAATCGATAATTTCAGTTTTTGGTTCCAGTTTAGCACAGGGGCAGGCCGCGCGTGCCTTGGAGGCAGAAATAGGCAGGTTCGAGCTGGGAAGAAGATCCTTAAAACCTATGAAAAGATGAAGGAGAGTCTCACCAGGTAAGAAACTAAGAAACAGTATTAAAATATTCTTACTATTGTATTACAAAATAACGCTATATATGGTCAATAATCAATATTGTATTATAATTTTGGATTTATCGATTTGTCGGGTATTACCTTATCGGGCGATAAATGTATCGCCAGTTATCGATTATCGGTTATCGCCGATAAGGTTACCGTTATCGATTTATCGGTTATCGTGATACATTTTTTCGTTATCGCGCCCACCTATGCAATTCAAAAGGGGGCAATTCCTAATGTGTGATGCGGAATTTCTCGGTAGTCGAACAAAGCTACCGGCAAATATCTATGCCACTCTCAAGGGTAGTCTACGCACTTCTTATGTATGGATTTCAATGAAGCGGTTAATCTTTCGCACATTCCCTTTGCGGCAGGGTGATAGGGGGTGGTAAAAAGGAGGTTTACCATTAGGAGCTTGCCGAAATACACCATTATCTCAAAGGTAAATTTGCGGCCTCGATCGAATAATACCTCCTTAGGAACTCCGACTGGGGAGAACATATAAATGAGCGCCTCGGCGCAGGTGATTCTATCAATCTTCACCAAGGTTACTCTTTCAAGGAAACGGGTGGCGAAATTAACGAGGGTAAGAACGAAGCTTTTCCTTTCACTGGACGGGGGGGGGGGGATTGGGCCAATCAGTTCGATTGCCACACGGGCGAAGGGTTCAGGGCTGATGTGGCCCTTCTGCAGCGGAACGGGTCTGACGTGTCATTTTGCGGCTGTCCTTTGAAAGCGATCCATAAGCTGAACCTTCAGAATGAAGTTGACTAACACTTCATACTCGTGGGGAACTTTCGAAGAATCGAGCCAGGAGTTGAAATGTCTCAGAAGCGTATACCCAAACTGTCTAAAAGTTTGGTTGGGCTGTATACCGGCGTGACGAAATTTAACGCGGTAGAAATCGGTCATCATGTTATATGCGGGAGGGATATGAAAATATCTCAACGCTTAGAGCATACTAACGGCATGAGTTTAGCGATACCAACCGCTTCAATGTCCCAGTTTCTTACCAGATCCACCTCTGCACTAGTAGTCTAAGGGGGTCTGTTTAGCATCAGGATAGTAAGCATACGTTGGCTCATATGGTGCTCCCTACTTGCCTTAGTCTTAAAACTATTGTTAATTTAAGACGAAGATAGCGCCGTTATTTCCAAGGTTTTAGAGCCTTCTAATTAAAAAAAAGTTAGAGAAGCAATGTTATTCAACTCATCGAATTACATAGGAATACCCATTTATTTTCCCTATTGCCTCAGGGGGCTCCACTTCCCCCTCATTCGGATATATTAAGGTTCTCGACGGGGCCCTAAAAGAGCCCCTCTCAATTTTAGGCCCTCAAATTTAGTCAAAAAAGGTGAAACCTATTGGAATATGGACGAAATATTATGCGGGGAACAGCGGAGGCGAGCGCGTGCTTAAAACCTTGGAAATGATGGCGTTATCTTTCTCTTAAATTACTAAACTATTCACTTATGTTACCATTACTGCCTCTCTTGGCAAGTTACTTCACTTGTTAATAATTCTGTTCGAAAATAAATACTTCCTCACATCCAGGCGTGGTTGTTGCTTGATTTTCTTTTTACCATACTCCATTTTGAATTTAGTCCTCTTATAACTACTCTCTGTTTCCGGTCCTTTAGCCACTCACCAATTCATCTGTGAATGTTCTCTCATATCCCATGTGCCTTAATTTGTATGAGAAGTCTTTGATGGGGAACCATGTCAAACGCTTTGGAAAAACTCCAAATATATCACATCCACTAGTGTTCCAGAATCCACATATGCGATTACTTTCTCTAAAAATGTCAGTATATTCATTAGGCAAGATTTTCCAAGTAAAAAGCCATGTTGTGTCCCTTTTATTATATCCTTATCCTTTAGATGAGTTAGAACAGCATATCTAATCAGGGATTCCATAATCTTGCTAACTTGAGATATTAAACTTATTGATCTTTTCAAAATGCGTTAAATACGACCCAAAATCTTTTCCTTTCTTGTAAACGGGGAGCTTCATGGACGCAGTTTGTATGACATCATTCCGCGAGTTGACGGAAAGCATTTTGGTGTAAACCTGAAGATCGGCGGCGTGATCGATGGGACGCAAAATATTTCGTCTCTGTTCCAATATGTTTCACCTTTTTTGATTAAATTCAAGGGGACTGCTCGTGGGGCAGATATCACTGCGGAGGACCCCCTACGATGATCCTTAGTTTCAATCAATTGAGGAGAGGGGGGAGGTCTGGGAGGCACACTCCCCAGTATATATTCATAATTGTTTATAGAATAATGTTCTAACGTTTTTTTAAACGTTTTTATTTAACCAAACGCGCATGAATATTCATGCGAGGGGGAAAGAAACATAAACGCAACTTAGTGTTGTTTCGGCTGAAAAAATACCATTTTTCAGGCGCGCTGCCGATCTTCAGATTTACCCGTTTGGGTATATGTACACCAAATTGATTGTAGTTGGTAATCTTTGGTGTTATTTTTGACAAGGTTTCCTGCGGGGACTGAGATTTTGACCTATATGCCTGTACTGTAATGTTAATTTTGTTTTATAGCTTGTAAACCTACAATTGTTTTATGTCTCTTTATTCTTTGTGATTGCTCCACCTAGTTGGACAATAGCGGGCACCGAACCTACACTCTAATCCCGAACGTTCCAACCCGCTTCCTACACTAAGTCAGAGTGAGAAATCGAGGGAGAAATGAAACGGATTGTATGTACAGTCATTTATTTAAAAAAAATATGGGGTAATTATATTTATATACAAGCACGTTAAAAATATTTTTTTAAAAATCAATCTTATCTTACGAATATTACCAATCAAAATATTTTATGTTAAAGAAGAGATGAACGAGAAAACAAACAAATACACAATGCTACAAAAGAAGCCTACCAAACACACCTAGAGCCCCCCTCCCCAAAAGGGAGCCCTTTTTATCTTAGGATTTGGAGTTCCTCCGGGGATAATCTTGCCGGCTGCCACTCGTGCGGGCACAATTGTTGCATACGTCTTTTATAAAGGCCTTTGCATCTGAGCTCATACAATAATTATGCGATATTGTTGAGGTATTGAGGCGAAATAAAACCCTCCGTTCCAATGAAATACAAAGCATGGGCAATTACGGGTAATACTTCAGTTTAGGGGCGCACGATACAGGGCGCTGTTTCTGGGCTATAATTAGGCGTCAGGCGTCATAAGGAGAAGCCCCTCATTTCGAAAGTAACTAAAAAGGATATTTTTTTGCGGAAGTAGCCTAAAGTAGGCGACGATTTCGTCTTTTTTATTTCAATAAACGTGCAGAACCGATCGCACGTTTATCAAATAGCAAAGACAATAGCGCCACCTAATTTAGGCTATTGACTCCCCCCCCCCAAAAAAAAATAGCATGAATATATTTTGGGGGCTGTGCCCCCAGGCCCCCCAATTGATTGAAACTCAGGATCTTTGTAAGGGAGGGGGGCAGTGATATCTTCCCCACGAGCAGTCCCCTTGAATTTACACAAAAAAAGGTGAAACATATTGGAACATGGACGAAATATTATGCGGCCAGGACCAGGGAACAGCGGAGTCGAGCGTGTGACGCAGATATTCAGGTTTACCCTATCTCCACCTTTCATTATTATAATTGAGCCGCGCTTCTTTTAAATAACACAAGTTGTATTGAAGTCGAACAAACTGTATTCAGAGGAATCGCGCTCTTTTAACTGTATAGCAATGCCCTCTGGGCATTCCTATAATAAAACCTCCTGAGAAACTTATATATATATATATATATATATATATATATATATATATATATATATATATATATATATATATATATATATATATATATATATATATAAACATCATTTATTAGGTAAAATTCATATCATGCAATTCTGTTACTTTCGTCAATTAAATCGTTCAGTTATTTTACTTAACTTTTGTAAATTAAATCATATTTTATGTACAACTTAATAATTAATTAATTCATTTATTTTACTTAACTTGCCATTTCATTTAACGTAATACTGTTTCAAACATCATCTCTTAAAATTTCACACACAAACAAACAAACACACGCTTTCAGCTCGACCAAATAGCACACTATTCTTTCCCTTTCGACTCTCGCCATTCTCCGTATAAAGGTCGGTAATAATTCCTTCTACAATTAGTCATTTACCTCCAAACAAATCGTACTTAGTTTAATTCCACTTTCTCTCACAATTCTTTGCAAAACACCATACGAAAGTACGTCCTAATTATATTTACTTTTCATATTGTAGCCCCTAATTCACAGTCCATCATATTATTCCACCATATTATTTCATATTTATTTCACGTACTTCAATTCTCTTCACATCTCGTTACTGTAAATCATATTTTCCCATATCTTACATTGTATACCTAATCTAATTTATCTCATTGTACATTCGTTGATTGTATGGATATATTTATATTTGTTTAATTATTTTTCTTTAAACTTAGTTCATTATTTCAAAATGTATTTCGCTGTCATCTTATGCCTAAAAACTAGCAGACGATAACTTCGATCAAACAAATTTATGGTTATGGTTTTCGAAACGCTATTTAGGCTGATTTATTAACATAAAATAAATCCCATTAATAACCATATACAATAACTGCCCGGTTTCAGGTTTGCGAATGTTTGAAATAAGGTTGAATTAAGGGTTGCCAGTGTGTGAAATTAATGGTTTACTTTCACAAAAATAGTTAAACGAATCACACAAAGTTTAATACATTAGTAATTATAAAAAAATCAATGCATTTCGAAATAATATAATTAAGTAGAAGCACAGGCATTTATTAAATAATAAATAAGAAAGGAAAACACAAAGAAACAAGACAAATACAACGCCGTGATTGGTCTCCTTTAAAGCTACCGTCTGACCTCATAAGGCCTAGATTGTAGCCCAGAACAGCGCCCCTATCGTGCGCCCCTAAACTGAAGTATTACCCAATTACGCTATTACTCCAAATCCTACACTCTCAGCCACTCTTTACATATTGCAGGATTAAATTTTGAGGTTCTTATCAAAATAATAGAGTAGCTTTTGCAAAGGGATAAAATTATTATTTCGTTTGACCTGTTCATGAATATTCATGCGTGTTTGAGTCCTAGTTCAAATATATCCGGCGCCATTTTTGTACAAAAATGCCAGAAAATAACCAAACGAAAACGCTGTTTACTTACTTTATTGCGTTGGGTATACTTCTGAAATAGCGATAAGGAAAGCGTAGAATCTTTCTTTCATTCCCCTTTTGGGAAAAGGAAATCTTTTGCAGAAAATGGTGGATTCTTAAAATATTGCGATCACTTGAGTCACGTTTAGTTTTAGAACATCTAAATTCAAAATATCGTTAATATCTAATGCCTGGCCTACAAACCTCGCAATCGATTTTAATCTTAGGTAAATTATGATCGTCCAAAAAGGTTAACAATTTATCTCAATCCGAAAATAAAGCACAAAATTCGATAATAGACGAAGGGCAAATTTCACATACACAAGCCATATTCAAACTGAGTTGACTGCGTAAAAGTTGTCTTTCCTCCACCCAAAGGGCTCCGCTCTATAAAAACTAGTTCCTTTAAACGATCTAGCTAAGTATATTTAAATGTATAAAAAAAGTAATAAAAATAGTAAAATGGGGAAAAATATATTGACAAATAAAAATGACTACAAATGAGGATAATAAAAAGATATTAAGTGAAAAACAAAATAAAAATACAATTTATTCATTTCTGACGTTAGACCCCCCCCCACCCCTATCCCCATTATAATTCGCAAAACTATTAAAGTCGCAGAAATGATTTGGTTAAATCATTCACTTCCGTAAACGTCAGAACATTATTCTATAAGCAATTATGATTATATATTGGGGGCTGTGCCCCCCATACACCCCCAATTGATTGAAACCCAGGATCATTGTAGGGGGGGTCTCACCGCAGTGTTTACCCCCTCATGAGCAGTCCCCTTAAATTTTAGTCCAAAAACGTGAAACATATTGGAACACGGACGAAATAGTTTACGTCCCATCGTTCGCGTCGTTGATTTGCATGTTTATCAACATTTTAAACAACATGAAATCAAATATCGACGTTAACAGATTTATAAGACATAAGCAGTACGTTAGCTGATTATTCATCCATAAGCGTTATAAAAATGATCAATCAATAAGAAAATAAACAGCTGCGATTTGCAACATCAAATGGACTCTGATGATATGATATAATAGGACTTATTTGGACGATTCCACGTAGACCATGTTTAAGATACTTACAGAAGACTTCATGGAAGAGGCTTACGCCTGTGACTCCAGATCTATATTATCAACTTGTGGCAGCTTGTGGTGGATTATCTTTGCATTGTAATTGTATTTCAATTCTTGATTAAACCAAAATTTATCAAGTCTGACCTCAAACTGGTTGACTGATGCTGCTGCAATCACCCACTCATAAGAACATAAGAACATAAGAAAAGAAGGAGACTGCAAAAGACCATTCATGGCCTACACTTGGCAGCTCCTGTTCCATTCAACACACAAAAGATTTCTTACCAGAGAAAAGTCATCAACATTGTCACCCTTAACAGGAGTTCGTCAGATCTAATCTACAATATACATAAAATGCATCCAGAGGATTATGTCCATTCATGCAACCGCAAAATATAATCTTCCCACTCCTTAGAAAAATATATACATATGTACATAAAAAAAAGTCAGTCCCATCTAGCAGCTTCATCCATATATTTATCTAATCTATTCTTAAAACTACCCAGAGAGGAGGCTTCTATCACATGCCTAGTGAGCCTATTCCATTCATCTACCACACGATTTGTAAACCAATTCCTCCCAATCTCCTTCCTAAACCTATACTTATCAAGCTTAAACCCATTGCTACGTGTCCTGTCATGTTCACTAAGTATAAGAACCTTACCCAGATCCCCTTTATTATATCCTTTTACCCATTTGAAGACTTCAATCAATTCCCCTCTGACTCTTCTCCTTTCCAATGTATGTAGATTTAGTTTTCTGAGCCTTTCACCATAAGGTAAGTTCCTTAGCCCACCAATCATCTTTGTCATCCTTCTCTGCAGAGACTCAAGCAAATCAATATCCTTCCTATAATATGGTGACCAAAATTGTACTGCATAGTCTAGATGAGGCCTAACTAGCGCCTGATACAGTTTTAGAATGACTTCAGCACTCTTATTGCTTACACTCCTCCTAATGAATCCCAATATCCTATTAGCTTTATTCTTAGCATTTAGACATTGCTTTCTAGGACGAAGGTCTGAACTTACCAAAATACCCAAGTCTCTCTCACAATCAGTCCTCCCTAAAATTCTGCCATTTAATTTATAACTATTCAATGGATTATTTCTACCTATACTAAGTACACTACATTTGTCTATGTTAAACTTCATTTGCCATTTCTCGGCCCAATTGGACAGAATGGTCAATTCCTCCTGCATTACAACAGCATCAGAATCAGCCCTAATGGCCCTACCTAGCTTAGTATCATCAGCAAATTTACTCAGGTCACTACTTATACCTATGTCAAGATCATTAATATAAATTAAGAATAGCAAGGGACCCAAAACAGATCCTTGAGGAACTCCACTGCTAACACACCCCCACTCAGATTTAACTCCATCTATACTAACTCTTTGCTGTCTGTCACCAAGCCATGACTGAATCCACCTAAATATACTGCCATCGATCCCGTGTGCTTTAACTTTGCTCAGAAGTCGTAAGTGTGGCACTCGATCAAAAGCCTTACTAAAGTCCAAGTATAAAATATCATAGTTTTCATCATTATCTGCTGCTTCATACACCTTACTATAAAAAGACAGCAAATTAGTCAGACAGGATTTACCCTTACTAAAGCCATGCTGTGATTCTTTTATCAACTTATGCTTATCCAAGTGATCTCTAATATTCCTTGCTATAATAGATTCCATCATTTTCCCTACCACTGATGTCAAACTTACTGGTCTGTAATTAGACATATTTGTTTTATCCCCTTTCTTAAATATAGGTATCACATTGGCTTTCTTCCATGCCACTGGGACAATGCCACTCTCCAATGATTTTCTAAAGATGCATGCTAGGGGCTCACTTAACACATCCTTACATTCTTTCAAAATTCTAGGAAAGAGCTCATCAGGACCGGGTGCTTTACTACTTTTGATTTTATCAATTTCCTTTGTCACTATCTCCTTTGTGATCAATATATCCTTTAATTTCTCTTCATCATTACCCCGAAAGATCATTGACACCTCAGGTATATTTAGAGTATCCTCCTGTGTAAATACTGAGAGAAAAAAGTCATTTAGCATTCCAGCCATTGAGTCCCTATCACTCACTAATTCTCCATTGGAATCTATAAGTGGGCCTATTTTATCTCTAACCTTAGTTTTGTATAATTGATAAAAACTTTTAGGATCTTCCTTTGCCCTATTTGCCACTTTAATTTCATAATTTCTCCTTGCTACTCTAACTAACTTTTTAACATCTCTTGCTAGTTCATTATATCTCTGCCTTAAGTGATCCTCCCCATTTTTTTATTTTCCTATAAATGCCCTTTTTAATGCCAATATAATGCTTAATTTTATCTGTCATCCATTTTGGGTCATTATTTTTAGTCCTAATCTCCTTATATGGAATGTTAATCATCTGACCTGTAATTAATTGCTCAATTATTCTTTCATACTCCTCTTCAATTGTAATCTCTTCCTCCTGGTGATTATTGTCTCCACTAACTGATATCATTGAATCTATTCCTGAATTGATTTCATTGCCTGGTTTCTGTACAACTGCCTCCAGGTAAGTCCTGAGCCCATTATAATTTGCTCTTCTAAAGTCAGGAATTTTAACATTGTTCATGCTACTATCAATACCATTCCATTTCATCTTGAATCTAATTTCACAATGGTCACTATTACCCAAATTTCCTCCAATCTCAGTATCCTTAATAACTTCTTCCCTATTTGTCAGAACTAAATCCAGTATATTATTACCTCTAGTGGGTTCGTTAATAATCTGCCTCAGAAAATTATCTTGGACAACATTCAAAAATTCCTCAGCCTCCTGATCACCCACAAGAGCTTCCCAGTCTATATTTCTGTAATTAAAATCGCCCATTATACACACATGCTTACTTCTACATGCCCGTTCAATCTCCTGCCACAGAAGATTTGAAGCTTCCTTACTAAGATTTGGTGGTCTGTATAATAATCCTAAGACAAGCTTGTTTTTACCTTCCTTTACATTTAGCCATAATGACTCTGTGTTATCATCTAATTTAATTGTACTGTTTACACAACACTGGAGATTATCTTTAATATAAATAATAACCCCTCCTCCTCTCTTCCTATTCCTATCTGTATGGAACATGTTAAAGCCCTCAATCTCAACCTCAGGTTTAAAGTGATTACCTGCCAAATCAAGCCATGACTCTGTTATCGCAATTATATCAAAATTCTCTTCACTCGCTAACGCTCTTAAGAGATCTATCTTATTCCTTATACTCCGACCATTTGTGTAGTATATTTTTAAGGTTTTTTTATTATTCCCATCTTCATTGCATTGTGCTTTTTTATTCCTAGTTTTATGCTCATTCACTTGTGCATTAGTCCCCCTATAACGCATCAGTATGCCCTCTCCCCTAGCTATTCCTCTATCACTGCATCCCTTCCATTTCCTACACCTGCCCTCTATTCCTGTTATTCCCTTACCTCTAACAGCTTCTAGTTTCCCACCCGTAAGGACCTAATCACACTATCCAGCTCCCCCCATAGAACCTCAACACCTGCCCGACTAAGATGGAGCCCATCCATCGCAAACAACCTCCTATTCCCGTAAAACCCTCCCCAGACATCTACAAACACCAATCCTAGCTCCTCACACAGTCCTTTCACAAATTCATTCAAACCAATTGCACGCGACAACCATTCTACCCCCACATCCAATCTCGGAAGCACACCAGAAACGACACCTTTTACCCTGCTTTTACTCATCCTTTCAACTAACCTTTTATACTGCTCACGTAACTCACATGTACCCACCTTCTTTATATCATTCACTCCCACATGCGTAATCACAACTGCATCCCTCTCACACCCAGAAACCAGCCTATCATACCTCTCACAAACATCACTTACACCAGCACCCGGCAGACAAACTCTCATTCCCTTCCACTTGCTATCACTCAACTTCCTATCTAAATACCTAATCTGAGAGTCACCCATCACTAGCACCTCAGTCATTCTCCTATTCTGTCTTGGCCTAACATTACCCTCCCTCCTGCTCTCAGTCACGCTACCACCCATCCTGCTTTCATCCACAATCACACCAGGCAAATCACTTTCACACTCTTCCTCTCTCAGGACATTGAATCTGTTAGTCAACCTAACAGGTTCTATGTCCCTCTCATTCACACACCTAACCTGTCCTAACTTATCTATCCTATCCATTTTCACCCACCATTCATCATCACTCACAACTTCCACACTGTTCCCAGTCCTAGCCCTATCTTCCACCCTCTTAGCACTAATCTCACCCTTCAATCGCACACTTGCATCTCTTCTCACCTCAAACACCAAATCATTCAACCTCTTACATTCCCCACTCAACCTCCCCTTCCAGAAAACACACACGGCATTCAGTTACATTCACTCTCCTTTCAACTCCACATGCATCACACACCACATACACACTACTTTCAAACGGCATGCTCTCACCATCTATACAAAAAGCCATACTCTCAGAAATTTACTAATGAAAAAGTTAACACTCACCCCCAAAAAAATTCTTGCTCAGGATTGCTGCCAGTTATCTTCCCCAAAAGTATTAATCACTAATGTATTTATTATACAGTGATTGATGTATTAAATAAATACAAGAAAAATTACACACCCAAATCAGTATTATATCCCAATCTTACAATGAGAATCAGGAGCTCCTGTAAGACAACCTTCCAGAACAAAGCCAGACAGACAACTGATTCCAGTTATTTATCACCCTACACGGGAAAGCATACTTCCTTATATCCAGCTGTGACCTTGTCTTAAAAAGCTTCATTGAATTTCCCCGCTACTGATGTTTTCTTCTCAAAGTTTCAATATGCCATAACTACATTCCCCATCATATTTTCCAGTGAGTATCTTGTAGGTCTCTATTAAGTCTCCCCGTGCTATTCTGTATGCCAGTGTTGGTAGGTTCAGCTTACATAAGAAAAGGAGACTGCAAAAGACCATTCATGGCCTACACTTGGCAGCTCCTGTTCCAGTCAACACAAAAGATTTCTTACCAGAGAAAAGTCATCAACATTGTCACCCTTTACAGGAGTTTGTCAGATCTAATCTACAATATATATAAAATGCATCCAGAGGATTATGTCCATTCATGCAACTGCAAAATATAATCTCCCCACTCCTTAGAAAAATATATACATAAAAAAAAGTCAGTCCCATCTAGCAGCTTCATCCATATATTTATCTAATCTATTCTTAAAACTACCCAGAGAGGAGGCTTTATCACATGTCTAGTGAGCCTATTCCATTCATCTACCACACGATTTGTAAACCAATTCCCCCCAATCTCCTTCCTAAACCTATACTTATCAAGCTTAAACCCATTGCTACGTGTCCTGTCATGTTCACTAAGTATAAGAACCTTACCCAGATCCCCTTTATTATATCCTTTTACCCATTTGAAGACTTCAATCAATTCCCCTCTGACTCTTCTCCTTTCCAATGTATGTAGATTTAGTTTTCTGAGCCTTTCACCATAAGGTAAGTTCCTTAGCCCACCAATCATCTTTGTCATCCTTCTCTGCACAGACTCAAGCAAATCAATATCCTTCCTATAATATGGTGACCAAAATTGTACTGCATAGTCTAGATGAGGCCTAACTAGCGCCAGATACCGTTTTAGAATGACTTCAGCACTCTTATTGCTTACACTCCTCTTAATGAATCCCAATATCCTATTAGCTTTATTCTTAGCATTTAGGCATTGCTTTCTAGGACGAAGGTCTGAACTTACCAGAATACCCAAGTCCCTCTCACAATCGGTCCTCCCTAAAATTCTCCCATTTAATTGATAACTATTCAATGGATTATTTCTACCTATACTAAGTACACTACATTTGTCGGTAAATATGTAGATTAGCGGCCTGGCCGGAAAAAAAATTTGCATGTAAATATTATCGTTCACTCGTGTCGGAATATTCATGCGCGTTTGAGTCCTTTTCGAATTATTATTCTATAAACAATTAGGATTATATACTGGGGGGCTGTGCCCCCCAGACCCCCCAATTTAATGCAACTCAGGATCATCGTAGTGTAGTCCCCCCCATTGTGTTTACCCCCACACGAGCCGTCAACTTAAATGTACTCCAAAAACGTGAAACATTTTGGAACACAGACGAAATAGTACGTCCCATTGTTCGCGCCGATAATCTACATATTTACCCATTTGTCTATAAGATAAGATAAGACTGGAACAGGAGCTGCCAAGTGTAGGCCATGAATGGTCTTTTGCAGTCTCCTTCTTTTCTTATGTTCTTATAAGAGGTATTGCCTTTCCATCGGCACCTCCATAACACATATGAGATTCATGGAATCCCATTATATGCAGCCTTCTGGATAAAATATCCTTACTATCAATATTCAATTCTGGTTTAATTCTTAGTCCTTTACTTTTTTTTTTTTTTAGTGTGTAAAATTTAATTATCATGTACTTAAAATACCGATTTAATTGTTAGTCATTTACTTTTTTGCATTGTTTAGAATATAACTATCATGTACTTAAAATTCAGGTTTACACCATTGTCAGTAAGTAGCCAGCCGTATTAAGTAGGCTGTATGTCCAGACTTTTACTTATTTATGTAAACACAAGCTTAGTGCATGTATATGGGTACTTTTTTATGATTTACATAAGATTTATCATGCAGCCTTGTTTGCTTTGTCACAGCTATTTGATTTACACATATATATTTTAAGGGAAAAACACGTGGATGTATTGTTAGGTACTTATATTTAATGGTAGTTGTCAATGGAGCAAGTAAATGCGTGAATTTTTAATATATGACAGTATTATCCCTATAATTACTTGGTATTCTTACTAGCTTGTGCACTGTCAATTTCTTTTACTTTCTTTTCTCTTAATTTCCATAATCTGTATACCTCTCTTTTCTTCTCATCCAGGTTTTCTTCTTCAAAAAGAATGCTTCCAATAGTTTTGTTGATGTCCTTTTCTTTTTTGCCCAGGGTATTTTTTATAAGCACTCTTTCTTTATTTAATTCAGGGCATTCAAGCAAGAAATGGGAAATATCTTCTGGTGTATGTTTGCATAGTTTACATGCAGTGTCCTGATTTTGGAATCTATTCCTGTCATTCAGCATTAGTCTGTTAGTTCTTGCCTTAAACAGTATTACTGAGGCAGGTGTGTTGTCATATATTGCTTCCTCTTTTATCTCTTTCTTATACTCCCTATAAAGTGTTAGGCTACTTTTATCTTCAAGTTCTTTTTTCCACTCTTTTGTATCCCATTTTCTTAACCTATCTTTCAGGTCATTTTTTGTCATTTTTATTAGTGATTTGTAGTCAATCTTTAAATTTTCCAGGTATTTGTTTATATCCTTTATCCATCTAGTTTGTTTTGCTGTACATTCTAGATAAACTTCTCTCAATAGTTCATTGTCTCTTTCATATATACTTTTAATGTAGTTTAATTTCCCTTTAATAATTCTTTCTTTCATGGAGGATGCGCCAATATCACCCCTTAGAGTGCAGTTTGGAGTATATTGTGATGCACCCATAATTTTCCTATATACTGAATTCTCTATATTTTGTAGTTTTTTTATTTCTTTGTCATTAATACCAATAATATTTAGGCCATAAAGTATTGCTGGAAGTGCTATACATTTCCAGTAAGTTTTACCAATTAGTACTTTATTACAGCATTTAGCTATTACTGAGAAAGTTAAGTTTTCCATCATCCAAGCCTTCTTAAACATCTCTTCTTTTTGACTTTTGAAGCAGTTTTTCTTATTGTCAATTAAAATGCCCAAATATTTAATTTTACTAACTACTTTAATACCTTCAATTTCTTCTGGATGGTGCTGTCTGCTATTTATAATCAATACATTGCTTTTCTCCTTATTCAGGTTTAATCCAAATTTTAAACTTTCTTTAACAAGTTTCCGGATCAGTATTTTTGCCCCATCTACTGTATCAGCTAATAGGAGACCATCATCTGCATAGAATAGGGTATTAAAATTAAATTTTTCATTTTTGAAAGCAATATTTTCTTTTTCCAGCTCTTTAATTATAGCATAAGTGATTAGCTTAAACAGGGTTGTTGATCCTGTGCACCCCTGCCTTATTCCGTTAGCTATATCCATCATGATATCCATCTTATCAAATTTTGCCAATGTTCTGTCATTTTTATATAGTTCAGCCACACTGTTTATGATGAATGGGTCTATATTATATTTCATCATAACTTCAATTAATTTCTCCCTCTTTATTGAATCATAAGCTTTACTATAGTCAATGGAGATGACAAATAATGTTTTCTTTTTCCTGAATGTTTCTTCTATGCAATAGCTTAAAATTGCAAGATTGTCTTCAATTCTTCGTTTCTCAGTGAATCCAACTTGGTTATCTAATATTTGATTGTTTATTCGCAAGTGATTTTCTATTTTCTCTTTTACAATTGACATAAATATTTTGTAAGATACATTTGTAAGTGCAATCGGTCGGAAGTCTTTGGGTTTGGGCTTATTTGTTTTAGGTATCATTTTGGTTATAGATTCCTTCCATTCATGTGGCATATCATCATTTAACATCTGTTGATTTAAACATCTAGTCATGGATGTTAGGCATATTGGATTCTTGGCGATGGCTTTATAAAGTTCAGGCTTGAGCATATCTGGTCCTGGCGCCTTTTTCTTTTTTAATTTATTTAGCTGTTTTTCGACCTCTATTTTTGAAATTATATGGTCCTTCATTTGTGGTATTCTTCCATCAATCTTAAAACAGTATTCAAGATGTTCCTTAATTTCTCTAGGTACTTTTATTTCTACATTATTTATATAACTTCCATGATCATGTTCAATGTCTTGATTATTAAAGTTATGAAATTTAACTACATCATCTTTTAATGTTTTTGAATTATATTCTTCATGTATTTCTTCATTCCATATATTTACTATTTCATTTTTATGCATTTTATATATTTTATTCCAGAACTGTGTTATTTTATCAAAACCTTCCTCCTGGTCAAGCATTTTTCCGTTCTCATCATACACTTTAGTTTCCTGGAAAGAATCTCTTCTCTGCAATCCCCTAATATATTTAAATTTCTCACTATTTCCACTTGCTTTTATGTTTTTAGTTACATTTATTTCATACTCAGTAATTGCGTTTTTAATAATTTTTTGAACTTTATATTTCTGACACATGTACTTTTCATTAATTTCTTTATATTTTGCAGGATCTTTAATCTTTCTCTTATTTCTATTCATTTGCTTTCTTTTTTGTATTTCCTTTCGGATATCTTTATTCATCCATGGAGGTTCAGAATGTCGATTTTTTACCTTTCGCTTATAATAAGTTTTTAGGGTATGATTGGCCACATTTTTTAATATCTGATTAAAATTTTCTATACTACTCACTTCACAGTCATTAAGTTTTGACTCGGCCCAATTGGACAGAATGGTCAATTCCTCCTGCATTACAACAGCATCAGAATCAGCCCTAATGGCCCTACCTAGCTTAGTATCATCAGCAAATTTACTCAGGTCACTACTTATACCTATGTCAAGATCATTAATATAAATTAAGAATAGCAAGGGACCCAAAACAGATCCTTGCGGAACTCCACTGCTAACACACCCCCACTCAGATTTAACTCCATCTATACTAACTCTTTGCTGTCTGTCACCAAGCCATGACTGAATCCACCTAAATATACTGCCATCGATCCTGTGTGCTTTAACTTTGCTCAGAAGCCGTAAGTGTGGCACTCGATCAAAAGCCTTACTAAAGTCCAAGTATAAAATATCATAATTTTCATCATTATCTGCTGCTTCATACACCTTACTATAAAAAGACAGCAAATTAGTCAGACAGGATTTACCCTTACTAAAGCCATGCTGTGATTCTTTTATCAACTTATGCTTATCCAAGTGATCTCTAATATTCCTTGCTATAATAGATTCTATCAATTTTCCTACCACTGATGTCAAACTTACTGGTCTGTAATTAGACATATTTGTTTTATCCCCTTTCTTAAATATAGGTATCACATTGGCTTTCTTCCATGCCACTGGCACAATGCCACTCTCCAATGATTTTCTAAAGATGCATGCTAGGGGCTCACTTAACACATCCTTACATTCTTTCAAAATTCTAGGAAAGACCTCATCAGGACCGGGTGCTTTACTACTTTTGATTTTATCAATTTCCTTTGTCACTATCTCCTTTGTGATCAAGATATCCTTTAATTTCTCTTCATCATTACCCTGAAAGATCATTGACACCTCAGGTATATTTAACATAACATAACATAATTACACGGATGACAAAAGCCACAAGGGCCTATCAAAGGTCATCCGCCTCCATCAAAACCCACCCACAAAAAGACCCATCACCAGGGGAAGACAAAAACAAAGTCCCCCACAATATAATATAACAGATGACAAAAGCCACAAGGGCTCATCATAGGTCATCCGAGTCAAACAGCCTCTTTTTTAAGGCACCCACACTCCCAAGAAAACTACATCCAGAGGATTGCATCCAGAAACAAGGATATCACCAATCAAGGCTTGTCAAGAACTAAATCATGCAGTATTTATCCTCCTGTGTAAATACTTAGAGAAAAAAAGTTATATAGCATTCCAGCCATTGAGTCCCTATCACTCACTAATTCTCCATTGGAATCTATAAGTGGGCCTATTTTATCTCTAACCTTAGTTTTTTATAATTGATAAAAACTTTTAGGATCTTCCTTTGCCCTATTTGCCACTTTAATTTCATAATTTCTCCTTGCAACTCTAATTAACTTTTTAACATCTCTTGCTAGTTCATTATATCTCTGCCTTAAGTGATCCTCTCCATTTTTTATTTTCCTATAAATGCCCTTTTTAATGCCAATATAATGCTTAATTTTATCTGTCATCCATTTTGGGTCATTATTTTTAGTCCTAATCTCCTTATATGGAATGTTAATCATCTGACCTGTAATTAATTGCTCAATTATTCTTTCATACTCCTCTTCAATTGTAATCTCTTCCTCTTGGTGATTATTGTCTCCACTAACTGATATAACATAACATAATTTCACGGATGACAAAAGCCACAAGGGCCTATCAAAGGTCATCTGTATCCATCAAATCCCACCCACATAATGCATCCATAGGATTTTTTCAGATCATGCATCTACAATATACAATTTTACAATCCATAGGAAAGTCCAACCATGCATCTACAATATATAATTTAAAGCCTCGATAGGAGTCTGTCAAAAACAAAATCAAAGTCCCCCAAAATATACAATAAAAAGAAACTGCATCCACAGGAATAAGTCAAGAAACATATCCACATACCAAAAAGTAAGAAATTAACCCTCCATCCCCATATAATCATCCAATCTGCACTTGAAAACATTCAAGTTTGGGCTGTCTACAGTCTCAGGTGGCAAACTATTCCAATAATCCACCACTCTGTTAGTGAAAAAATATTTTCTAACATCCAGTCTGCACCTCTTTTTAATCTTTAAGTGGTGGCCTCTAGTTCTATTACTACCTTCTAACTCAAATAATTTGCTGAAATCCAATTTATCCATCCCAGAAAAGATTTTAAAAAGCTCAATCATATCTCCCCTCACACACCTTCTTTCAAATAAGAACATATTTAATACCCTCAGTCTATCTTCATATTCAAGGTGCTTCAGGGATGGTATTATTTTTGTTGCCCTCCTTTTACCGACTCTAATAAGTTTATATCATGTCTAAAATGTGGTGACCATGCCTGTATACAGTACTCTAAATGTGGCCTGACATAAGAGTTGTATAGTTTAAGGATGACCTCCTTACTCTTGTAGCTAACATTTCTTTTAATGTAACCTAGCACCCTATTTGCTCTATTTTTTGCCTCAATACACTGCTTTGAAAATTTCAGTGACCTATCTACTACTACTCCTAAGTCCTTCTCATCTTCAACTGAATTAAGCCAATACCCAATACCCATCCATTGCATACAACCTCCTATTCCTGTAAAACCCACCCCAGACATCTACAAACACCAATCCTAACTCCTCACACAGTCCTTTCACAAATTCATTCAAACCAATTGCACGCGATAACCATTCTACCCCCACATCTAATCTCGGAAGCACACCAGAAACAACACCTTTTACCCTGCTTTTACTCATACTTTCAACTAACCTTTTATACTACTCACGTAACTCATATGTACCCACCTTCTTTACATCATTCACTCCCACATGCGTAATCACAACTGCATCCCTCTCACACCCAGAAACCAGCCTATCATACCTCTCACAAACATCACTTACACCAGCACCCCCGACAGACAAACTCTCATTCCCTTCCACTTGCTATCACTCAACTTCCTATCTAAATACCTAATCTGAGAGTCACCCATCACTAGCACCTCAGTCATTCTCCTATTCTGTCTTGGCCTAACATTACCCTCCCTCCTGCTCTCAGTCACACTACCACCCATCCTGCTTTCATCCACAATCACACCAGGCAAATCACTTTCACACTCTTCCTCTCTCAGGACATTGAATCTGTTAGTCAACCTAACAGGTTCTATGTCCTTCCTTTTCAAACACCTAATCTGTCCTAACTTATCTATCCTATCCATTTTCACCCACCATTCATCATCACTCACAACTTAGCACTAATCTCACCCTTCAATCGCACACTTGCATCTCTTCTCACCTGAAACACCAAATCATTCAACCTCTTACATTCTCCACTCAACCTCCTAACCTCCCCTTCCAGAAAACACATACAGCATTGTTACATTCACTCTCCTTTCAACTCCACATGCATCACACACCACATACACACTACTTTCAAACGGCATGCTCTCACCATCTATACAAACAGCCATACTCTCAGAAATTTACTAAGGAAAAAGTTAACACTCACCCCAAAAAATTCTTGCTCAGGATTGCTGCCAGTTATCTTGCCCCCAAATATTAATCACTAATGTATTTATTACACAGTGATTGATGTATTAAATAAATACAATAAAAACTACACACCCAAATCAGTATTATATCCCAATCTTACAATGAGAATCAGGAGCTTCCTGTAAGACAACCTTCCAGAACAAAGCCAGACAGCCAACTGACAAAGCCAGTCTCTCTTCATAATTAAGTCCTTTAAGTTTGGCACCATCCTCTTAGCCCTTCGTTGCACGTTCTCCACCATCTCAATGTCTTTAACCAGGTGAGGACTCCATACCTGATTAGCATACTCTATATGTGGTCTTACCAACTCTACAAACAAAGCTTTAAATATCGCTGCATCCAATGTAACAAAGATCCTTCTGATTATTCCCTCTAATTTGTTGGCTTTATTTACTTTCTCTGTCAGGTGATCTACACAACTCAATTTATCATTGATTATTACTCCCACATCCTTCTCAGAAGTAATCTTTTTCAGTTGCTTCTCCATTTGATAGCCTTGATCTTCAATAGTCGTACTTCCTATTCTCATATAACTACACTTATCCAGATGAAAACTCAACAACCATTTTTCACTCCATGAGTATACCTCCTGCACATCCTGCTGCAACTTTTGACAATCCTCTTGATCTTTTATGCATCTAAATATCTTTGTGTCGTCTGCATACAGGTATACTTTGCTGTCATTTACTATACTATCGGGGAGGTCATTGATAAACAAAACAAACAACAATGGTCCGAGAACAGTGCCCTGCGGAACTCCACTTGTCACTGGCTTCCATCTTGATATTTCCCCCTTCACCACTACTCTTTGTTGTCTTTGTGTTAGGAATGCTGCAATCCACTCTTGGTACTCCTTTCCAATTCCATAACTACTAATTTTACTGAATAGTCTTCTATGTGCAACTCTATCGAAAGCCTTCATAAAATCACAATATATTACGTCCACTGCATGTCCATCATCAATAATTTCAGTCCATCTGTCCAGAACCTTTATGAGCTGTAGCACTGTTGATCGTCCTGAGATAAAGCCATATTGCTTGTCACTAAATAAACTATTGGTTCTCATGTGTGCCATTGTCTCAAAAATCTTACAGATTATACTTGTTAAACTGACTGGCCTATAATTCTCCTGATCACACTTGGAACCCTTTTTAAATATAGGAGTAATATGAGCAATTAGCCTATCTTGAGGGAGTTCCTTATATTTAAAGGAGTACTGATAAAGTATTTCTAAAGGCACTAATAATTGTTCCATAGCTTCTTTTATAATCCTAGAGTGGATTCCATCAGGTCCTGGGGATTTATGCCTCTTTAGATTTTTAATGATCTTCTAAATTTTTTCCTTATTAATTTCCAGGTGATTCAGAGTTGATACATTTTTCATCACACAGTATGGTACCTCATCTTCTGGCTCCATGACAAACACCTTCAAAAACTGCTTTGCTAAAACTTCAACTTTTTCCAGGTCACTTTCAGTTTTTCCATCTTCAGCAGTGCCTTTGTATAAGTCAGGAATCCTTGGTTTTCTTTTTGTCTTAGTTAGCACATATTTCCAAAATATTTTAGGATTACCCTTCACATTTTTTGCAATCTCCCTTTCTTTTAGCTTTACAGCATTTCAGGTTTCTTTTCTAATTTGATTATTCAGTTTTCTGTCCTCCTTCTCAGTCTCTAAATACTCGTTCTTAGTAGATACATTCAGATTACTCTTCAAGGATTTCATTCTCATCCACAACCTCTGTTTCTTCTTTATCTTAGACCATAATTTCTTATTCATTGGTAGATTGCTATTCGTCCTTTTTCTGGATTGATTTAAATTCCCCAACTTTCCCCCGTAAGGGGCGCGGCGATTTGCCATCCTGGCCGCCGTGCTGACGGGACTCAGCACCCCGTCCGGCCCCAGCTTAGCCTCTCTTCCTTCCTTCAAAACACTTGTTTCCTCTCTTTTCACACAACCTCTCCCACAACTTTCTCTGGTCAGCCTCTAATTTCACAGGGTAGATGCTGACCTTCCTTTCAGCCAACCATCCCGCATCGGGGCTGAGGGGGTAGGGGACAATGTTCCCTAACCCCTGAGCTCCGGTCTGGGGTGGCTGGTTTTTAACCACCTGCTTCATCCCCACCCATACCTTCCTCACATCCCTTTTCCTCTCCTCTTCACAATCTATATATTTTACGCCGTGTTCAAGGTGGAGCCGCCATGCCAATGGACTGCCAGGCCACCAGGCGGGAGGGGTGGTCCCAAATGGCGGCGCCTGGCTCTGGCGGGCTTGTAAGCACCTCTCGCAGTGCGGGCTACTGCGAGAGGTGTGCGCTATTGCATCCTGTGTTAATAAAAGGGTCACCATGCCCAATGATGAAGATCAAACAAAAAAACCCCAACCCCCAACTTCCCCAAGAACAACGGAGCCGCCCTCGGGCAGCTCCAGCAAAAAAATGGAGGTCCCCCCCTGTGCTTGCACAGGGGACCCTCCATATTTCTCTAACCGGAGAGGAGGCTTACTCCTCTCCTTCGCCTACGGGTGCAGGGGACTCCCCCTCACCCCCTTCTCTGGAGGTGCTTTCGGGCACCCCTATTTCCAGCGGCAGTCCCTCCTTTTCTTTCTAAGGGGACTGCCAAGAAAGCCAGCAGGCAGCCCATTGCCGACTGCCCCTCTTGTAAGCGGCTCGGTAGGGCAAACCCCCTTAGGGGGGAGAGGGAAGCCAGGCCCCTTCGGTCGCTTCCCTCAAAAGACCTGCTGGCAAGGATATTAAACCTTGCCGGGGTTAAGGCTTGTGCCTCCCCACAAATGACTCTTGACGCTGCCAAGGGGACCTGCGATGTCCTGGGAGGGGATGGCCAACTGGAGGCCCCTCCTGTGATAGACATGGTCCTTGAGGAGACCCAGCCTCAGACGGTAGGGCCTTCCATGGGGGGGAATCCGGGCTGGGCGCCAAGCACCAAACCCGAGTCCGCCCCTATGCAAGGTCCCCCTCAAATGGCTGAGGGCTCCGAGGCAATACAAGGAGGGGAGGGATCTCTTCCGACAGGTGCCCCCACGACTACCAGGACCTTCTCCATTTCGGAGAGGGACCTGGCTGAGGCCGGCCCATCTGGCATGGGGGCTTCTGCTGGCGGAGGTGAGAAGCGGGTTCATTCCCCGCCCTCCTCTCCAAAAAAGAAAAAGACTAGAAAGACAAAGAAGACTCGGGGCTCCTCTCCATCCGCGGGGGCTGCGAGGACGGATAGGTCTGCTGCCACTTTGGTAGGCGACCAAGCCAAGATCGGCACATCCAGCCCCTCTACCCCCCCGTGTGCGGAGCCCCTGACTAAGACCAAGAGTGCACAGGGCGGAGCCTCGATGACATCGGGGCCCCTCATTCAGAGGTTACCTGGCGTTTTCGAGCCCGCTGGCTTCAAACTTTTCCTCGTTATTCGCTCCACTGATGGCACCATGTTGTCCAAGGGCAACATGATCCATCAGAGGAGAGGATTAGCTAGTGCAATTGGTAGAGAGCCGAAGGTGACCCGTTTCTCTGACGGCAGCCTTCTGGCGAATGTGGCGAATCCCGCTGAGGCGGCTAAGATAAGTGCTCTTCGGACACTTCATGGCACCCCAGTGAGTGTGACGCTGCACTCTACCATGAATTTTGTAAAAGGAGTAGTTTATGCGAGGGAACTCGTTGACTACTCCATTGAGGACATCACCCTAGAGCTGGCCGACCATGGGGCGGTCAAAGTCGAATGTGTGATGAGAAAACAGGGAGGGGCCTCGAGACCCATCCCTACACTCTTCGTCACGTTCGACTGTGACAAGCTTCCTGAGTCGGTGCGTGCTGGTTGGTACCGCTACCGCGTGAAGGCATTCGTGCCACTGCCGCGGCGGTGCTATTACTGTCACCGCTTCGGCCATACGAATCGCTCATGTAGACGTGCAAAGTCGGAGGCCCCGGAAGTCTGTGTAAATTGCTCCAAGGTGGCACACGATTAGTCCAAATCGTGTGTGGCCAAGTGTGTTAATTGCAGAGAGCCGCACCCTGCTTCTTCGAAGCAATGTGGTGCATATCTCCTTGAGAAAGGAATCCTGGCCGTTCAGGCCCAGGATCGACTCTCATTCCGCGAGTAACAACAAGGAGTAACAACAAGGAAAGAAGGTACCCTAGGAGACCTTACGGTCCATTCAAAGAGGGTACCTTTAGACTAGCAATTGAGCGGGCACACGGCTGCTCAATTGTTTTGCGTCCCTAAACGGCCACTTTTCAAGACTTTGTCTAGTCTTGACTTGAACTGGTCAACAGATTCACTGTTGACAACTTCCACTGGAAGTGCGTTCCACATACCGCAGATACTGTAAGGGAAAAAAATTTCCACACAGATTGCGGTTGTAACGCTTCAGTTCAAGTTTGAAGCTGTGATTGCGCGTTCTGTTCTCACTCAGTGTGAACATATCCCGGTAGTCAACATTGTCGAACCCTCGAAGTATTTTGAAAACTTCGATGAGCTGACCACGCAGTCTACGGGTTTCCAGCGAGAACAGATCTAATTCCCTTAGTCTATCCTCATAACTTTTATGTTGGATAGAGGGAATCAGCTTGGTTGCCCTGGCTTGTACGTATTCCAATCTCGCGATGTCCTTTCGCAATGAAGGACTCCAAAATTGTACGGCATACTCCAGGTGCGGTCGGACAAGTGAGTTGTACAGGCACAGTACAATCTCCTGGTTCCGATAACCAAACTGGTGCTTAATATAGCCTAGCATCCTTTGGGCCTTTTTCTCCGCCTCAATGCACTGTTTCGAGAACTTGAGGTAACTAGTGATTGTTACACCCAAGTCCTTCTCGGTGTCGGTGGATTCCATAGCAGTGCCCTTAAGGATATACTGAGATTGGGGGTTTCTGTGGCCGATATGCATCACTTTGCATTTGCCCACGTTAAAAGGCATCTGCCACATGTTCGACCACTCCCCAATCTTCCCAAGATCTTCCTGCAGGCGGGCAGTATTTCCATCCTTTGCAACGTTCATACCAAGCTTGGTATTGTCAGCAAATTTGGAAATCTTGGCAACCATGTCACCGTCCATGTCGTTGACGTAGATGATGAATAGTAGTGGTCCCATGACAGAACCTTGAGGCACCCCGCTAGTAACGGGCACCCACTCAGAAGACTCTCCATTCACCACCACCCGTTGCCGTCTGCCACTTAGCCAGTTCTCGATCCAGCCGGCTACCTTTCCGTCTATGCCTAGCGCTCGCACTTTCTGGAGAAGGCGGCGGTGTGGTACCTTATCAAAGGCTTTCTGAAAGTCTAGGTAGACCACATCCACCGCCTTGTCCCGATCGTGCTCACTGAAAACGAAGTGGAAGAATTCCACAAGGTTCGTCAGGCATGACCGTTGCCTTCGGAAGCCGTGCTGGGAACTCTTCAGTAGCAGGTTTGACTCTAAATACGACGTCACTTTGTCCACCATGATGCTTCCATGAGTTTACCGACTATTGAAGTGAGACTGATAGGTCGGTAGTTCGACGGTTGGTTACGGTCTCCTTTCTTGAAGATAGGAGTCACCTCCGCCTCACGCCAGTCTCTAGGAACGCATTTGGTCCGGATTGACATGTTAAAGATAGCGCACAGATGTCGTGATACTTCATCGCACACTTCCTTCAACACTTTAGGTAGAAACCCGTCCGGTCCAGGGGACTTATTCGTCTTTAGGTCAGCGATCTTTTTCTTTATTTCTCCTTCGGTGAAGTCCATTGCCTCCAGCCTTTCCCCCGAGTAGGAATCCGTCGGCTGGGGAATGGGACCACACTCTTCAGTAAACACTGAAGAGAAGTAGTCATTGAGGAGGTTAGCATTTTCTGCATCTGAATGCTTTAATGTCCCCTCCTCATTCCTCAAAGGGCCAATCGTTCGACGGATTGGTTTACGGCTGTTCACATATCCAAAAAACTCCTTGGGATTCTCTTTACAGAGTCTCGCCACTCGGAGTTCCTCAGACCGCTTAGCCGCCCTTATACTGGACTTCACTCTCCTGGCTAATGACTTGGTCCTGGCGCGCCCGGCTCTGCCTTGTACGTCATATGCCTCAATAGTTAGAAAGGCACCCTCTGCTCCTGGCCCATCCAGGTCAACGAGCACGGTTGTTTCCGCGCCCATTCGGAGCCCTTCTGCGGGCTCTACCCAACCCGGGCGCTCCCCTGGTAAAGCTGGCGGCAAAAAGGGTTCATACCCAGCCCCGGCTAAACCAGGGCTCCCCCCTCTTCCCCCAGCGTGACCGTTTCCCGCAAGGCGAAACGGCCACGCGCCTCCACCGAGTCGTTAGACTCACAGGAGGCAACACCCCTGAAGATGGTCGCTAGGCCATCTTCGGGGGTTCCTAAAGCTGTCCCCCGAAAGGAGGACAGCAACAAAGGAGCTTCGGCTCCTTGGCCCACGCCTCGAGGTGGAGCGAGTGGCTCGGAGACAATGGTTCCTCGAAAAGAGGGCCCCCCGCCTCCGAAGCCGCAGCGCCCGCCTAAGGTTTCGAGGCGGAGGGAGGAAAAGACTCGCATGGCGAGCCCAACCTCCCCCAATAAGTCCTCGAAGGCGATAGCGCCTCCAGCGCTTTGTCCGGCCAATAGCCCCCGGGATTCTGCCCCCGGGAAGCGTACGGCCATTCCCGTGAGGGCCCCCGCGTCTCCTCCGAGCTAGGCCTGGAGGGCATATTCCTTCAATGGAATTGCCGTGGACTCCGGGCCAACTGGGAGGAGCTGCGGAGGCTCGTCTCGTCCCGCTCCCCGTTAGCTATTTTTTTTGCAGGAGACCATGCTAGGCGCGTGCCCCCTGCCCACCCTCCCGGGGTACAAGGGTCTTGCGACCCCACCACCGCGGGATGGCCGGGCTGGGGGATGCGCGGTTTACACCCGGCATGATGTCTCCATTCTTCCTTTCTCTTTAGATACCTCCTTTCAGGCAGTGGCTGTGCAGCTGCACCTGGATAGGAGGTATACTATCATTTCTGCGTACATTCCACCATCAGCTGACTTTGACGCGGGGGACTTCCGCCGCGTCGTGGCACGGTTGCCGAGGCCCTATCTCTTGCTTGGAGATCTGAACGGCAGGCATCCTCTCTGGGGAGATTACTCCATAAATCCCAGGGGACAAGTCCTTGCCGATCTGATCAAAGAGCTTGAAATGGGTGTCCTAAACGTGGATGAGTTTACGCATCACTGTCGAGAACCGCTTCATTTTCTTGCCTTGACCTATCTTTGTGCTCTTCGGATGCACAGCCTGATTTTGATTGGGGGGTGGTCAATGACCTCCATGGTAGTGATCACTTTCCCATTCAAATATCATTTTCAGGGCAACTGCCGCCTGAGAGACCACCTCGGTGGTGCTTGGCGCGGGCGCGGTGGCCTGCATTTCAGGAAATGACTGAATTCTCTATCTCAGTCGAGGAGTTTAGGTCGGTAGATGAGGCCGTTGAGTTCTTCTCCGGCAACCTCATCGCCGTGGGCCTGACTACTATTCCTAGGACGTCTGGCCGTTTTGCACGCCGACCGCTCCCGTGGTGGTCGGCCGAGTGTGAGACGGCCCTCAAACAGAAGCGTTATGCCTACATGCGCTATAAGCGCCGCCCGAACGATTTCACTGTCGCTGAATTTCGTCGGGCTAGGGCTAGGTTCCGGTATATTTCGAAGCACGCCCGCCGCTCTTCTTGGCGGGCATACGTGTGTTCACTTAACGGGAAGACCCCTTTAGCTGAGGTGTGGAAGCGAGTCAAAAGGATTCGGGGCAAGTTCTCGCAGGACCCCCCTCCCGTTCTCCAGGAGAATGGGACCGCAATCTCGGACCCCGCGTCCGTGGCGGAATCCTTCGTGACCGCTTTTTCTGCATTCTCTAGCCGTGATGCTGCTCCGCCAGCATTCAATGCACGTCGTGATGTCGCGGAAGGCCGCCGGCTGGACTTTACCTCCAGAGGCGGAGAACCCTTCAACGACAAGTTTACTGTAAGCGAGTTTCGTTCTGCTCTCGCTTCGTGCACGGACACCGCCCACGGTCCTGACGATGTCCCGTACGCCATGCTTCGACATCTAGGTGAGCGGGGCATGGCCTTTCTGTTAGATTTGTTCAACAGGATCTGGGTGGAAGGTCTTCTCCCAGACTCCTGGCGAATCGCTACTGTGCTTGCCTTTCGCAAACCGGGGAGAGATCACTCTAATCCGACCGGTTTGCGCCCAATCTCTCTAACCTCTTGCGTGTGCAAGTTGATGGAGAAATTGGTAAATGTTAGATTAGCCTTTTTCCTGGACAGCGGAGGCCATCTGTCTTCCGCACAGTGCGGCTTCCGCAAGTTTCACTCCACGTCGGATGCTCTGCTCCGACTGGAAAATGCCGTCTGCGAGGCTTTCCTTCGTAGACAGCACTACGCCACGGTCTTTTTCGATCTGGAGAAGGCCTATGATACCGCATGGCGATACGGTATCATGGAGACTCTTCACACGATGGGGGCGAGGGGACGCCTCCCAATGTTTATATCTGAATTTTTGCGAGATCGTCGATTCCGCGTACGGGTGGGGGAGCCCTCTCCGGCCCAAAGGAGCAGGAAGAGGGTGTCCCGCAGGGAAGTGTCCTCAGTGTCACACTCTTTGCCCTGAGCATCAACGGCATCACCTCGGTGCTTCCGGAAGATGTTCTCGCTACGCTCTACGTGGACGACCTTTCGATCTCTTTTGGCGTGGCCCAGATGCCAACTCTGGAGCGTCGACTCCAACAGGCATTGAACCGCGTCTCTCGCTATGCCGAAGCGCACAGGTTTCGGTTTTCTTTGGCCAAGACTAAGGTGGTGCACTTCTGCCGCTATCCACGGCTTCACCCCGACCCAGATTTGTTTCTTAATGGGGTGCGCCTGGATGTGGTTGAGTCGCACCGTTTCCTTGGTCTTCTATTCGACCGACGCCTCACCTGGGAGGCTCATATTCGCAGCCTTAGGGTCTCTTGTACCCGCGCCATGGACATTCTCCGTTCCGTGACGTTCAGCGCTTGGGGCGCTGATAGGGCTACTGCCTTACTTTTTTATCGATCCTTTGTTCGATCGAAGCTCGACTACGGATGCGAGTTTTATGCATCCGCAGCCGAGCGTTTATTGCGGAAGGTGGATTCGATCCACCACACCGGCCTTCGCCTTGCGACCGGTGCCTTCCGCACTTCCCCCATTGAGAGCCTGTTGGTCGATGCTGGAGAGATGCCACTCGCTCTGCGCCGCGTGCAGTGTATCACTCGACTGTACGCGCGAGCCCGGCGCCTCCCTCAGTCGCCAACAGCTCCCACTGCATCCGCAGCTGATCTCGATGGTGCCTATGCCGTCAAGAGACGCCAGTCATACCCTAAGCCTTTTGGGTTTAGGGCCAGGAAACTCCTTCGAGAGGTAGATATCGCTCTCGGGCCGGTGGCGCCCCTGGTTTCGCCCAGGACGCCACCCTGGAGGGTACCACATTTGGCTATTTGTCGCCACGCCTCTGCTCCCAAAGCTTGTACTGCGCCGGGAGTATTGCGTTCGTCCTTTTTGGAGCACACATCGTGTCACGCTGGAACCGTGCCAGTGTATACGGATGGCTCCAAGTCCCAAGTGGGGGTCGGCTTCCACGCCGTATCTCCTCTGTTTGAAGTCAGCGGGGCTCTACCAGGCGCTGCGTCTGTCTTCACGGCCGAGCTGGTGGCAATACACCACTCGGTACGGGAGATTACGCGACGTGCCCGGTTCGGAGACCGGATTGTGATTGTAGAAGAATGGTCCCCCCCCCCCTCCGTTCACTCGTGATGCAGTCCCAAGGCGGTTACCGCAAGGACATCCGCCCCAGGCATCGGCGAGTCAAAAGCGTAACCACAACGTGGCACCACTTGGTGCCATGAAAGACCCTAAAGGTAAAAAAGGTAAGATCTCCCTCAGGAGAGTGAGATCCAGTTTCACGTTGAACAAGAAATTGGAGACGGCTTTCTCCCAATCTCGATGGCTAACGAGGAGCCGATGTTTGACTTCGTGGGAAAGACCGTTTGGAAAGAGAACTCTCCTGGGGCCATCCTCAAACCCCTCTCCCCCTTACCACTCCTCCAGTGGGGGTGCGAGGTATAAATGAGGAACTCTGAGGAAAATCGAGGTAGTATACGTCAGTCTCTAGGTGACGAAGTCCTCGGATCCACAACCGAGCTACCGTGACTGGAGAAGTAGTGTACTTGGCTCGCCAGACCAAGAAGTACCCTGCAAGAGAGGCAGGGCTACCTACCTTAAGGGGCTCAGAAAAAGCTCATCCTTGAGCTAAGTCCCTGGTTATCAAACCAAACGATAAGTTAACTTTGGTAAGTTCGACTTACTCTCGCCAGAGAGACTCCTCATATCCTGGTGCACCTTAAACACCAGGGGTATTCCTCGTCCTTGAGGAATTAAGAAAAGAAGAAGGTAGTATACGTCAGTCTCTAGGTGACGAAGTCTTCGGATCAAACCGAACTACCGAGACTAGAGAGGTAGAATACTTGGCTCGCCAGACCAAGAAGTACCCTGCAAGAGAGGCAGGGCAACCTACCTTAAGGGGCTAAGAAGAAGCTCATCCTCGAGCTAAGTCCCTGGTTATCAAACCAAACGATAAGTTAACTTTGGTAAGTTCAACTTACTCTCGCCAGAGAGACTCCTCATATCCTGGTGCACCTTAAACACCAGGGGTATTCCTCGTCCTTGAGGAATTAGGAAGAAGAAGGAAAAGGCTCCCCCTCGAGCCCGTTATTCGGTGGCCACCAAACTCTTAAGTTAACTGGGTAAGGAACAAAGTTCAAATTATTCTCGCCAGAGAAATCCCCCTCCGTTATCCTCGCCCGTGAAGAAGACCCTCCCCGAGTTCAGTCCTCGTCCATAAGGAAATAAGTAACGAAGGAGAAAAGCTCCTCCTCGAGCTTGTTACTCGGTGATCACACCGCACTCCAAGTTAACTTGTTTTAAGAAACAAGTTCGACTCACTCTGGCCAGAGAGACCACGACTGCCTAGGTGTTGCATAAGGCACCGTATTGGTTCTCGTCCTTGAAGAACCCTTCCCCCCCCCAGAAGAACGTGTGGACCCCCCAGCTGCTACCCTCGCCAAAACGACCGTGGAATTTCTCCCATCTACAACTGGACACACGGCACGCGTCGTGAGTCAATAACATTTCTGAGGCCCTTTAAACTCCACATGAGTCCGTAAGCCTAATTCTTATATTATTGTTTTGTGTAGAGAAAACGTTAACCAAATTTTGGAGGGTAAACTAATTTAATTAATTCTTGTTTATAATAATATTTAGAGTATTGCTGTAATTAATGTATAAAGGTTGTGTATTCAATGGTTAAAGATAAAATATAAGTTTATTTTGTGAATTAGTGGGCGTTTCTTTTATACCCTTACGTGTTGCAGAACGGCTCTGTTCTTTAAGATATTCTTATAATATCAATATATATTAGATACACTTAGCACTCTTAGAGCTAGAACAAAAAGGAGGGGAATTCTACGACACTAAATAAAAGTGGTGTCAGGTAAGTAGGGTTCTTATCAGAAAGAATTCTACACAGTGATCTATAGCGACTCACAAAGCGCCCTGAGTGCTCTCGGGGCATTGGAATCTCCGCATCCCCTGGTTTGCGATATCCGTGACGCCACGGTTTTGGCGAGCCGGGCAGATGTCAAGATTATCTTCTGCTGGTTTCCTGGACATGTAGGAATTGCGGGGAATGAGCGCGCCGATGAGGGCGCCAAAGAGTCCGCGAGGACTCTGCGACCGGACCAGCGTTTCGCTCTTCCTCACACCGACTACATGGCAGGAATACGGGCAGCTCTTCGGACTGCTTGGCAAAGAAGATGGGAGACGGTCGAAGGGAACTTAAAGTTGCGTGCCATTGCGCCGCGACTGTTCCCATGGATCTATCCCCCAATGCCGCGGCGGCTTCAGGTTGCTTTCTGTCGTCCTCGAATCGGACACACTCGTGTGACGCATCGCTACTTGATTGGGCGCTCGCATGCGCCCTATTGCAATGACTGCGTCGTCCCCCAGACTGTTCGGCATATTCTTGTCGAATGTCCCAGTCTGGGTGATCTTCGCGCACGATACCTGTCTCGGTACCGGGATGGGCGGGGGCGCTACCGCCTGTCCCTTGTACTCGGGACGAGTGCGTGCACCATGACTGGTGGACTTATTGACTTTTTGGGGGAGGCGGGCCTTCTCCCTTTCATCTAACCCGTTTTTTTTGTTGTTGTTTTTGTTATTGCTTTGTTTTTGTTATTTCTTTTTATTTTTGTTTCCTGTTGAATTATTTTGAAGTAGCCTAGAACTAGGCTGTTTGTTTACGGCAACTTATGCCTAAGTCGGCAGTTGCCAGATAGCCCCTTAATCAAAAAATATCCCCATCTTTCTTTTGGGTACACTCTTATCTATTGCAACATACAATTTTGACTTGAATTTACTCCACATTTCCTCAATATTGGTTAAAGATGAACTGAACTTGTTTTGGAAGAAAAATCCCGCTGTTTTTAACAATATAAAAGTATTTGAAAGTAGGTACAGTCTAGATCAATAATAAATCTAACAATGATAAAATAGGGCCTATTAGATATGAAGGGGTTTTGGAAGAATCTGATGAGGAAATAGTAGAGGTCCTTAATGATCATTTTTCTTCAGTATTCACAGAAGAGAAACCAGTTAGATTAATTGATGATAATTCTAGGTCAAGGGAAGTAGTGATAAATTCTATTAATGTAGACAGAAGAGAAATTAAAGGGCTTATAATGGAGTTAAATACTAGTAAGTCATCTGTCCCTGACACCATTCATTCTAGGATACTCAAAGAAGGTGTAGAAAGTATTGCCGTAGCTCTTGAAAAGATATTTATTAGATCACTAGAGTCTGGAGAAATACCTAATGATTGGAAATTGGCAAATGTAGTGCCAATTTTTAAAGAGGGAAGTAAGGAGGACCCAAATAACTTTAGACCAGTAAGCTTAATTTCTATAGTCTGTAAAATTCTTGAGAAGATAATTAAGAAGGGAATTTCTGACCATCTAGAGAGTAATAGGTTAATTAATAATGCTCAGCATGGGTTTAGAAAAGGTAGATCGTGTTTAACTAATTTTATGGATTATGTAACTAAAGAATTAGATAGGGGAGAGAAAGTTGATGTAATTTACTTAGATTTCAGCAAAGCTTTTGATAAGGTTCCACATACAAGACTAGTTCATAAATTAAAGCTGCATGGGATATGTGGCAAGGTTTTAAATCGGATAACTGAATGGCTGAAAGACAGGAAACAGAGAGTTGTACTGAGTGGAGTGAGGTCAGAGTGGAGGAATGTTATTAGTGGTGTAGCTCAGGGATCAGTTTTAGACCCTTTATTATTTATAATCTATGTAAATGATCTTGGGCAATGTGTAAATAGCAAAGTGTCAATTTTTGCTGATGACAGTAAATTGGTAGCTGTAGTCAAAGAAGTTGAGGGTAGCTTTAAAGTGCAGCGTGACTTAAATATTTAAGTTGTTAGCTTGGGCAGCACCAAGAGGCAGCACCACCTCCTATTCCTCCTGTCCACCCTGATCCTCCACGTCCGGGCCATCATCGCCGCTGCTCCTCCAATTCCTCTGCCCCAAATGCTCCACCCAAGGGCCGCTCTTCCCCAACATACCAGGAGGAACCCAACACCAATGTAGCCACAGTATAGATCCACCACATGGCCTGCCTATCACCAATACCTGCCCCACCCCCCAGACCCCCTGTACCCACCCTCCTCCTCCAAGCACACGCAACCATCAACCCTCGTCACAACCCCAGCCATCCTCCCCCACCTAAGGAACAAGTGATCACGACAGATTCTCTCCGTCATCATGGACGCATATACCTTCCACCAACAAGGCAAATCAATAATTGAAATAACCTCCTCTCTCTGGCCAACCTTCTCCAATGTCCTCACCACACTCCTCGCATAATGACTCTCACTTTCTTGCTGTGGAATGCCAGGTCCATCTTAAGGAAAACCCCGGAATTCAAGCACTACCTAACCACCTCCTCCCCCTCTATAATTGGCCTAACAGAAACCTGGCTCTCACCCCACCTCACTTTCCACCTGCCGGGCTATACAATTCTCCAGAAAGACAGGCAACTAGGATGGGGAGGAGGCCTCCTCCTGGCGCTCCGAGACACGTATGTCTCCTCCCCTCTCAACCTCCCACACTGGCCCCAAGGCCACCTTGAAATTACCACTGTCAGGGTCGCCACAGACCGGGGTTGGCTCTCCCTGGCTGTGTGCTACAATGCTGATGGAGCTGCCACCTACCAGGAGCTATGCCACTATCTCTCCCACCTCGCACCCCCTGTTATCTTCATGGGTGACTTCAATGTCCACCACAGGTACTGGGAACCTGCTCTTCTGCTACACCTCACCAACACCTCAGGAAGAGCATTATTCCAACTCATCCTCTCCTCACCTCAGTTATCGCTCCTATCTTCCCTTGGACTGTCCACACGTTATCACGGCCATACAGGTGACTCATCAGTCCTCGACCTCTTCATCGGAGATCCATCATTGCAGCCATTCACTCTATCCGCCGGACTGTATATGGGTAGTGACCACCTTCCTCTCCTGGCCTCTGTCACCAACATCACTCTCACAACCAACCCAGGCTGCCTACCACGCTGGAGACGCTCCCCAACAGGCTGGGATGCTTATCAAGCTGCACTAACAGACCCTCCCGACACCTCCTCCCAAGGACTCAATGAAGCTGCAGCGCAGCTGGCAGGTCAGCCTTCAAGCTCTCCAGACAACACAAACTCACCCATCCTGGCAAATCATGGTGGAGTGAGGAATGCGAACAAGCCGTTAAAGCTCGCAGACGGGCATGGAACTGTTGGCGGAAATGCCACACTCCACAACTAGGGGCCGAGTACCGAAAGATCAATGCTGCTTGCACCTGAACAATCCTCAGGGCCCAACGAAATTCCTGGAGTTCCCACTGTGCCTCCATCTCCACAACATCATCCACAAAAGGCACATGGCACCACGCCCATCAACACCAATGTACAGAAAGCCTCCACCCTTACTGCCTACTATGCATCCAAAGTCAGCCACCACCCACCTCCACAGTTCCCCCCAACCTCAGCAGATTTTCTTGTAGCCTCTCTCTCCTCTGTTGGAATCCCCAAACTCACCTGGACATACACCCCAGGTGAGCTACATGAGGCGCTATCTATCCTCCCCACAGGCAAGACACCTGGCCCTGACATCATACTGTATCAGTTCCTCATCCATGCACCTCCCCAGCTACAGTAGACCTTCCTCTTTGTATATAACACCAGCTGTCAAACCGGCATGTTCCCATCATGCTGAAGATCTTCCACCCTACTCCCCATACCTAAGCCTGGAAAAGACCTCACACAACCTGCAAGTTACCACCCTATAGCACTCCTCTCCTGCATCGGGAAGCTCCTCAAACAGCTGGTCGCTACTCGTCTCTCCTGGTGACTGGAGAGCAAAAAGTCTACTCCCCCTAGAGCAGTGTGGCTTCCGTCCACACCGCAGCACCTTGGACATTCTGGGGCAGATGGAATTCCACATCTGCAACACCTACTGGAGGAGAGAGGTAATGACCACCCTGTTCATTGACCTGGAGGGGGCTTTTGACTCCGCACTCCATGAGGGCATCCTATACAGGTTGGCTAGGATGGGCATCACTGGTCCGCCCCTTGCATGGATCAATTCATTCCTATCCAACCGCACCTGTGTTGCCTTCCACTCTTCACTCTCTCTGCAGTCTCCCATGCATAGAGGTGTCCCGCAGGGCTCCATCCTCAGGCCTCTTCTGTTCAACATCCTCCTCTCTGACCTACGGATCCCAGACCACTCTCGCCTCCTTATCTAGGCCGATGACATCTCAATTACCAGCTGAGGAGCCACTCAAGATCTGGCTGAGCTACACCTCCAGGAAGCAGCTTATGCATTCTCTGCCTGGATGACTGCTTGGGGCCTTTCATTCAGCGCCCCCAAAAGTGCAGCCATGTGTTTCACCCTCAAAGGGTCACAACCCCACCCAGCATCACCATCAGTGGACATCCTGTCTCATACATCAGGTCCCATCACCTCCTTGACCTCCGGTTCAACGGCGCCCGCCTCACCTGGTCCCCCCACATCAAACACCTACGGATCTCCTGCAATAAGCGTCTCAACATCATGAAAAGGGTGGTAGGAGTTCGATGGAGGTGGGGGCAGCCGGGACCTTCTCCTCAACTATTACCAGGTAGCCACCAGATCCAAACTATCTTATGGGAGCAGCCTCTATGGCTCTGCAGCCCCCCCACCACTCCGCAAACTGAGCATCATCCAGCACTCGGCCCTGAGGATAGCCATGGGTGCAATGAGGTCCTCCCCCATCTCAGCCCTCCATGCAGAATGTGGCCTCCTTCCCCTACACCTCCAGGGATGAGAGGCCTTGTGCCACCAGTACCACCACATCCAGACCTTACCACCTCCCCACCCCCTTGCAGCCATCTACTCCACATCTGGAGTAGACCCACAGCTGCTTCCTGGTGCACGGCAGCCTCTACTTGTCCGAGCACTGCTTGCCTACAGCACACTATGCCTGCCCTGACCCCCAGTGCCTTCCTGGATGGACCTCACCCCCAGGTTTGCTCTCACCATACCCAACCTCCCTCTCAAGCACTCAGCTGGCCCTATGGCTGCAACTCTGTTCGCCCACCTGCAACACACCCGCTACCATCATCACCTCCAGGTATACACTGACAGTTCCCACTCTCCATCCCCCCCTTCCACTGCAGCTGCCATTTACATCCCCCGCTCCACCATCTGCCAAACAGGCAGCTGCCTCCAGAGATAGACATCGTAACCGTGGAACTATTTGCAATCCGGCAAGCAGATACCCTGTCATCTCTGCAACCCCCCCCCCCGTAAGGGGCGTGGCGATTTGCCATCCTGGCCGCCGTGCTGACGGGATCCACGCTCCGTCCGGCCCCAGCTTAGCCTCTCTTCCTTCAGATAGCCCGATTTCTCCCCTACCTCGTCGCTTTTCATACAACCTCTCCCACAACTTTCTCTGGTCAGCCTCTAATTTCACAGGGTAGATGCTGACCTTCTTCTGAAGCCAACCGTCCCGGATCGGGGCTGGGGGGAGAGGGGACATTGTTCCCTAACCCCTGAGCTCCGGTTCGGGATGTTTTTTTTTTAACAACCTGCTTCATCCCCACCCATACCTTCCTCACATCCCCTTTCCTCCCCTCTTCACATTCTATCAATTTTACGCCGTGTCCAAGGTGTAGCCGCCATGCCGATGGACTGCCAGGCCACCAGGTGGGAGGGGTGGTCCCGAATGGCGGTGCCTGGCTTGTAAGCACCTCTCGCAGTGCAGGCAACTGCGAGAGGTGATGAGCTATTGCGTCCCGTATTAAAAAGAGGGTCACCATGCCCATGTATGACAAAAAAAACAAAAAACCCCAACCCCCAACTTCCCCAAGAAAATCAATGGAGCTGCCCGAGGGCAGCTCCACCGAGAAAATGGAGGTCCTCCCCCTTGTGCTTGCGCAAGGGACCCTCCATAATTCTTTAACCGGAGAGGAGGCTTACTCCTCTCCTACGCCTACGGGTGTAGGGGACTCCCCCTCACCCCCTTCTCTGGAGGTGCTTTCGGGCACCTCCCTATCTCCAGCGGCAGTCCCTCCTTTGCTTTCTAAGGGGACTGCCAAGAAAGCCAGCAGGGAGCCCATTGCCGACCGCCCCTCGTGCAAGCGGCTCGGTAGGGCAAATGCCATTAGGGGGGAGAGGGAAGCCAGGCCCCTTCGGTCGCTTCCCTCAAAAGACCTGCTGGCAAGAATTTAAAACCTTGCTGGGGTCAAAGCCTGTGCCTCCCCACACAAGACTGGCGACACTGCCAAGGGGACCTGTGATGTCCTGGGAGGGGATGGCCAACTGGAGGCCCCTCCTGTGATAGACATGGTCCTTGAGGAGACCCAGCTTCAGACGGTAGGGCCTTCCATGGGGGGGAATCCGGGCTCGGCGCCAAGCACCGAACCCGAATCCGCCCCTATGCAAGGTCCCCCTCAAACGGCCGATAGCTCTGAGGCAGTAAAAGGAGGGGAGGGATCTCCTCCGACAGGTGCCCCTACGACTACCAGGACCATCTCCATTTCGGAGAGGGACCTGGCTGAGGCCGGCCCATCTGGCATGGGGGCTTCTGCCGGAGGAGGTGAGAAGCGGGTTCATTCCCCGCCCTCCTCTCGTAAAAAAAAAAAGACTCAAAAGACGAAGAATACCTGGGGCTCCTCTCCATCCGCGGGAGCTGCGGGGACGGATGGGTCTGCTACCCGTTTGGTAGGCGACCAAGCCAAGATCAGCACATCCGGCCCTCTACCCCCTTGTGTGCCGAGCCCCTGACTAAGCCTAACACCAAGAATGCACAGGGCGGAGCCTCGATGACATCGGGGCCCCTCATTCAGAGGTTACCTTGCGTTTTCGAGCCCGCTGGCTTCAAACGCTTCCTCGTTATTCGCTCCACTGATGGCACCATGTTGTCCAAGGGCAACATGATCCATCAGAGGAGAGGATTAGCTAGTGCAATTGGTAGAGAGCCGAAGGTAACCCGTTTCTCGGACGGGAGCCTTCTGGCGAATGCGGCGAATCCCGCCGAGGCGGCCAAGATAAGTGCTCTTCGGACACTTCATGGCACCCCGGTGAGTGTGACGCCGCACTCTACCATGAACTTTGTGAAAGGAGTAGTTTATGCGAGGGAACTCGTTGACTACTCCATTGAGGACATCACCCTAGAGCTGGCCGACCATGGGGCGGTCAAAGTCGAACGTGGTGTGGTGGGGCGAATGTGAGTGTGTGTAAAAGGGCCATTCTCCTACCCCTTTTCTCAGTACCCTCTCCCTCCCTCTGTAAGAATGTGTGTGAATGGGAATGGGTTTGTTTTATTTTTGTTTAATTCATGTATAAAATGATTACCATGTTTTTCTTTCTTTCCAGGCGTTATTCTGGAAATATAATAGCTAATTTTGAAATATCACTATAATAAGATTGTACTTTGTTTAAATTAATCTTTTATCAAAGCGTTATTCTGGAAAGATAATAGCTAATTTTGAAATATCACTATAATAAGATAGTTCTTTGTTTAAATTAACTTTTATCAAAGCGTCATATTCTGGAAAGAGAGAGTGGAAGTGTGGACTGGCAGCAAGAGGGGTTCTATAGAAGAGTGCTCCACCCAGCCCTGAGAGGAGGGCTTTCGTGTCTCTAACCACCTGAACCGCCATACCTGCCTTCGTTGACAATCCTGCCTCCTTCTAGTTAACCAACTACCACCCACCTCCAGCAAGTCATAGCGCGTGTCCCCTTTTCGTTCGGTTGTGGTTGTGTTTTTTGTTTTGTGTAGAATTTACGTAAATTGTTGTATCCGCCCGTTATAAGATTCTCGTTTGGTATCGTTATTTTGATTGGGGAATTTAGCCTCATTTTGAAGTGTGCACACTTCCCTAGTAAATATAAAATTTTGTAAATATAAACTGTAACTATCATTGTATTTTTTTTGTAAGTAAAGGGACTGTATATACAATCCGTTTTATTCTCCCTCGATTTCTCACGTCCGGACAGTGTAGGATTCGGGTTGGATCGATTATCGATTGGGATTAGAGATCTATTTTCGGCCCGCTACATTTGGCGCCCGATTAGGGACGTGAGACTTCGAAACTGGGAGCGTGACTGGATTGGATTGCAGTCCATACCCAATTAGTGTGACAAGTAGTTTGATTGATTTTTCCCTTCTCCTATCTTTTTACTAACTTGGGAACAATGGCTGTAGCGGAAACTTTGAATGAAGAAGTAGTGCGATTGAGACTGGAGTTGAAAAAGAAAGAAGAGGAGTGTGAAATGTTGCGGGGAATGATGGAGGGAATGGAGAATAAAATAAAAGGGATGAATGAAAAGACTGATAAGATGAAGAAGGAAATGGGAGACCGACAGGATCAGACGGACCGACGGATGCAGGACCTGTATAACATGATGACAGGGGCTGGATCAGTCCCAGGACCTACAACCCTGACCCCTGCTCCTACTGAAGGGACTCTGCTAAATGGAATGGATGGCAGTAGGGTTGAGTCTAAAGAAGATACTGTGAGTGGTAGGAAAGGGGGTGAATGGAAGAGAGTGGAAAGTAAGAGAGGAAGTAAGCATGGTTCTAAGGTTAAGGATAGGAAGGCGAGAGGGAAGAGTGTGGATTCGCTATACTCAGATGAGGGAGAGAGTGACGATATGATTGGAATGAGTGAGACCGAGTTTAGCTCTTCGGAGAGTGAAGTGAATGTGGGGAAAGGAATTTTGATTAGGGAAGTGCCAAGGATTGATAAGTTTAGATTGCATGGGGGAAAGAGTATGGATGAGTTCTTCGGGGATTTTGAGCGGTACTGCAAGCTCAAGTACCCGCAGAACAAGGGTCACTGGGTGAGTGTTCTGGGAGATTGTTTGGATGGGAAAGTGTTGGAGTTTTTGCGAGTGATAACGAGTGTGGGAGAGCCAAAGTACGATGTAGTGAAGAAGAGATTGATTGGGCAGGTGAAACGAATGAAAGAGAGTGTGAAGTATAAGAGGGTGAATGAATTTGAGAAGGCTCGAATTGGGAAGAGTGAAAGTGTGAATATGTATGCACATAGGCTTGAGAGTATGGCAAGAACGAGGTATGGTGATGATGATGTAAATGAATGTAAACCACTCATGAGGAAGTTTTTGGACACGATCCCGTGAAAGGTGAGTGAATGGCTGAGTGGAAAGAGAAAGGAGAGAGTGAGACTGACAGGTGAACGGTTGATGTGGGAGGATGTGTTGGAACTGTTAGAAGATGGACGATTTGATGATGAAAGCGATCTAGAAGAGGATGGATGGTACAGTGTGAATGTTGGGGGTAAGAAGCCCAGGAGCTTTCATCCACCCCAGCAGTTTGTCAGCTACAGGGATGCCCTGAAGGCTGCACCAGCTGGAGTGATGTCAAACTTCCTGGGCCGGCAGAATGGATGGGCAAATGGAGGGTGGTCGAATGGAAGGGGGCAGATGAATTTCAAGCGTGGGAACGGATATATGAGAGAGAAACCGAGGTATGTCCCAGCAAATGAGAGACCGAATGGTGTGAGAAAGATTGTGGAATGTCGTCGGTGTGGAAGGAAAGGTCATATGTTGGCAGAATGTAGGTGGACATCTGGTGCATGTTTTGGGTGTGGTAAGAAAGGGCATATGATAAAGGATTGCCAGGAAAGTGTGAAAGAGTGCTTCGAGTGTAAAGAAATAGGCCATTTGAAGAAAGATTGTCCGAGGTTGAATGATGGAGCAACTGGTGGGGAAAGTATGAAATATGCATGTGGTAATTGTGGAAAGGCTGGTCATTATGCAAGGATGTGTCGTGACCAGAGGAATGTATGTAGCTATTGTGCGATGGAAGGACATTCAAGTGAAAAGTGTTGGATTAGACTGAGAGCGCAAGGTGTGAATGGAAAGTCTGAAGCGGGAAACTGAATGGTAAGAGGGTACCTGCTGAAGTATCCTCTGGGTGCATGAGTGTGAGTAATGTGTTGGTAAGTCTGTCTAGTGTGAAAGTGCTGTCTGGTAGGAAGTATGAGTGTCTGAGTGTGAAGGTGGAGTTGAATGGAATTGAGTGTTTGGCTTTAATAGATTCTGGATGCAAGGCGAGCTTGGTGTATAAAGATGTGTATGACAAGTTTAGCGAGAAAGCCCTCCTGTCTGAGTGCAAGGGTAGTTTAGTAGGTATTGGTAATAGGAGAGTGCCTGTGATTGGAATGATAAGGTCACCTATTCGAATGCATGGTATGATGATGAATGAATGTGAATTTTCTGTGATTGATAAGGTGAGTAGTGAGTATGGTGTGATTTTGGGCTATGATTTTATGAAAATGAATCGTATGGTTGTGCATCCTGCGAGTGATCAGATTGAGAGAAAGATTGGTAAAAATGGGGTGTATAAGTTGTATGTAGGGAAAGATGGTAGCGTTTTGAGGAGTGTGTTTACTGATATTGAGGTAACTGCTATGGAGAATGTAAGGCTTGTGAAGGGTGAAAGGGTGTCTGTTAGAGTGAGTTGGAGTAAGGATGTTAGTTTGAATGTGAGTGAGAACACTGTGATATTGGATGGAAAGGATGCGTGTTATAAGGTAAGGCGTGTTGCTTGTGTGTTTGATGGCTTGATGAGAATGAATGATCCTTTTGTATGTGTGCAGGCAGACCCCAGTGTGAAAGGGCAGGTGAGGGGAATCCAAGTCGGAGATGTACTGGGCCACCTCTCCACTGTCAATGAGGTAGGTATGGATGATAGTACGGATATCAGGGTGAATGTTGTGAATGAAAAGACATGTGAATGGATGTATAATGAGGTGAAGGACATGGTGAAATTGGATGGATGTTTGACTGAGTATGAAAGGGAGGATGTGTATCGAATGATATTTGAGCGAAAGGGAGCCCTCAGTAAGGGTGATCTGGATTTCGGGGTTGCAAAGCTCCCGGAATTCAAGATTGTCCTGAAGGAGGACTCCCCAATCTATCAGCGGCTGAGGCATTTCCCACGTCCGGTTGCTGAAGAGATTGAGGAGCAGTGTTTGGAATTGGAGCAATTGGGGGTGATTGAGGAGAGTGAGAGTGCATGGAATAGTCCAATTGTACCTGTACGTAAGCCGGATGGAAGATTGCGTCTGTGTGTGGATTATCGAAAGGTGAATGAAAGGACTGTGAAAGAAAGGTTTCCGATGTGTGTGGTATCTGAGTGTGTGTATAGTATGCATGGGATGGAGTGGTTTACGAAGCTGGATCTGGTACGGGGGTATTACCAGATGCCCATTGCTGAGGAGAGCCGGCCAGTAACTGCCTTCTCTTCCTCAAAGAGGCATTACCAGTTCCGGAACCTCAGCTTTGGGTTGGCTAATGCTCCCGGAGCCTTCCAGCGGTCAATGAATGTTGTGTTGAGTAAGTTTGCGAGTAAGAATGTGATTGCGTTTATAGATGATATTTTGATTATGACTGAGACTTTTGAGGAGCATATGAGATTGGTGAATGATGTGTTGAGAACGTTGGAGAGTGTTGGTGTGAAGGTGAAAGTGGCGAATTGTGAATGGTTTGCGAAAGAAGTGGAATTCCTTGGGCATATGGTGAGTGAGAATGGATTGCGTAAATCATCGAAGTATGTTGAGAAGGTGCGAATGTTTCCTAAACCGGTGACTGTGAAGCAACTGAAGTCATTTTTGGGTTTGATTGAGTTCCAGCGAAAGTTTATACGTGATTGTTCTGGTGTGAGTAAGCCTCTGACTGAGTGGATGGGCAAGAAAGGTAGTACGGTTGTCAAGTGGAATGATAAGATGAATGCGGCGTATGAGAGACTGAAGGAGGCAGCGGCTGAAGATGTTGAATTAGCTTACCCAGATTATAGTGTAAATGCTAAAATGCTTGAATTGTATACAGATGCGAGTGGGTATTGTATGGGAGGTTTTCTGATGCAAGAGCAGCGTTTGAATGGAGAGAATGTCAGGCGAATAATTGGGTATGTATCCAAGGCTATGAATGTTGCAGAACGAAAGTATTCGACTGTGGAACGAGAGCTGGCTGCGATAAGATATTGTTTGAAAGTGTTGCGTCCATTTTTGTATGGTGTGAGGTTTGTGATAAAAACCGATCATCAACCTCTTGTGTATCTGCAGCGTATGAAGTGGGCTGATAGTAGGATTGCAAGGACTTTGGAAGATTTGAGTGACTTTGACTATGTGATTGAGTATGTGCCTGGTGAACGGAATGGAGTGGCTGATTTGATGTCAAGGTATCCTGGTACGAATGATGAAAATGTGTGTGGAGTGAGTGATCCTGAGTATTTGCCGAAAGGAATTATGAATGGAAAAGAGAGTAAGGGTGGTGGTGATTCCTTGTTTGAGAGTGTATGGAATGGTTTGCAAGATTTGAAGAGTGATGGAGTAGATGTGAGAGTGCCCGATAGTGTAGATGATTTAAGGAAGGAGGTAATGAATGAAGTGTGTAGTAAGCCTGAAAGCATTGGTATGGCAAAGGTGTGGAACTTCATGAAAGAATTGAGAGCGATGTGTATGCAAGGGGTCCCGCCATTTCAGGAAGTGTTGATTGTAGTGAGTCGTTTGTATGGAGTGATTGTTTCTGTGCACTTTGGTGGTGAGAGGCCGATTGTGTACATCTGCAATGTTTGAGCGGTGTGCACTACAATTGGGTAATTGAAAAGTGTTCATATATAAGAGAGAAGAATGATTGTCTGGATGAAGATGAGTGTGTGTTGAGTGATGATATGGGAGTTAATGACAGTGTGGATATCAGTGCTGATGTTGGTGTGCTTGTTCCTTCTGTGTATTGCGAACATGGTGGACCTGATATGATGGAAGCGAGAGTGAAAGTTAGTGAAAGGTTGTTCTGTGGTTTGATTGATACTGGAGCGCAAGTGTCTTTAGTGAATGAGAATATTCTGAGTAAGTATGAAGAGTTTAGATGTTGCGAGCATAAACCTGTGAAGTTACGGATAAGTGGATTAGGGAATGGCATGATAGTGGCATGGGAACAGGTTAGTCTGAAAGTGAGTTTGGGTAATGGTGTGAATGTGAAGCATGACTTTGTGATTCTGAAAGGTGAGCAAATGCCTTGTTGTTTCTTGCTTGGTGTAGACTTTATGAGATTAAATGATTTGTCTTTGGATGCTGATAAGGATTGTCTTATGAAAGGTGAATGTGAGGTGATGAAGTTGAATGAGTGTGCAAAGAATGTTGTCAAGTTTTGTGGTATGATTGAGTTGGTCATGGATGATGAGAATGAGATTTTAAGTGATGATGATATTCTAGAGATGCAAGAGATGTGTCCTTTTGTTAGTGAGTTGAAGAGGTGTGTAATGATGCGTGTTGATTTGAATGAATGGCCAGAGTGTTTAAGTGATTTTAAAAGGTATGCTAAGGATTTTGTTGTTTGTATGGATGTTGTATATTTTGTGAGGCATGTGAAGGGTGGTGATGATATGTATGTACCTGTGATGTCCTTAGTTGGTATGATTGGTCTGGTGAAGTAAAGGGACTGTATATACAATCCGTTTTATTCTCCCTCGATTTCTCACGTCCGGACAGTGTAGGAAGCGGGTTGGATCGATTATCGATTGGGATTAGAGATCTATTTTCGGCCCGCTACAGTGTGATGAGAAAACAGGGAGGGGCCTCGAGACCCACCCCTACACTCTTCGTCATGTTCGACTGTGACAAGCTCCCTGAGTCGGTGCGTGCCGGTTGGTACCGCTACCGCGTGAAGGCATTCGTGCCACTGCCGCGGTGGTGCTATTACTGTCACCGCTTCGGCCATACGAATCGATCGTGTAGACGTACAAAATCGGGGTCACCCGAAGTCTGCATAAATTGCTCCAAGGTGGCACACGATAAGTCCAAATCGTGTGTGGCCAAGTATGTCAATTGCGGAGAGCCGCACCCTGCTTCTTCGAAGCAATGTGGTGCATATCTCCTTGAGAAAGAAATCCTGGCCGTTCAGGCCCAGGATCGACTCTCATTCCGCGAGGCTAAGGACTTGGTCCTGGCGCGCCCGGCTCTGCCTGGGACGTCATATGCCTCAATAGTTAGAAAAGCACCCTCTGCTCCTGGCCCATCCAGGCCAACGAGCATGGTTGTTTCTGCGCCCATTCGGAGCCCTTCTGCGGGCTCTACTACACCCGGGCGCTCCCCTGGTAAAGCTGGTGGCAAAAAGGGTTCACCCCCAGCCCCGGCTAAAACCAGGGCTCCCCCCTCTTCCCCCAGCGTGACCGTTTCCCGTAAGGCGAAACGGCCACGCGCCTCCACAGAGTCGTTAGACTCACAGGAGGCAACACCCTTGAAGATGGTCGCTAGGCCATCTTCCAGGGTTCCTAACGCTGTCTCCCGAAAGGAGGACAACAACAAAGGAGCTTCGGCTCCTTCGCCCACGCCCCGAGGTGGAGCGAGTGGCTCGGAGACGGTGGTTCCTCGAAAAGAGGGATCCCCGCCTCCGAAGCCGCAACGCCCGCCTAAGGTTTCGAGGCGGAGGGAAGAAAAGACTCGCATGGCGAGCCAAACCTCCCCCAATAAGTCCTCGAAGGCGACAGCGCCTCCAGCGCTTTGTCCGGCCATTCCCGTGAGAGTCTTCAAATCGAGGAGGGCCCCCGCGTCTCCTCCGAGCTAGGCCTGGAGGGCATATTCCTTCAATGGAATTGCCGTGGACTCCGGGCCAACTGGGAGGAGCTGCGGAGGCTCGTCTCGTCCCGCTCCCCGTTAGCTATCTTTTTGCAGGAGACCATGCTAGGCGCGTGCCCCCTGCCCGCCCTCCCGGGGTACAAGGGTCTTGCGACCCCACCACCGCGGGATGGCCGGGCTGGGGGATGCGCGGTTTACACCCGGCATGATGTCTCCGTTCTTCCTTTCTCTTTAGATACCTCCTTTCAGGCAGTGGCTGTGCAGTTGCACCGGGATAGGAGGTATACTATCATTTCTGCGTACATTCCACCGTCGGCTGACTTTGACGCGGGGGACTTCCGCCGCGTCGTGGCACGGTTGCCGAGGCCCTATCTCTTGCTTGGAGATCTGAACGGCAGGCATCCTCTCTGGGGAGATTACTCCATAAATCCCAGGGGACAAGTCCTTGCCGATCTGATCGAAGAGCTTGAGATGGGTGTCCTAAACGTGGATGAGTTTACGCATCACTGTCCGAGAACCGCTTCATTTTCTTGCCTTGACCTATCTTTGTGCTCTTCGGATGCACAGCCTGATTTTGATTGGGGGGTGGTTGATGACCTCCATGGTAGTGATCACTTTCCCATTCAAATATCATTTTCAGGGCAACTGCCGCCTGAGAGACCACCTCGGTGGTGCTTGACGCGGGCGTGGTGGCCTGCATTTCAGGAAATGACTGAATTCTCTATCTCAGTCGAGGAGTTTAGGACGGTAGATGAGGCCGTTGAGTTCTTCTCCGGCAACCTCATCGCCGTGGGCCTGACTACTATTCCTAGGACGTCTGGCCGTTTTGCACGCCGACCACTCCCATGGTGGTCGGCCGAGTGTGAGACGGCCCTCAAACAAAAGCGTTATGCCTACATGCGCTATAAGCGCCGCCCGAACGATTTCACTGTCGCTGAATTTCGTCGGGCTAGGGCTAGGTTCCGGTATATTTCGAAGCACGCCCGCCGCTCTTCTTGGCGGGCATACGTGTTTTCACTTAACGGGAAGACCCCTTTAGCTGAGGTGTGGAAGCGAGTCAAAAGGATTCGGGGCAAGTTCTCGCAGGACCCCCCTCCCGTTCTCCAGGAGAATGGGACCGCAATCTCGGACCCCGCGTCCTTGGCGGAATCCTTCGTGACCGCTTTTTCTGCATTCTCTAGCCGTGATGCTGCTCCGCCAGCATTCAATGCACGTCGTAATGTCGCGGAAGGCCGCCGGCTGGACTTTACCTCCAGATGCGGAGAACCCTTCAACGACAAGTTTACTGTAAGCGAGTTGCGTTCCGCTCTCGCTTCGTGCGCGGACACCGCCCATGGTCCGGACGATGTCCCGTACGCCATGCTTCGACATCTAGGTGAGCGAGGCATGGCCTTTCTGTTAGATTTGTTCAACAGGATCTGGGTGGAAGGTCTTCTCCCAGACTCCTGGCGAATCGCTACTGTGCTTGCCTTTCGCAAACCGGGGAGAGACCACTCTACTCCGACCGGTGTCCGCCCAATCTCTCTAACCTCTTGCGTGTGCAAGTTCATGGAGAAATTGGTAAATGTTAGATTAGCCTTTTTCCTGGACAGCGGAGGCCATCTGTCTTCCGCACAGTGCGGCTTCCGCAAGTTCCACTCCACGTCGGATGCTCTGCTCCGACTGGAAAATGCCGTCTGCGAGGCTTTCCTTCGTAGACAGCACTACGCCACGGTCTTTTTCGATCTAGAGAAGGCCTATGATACCGCATGGCGATACGGTATCATGGAGACTCTCCACACGATGGGGGCGAGGGGACGCCTCCCAATTTTTATATCTGAATTTTTGCGAGATCGTCGATTCCGCGTACGGGTGGGGGGAGCCCTCTCCGGCCCAAAGGAGCAGGAAGAGGGTGTCCGGCAGGGAAGTGTCCTCAGTGTCACACTCTTTGCCCTGAGCATCAACGGCATCACCTCGGTGCTGCCGGAAGATGTTCTCGCTACGCTCTACGTGGACGACCTTTCGATCTCTTTTGGCGCGGCCCAGATGCCAACTCTGGAGCGTCGACTCCAACAGGCATTGAACCGCGTCTCTCGCTATGCCGAAGCGCACAGGTTTCGGTTTTCTTTGGCCAAGACTAAGGTGGTGCACTTCTGCCGCCATCCACGGCTTCACCCCAACCCAGATTTGTTTCTTAATGGGGTGCGTCTGGATGTGGTTGAGTCGCACCGTTTCCTTGGTCTTGTATTCGACCGACGCCTCACCTGGGAGGCTCATATTCGCATCCTTAGGGTCTCTTGTACCCGCGCCATGGACATTCTCCGTTCCGTGACGTTCAGCGCTTGGGGCGCTGATAGGGCTACTGCCTTACTTTTTTATCGATCCTTTGTTCGTTCGAAGCTCGACTACTGATGCGAGTTTTATGCATCCGCAGCCGAGCGTTTATTGCGGAAGGTGGATTCGATCCACCACACCGGCCTTCGTCTTGCGACCGGTGCCTTCCGCACTTCCCCCATTGAGAGCCTGTTGGTCGATGCTGGGGAGATGCCACTCGCTCTGCGCCGCGTGCAGTGTATTACTCCACTGTACGCGCGAGCCCGGCGCCTCCCCAGTCGCCAACAGCTCTCACTGCATCCGCAGCTGATCTCGATGGTGCCTATGCCGTCGAGAGACGCCAGTCATACCCTAAGCCTTTTGGGTTTAGGGCCAGGAAACTCCTTCGAGAGGTAGATATCGCTCTCGGGCCGGTGGCGCCCCTGGTTTTGCCCAGGACGCCACCCTGGAGGGTACCACATTTGGCTATTTGTCGCCACGCCTCTGCTCCCAAAGCTTGTACTGCGCCGGGAGTATTGCGTTCGACCTTTTTGGAGCACACATCGTGTCACGCTGGAACCGTGCTAGTGTATACGGATGGCTCCAAGTCCCAAGTGGGGGTCGGCTTCCATGCGGTATCCCCTCTGTTTGAAGTCAGCGGGGCTCTACCAGGCGCTGCGTCTGTCTTCACGGCCGAGCTGGTGGGAATACACCACTCGGTACGGGAGATTAGGCGACGTGCCCGGTTCGGAGACCGGATTGTGATCTATAGCGACTCACAAAGCGCCCTGAGTGCTCTCGGGGCATTGAAATCTCCGCATCCCCTGGTTCGCGATATCCGTGACGCCACGGTTTTGGCGAGCCGGGCAGATGTCGAGATTATCTTCTGCTGGGTTCCTGGACATGTAGGAATTGCGGGGAATGAGCGCGCCAAAGAGTCCGCGAGGACTCTGCGACCGGACCAGTGTTTCGCTCTTCCTCACACCGACTACATGGCAGGAATACGGGCAGTCACTGGTCAACTCTCCGCAGCAATGGGCATCTGGTAATACCCCCTTACTAGATCCAGCTTTATAAACCACTTCATCCCATGCATACTATACACACACTCCGATACCACACACATCGGAAACCTCTCTTTCACAGTCCTTTTGTTTACCTTTCAATAATCTACACACAGATGCAATCTTCTATCGGGCTTACGTACAGGCACAATCAGACTATTCCATGCACTCTCACTTTCTTCAATCAATCCCAATCATTCTAATTCCATACACTGCCCCTCAATCTCATCAGCAACTGGATGTGGGAAATGTCTCAGGCGCTGATAGATTGGGGGTGTCCTTCAGGACAATCTTAAATTCCAGGAGGTTTGCTACCCCGAAATCCAGAACACCTTTACTGAGGACCCCCTTTCACTCAAATACCATTCAATACACATCCTCTCTTTCATAGTCAAACATTCATCCAATTTCACCATCCTTTTCACTTCATCATGTGTCCACTTACAAGTTTTTTCATTTACAATATTCACCCTGCCATTAGTATAATCATCCACACCTTCTAGTAAATTATAAATAGTATTACCTGCAAAATTTGTACAGAGTGGCAGAGACAGTAGGGCTTGAGGTACACCAGAAGTTGTCCATCCTGTTAGGACAGAAGAGCTGTTTGTAACCCCGAAGGTACGACCAGATCCATTTATATATATTGTATCAAGCTCAGAGGCACCAGCTTTCTTTAATAGCCTAAAGATGCCAGGATCGTGAAGAAAATTGAGCTCAGAGGCGCCAGGCCCCATAAGACACGCACACCCAATTTTTGTCACAAGAGTGACTGCCAGCAAGATTTTTCCCCGGGGGGGGGGGGGGGCTGGCAAATCATAAACCGTGGTACCACGTAAGATAACTCCTCTTTTTGTTGTCTCTTCTTTTGTATTTTCGACTGATAGAATTCTAAGATAGGATTGTTCTTTAGTATTTATATATATATATTTTCGACTGGTAAGATTCTAAGATAGGATTGTTCTTTAGTATTTGTATATATATATATTTTTGACTGGTAGGATTCTAAGATAGGATTGTTCTTTAGTATTTGTATATATATTTTCGATTGGTAGGATTTCAAGATAGGATTGTTTTATTTATATATAAATAGGCTTGTGTGCATATTTACCCCATATTTTTGTAATTATTATTGTACTTTTTTTTGTAAGTAAAGGGACTGTATATACAATGTTTCATTCTCATTCGATTTCTCACATCCGGATTAGTGTAGGAAGCGGGTTGGATCGATTGGGGTTAGTCTAGATTTTCAGCCCGCTACAACCTGCCTCACTAACAGTGGAGATTTGATTCAGCACATCTCCGACTTGGTTTCCCCTCACCTCCCCTTTCACCCTGGGGTCCGCTTGCACATATACAAAAGGATCATTCATTCTCATCAAGCCATCAAACACACAAGCAACACACCTTGCCTTATAACATGAATCCTTTCCATCCAATATCACAGTGTTCTCACCCACATTCAAACTCACATCCTTACTCCAACTCACTCTAACAGACACCCTTTCACCCTTCACAAGCCTTACACTCTCCATAGCAGTCACCTCAATACCGCTAAACACACTCCTCAAAACACTACCATCTTTCTCTATATAGAACTTATACAGCCCATTTTTACCAATCTTTCTCTCAATCTGATCACTCGCACGATGCACAACCATACGGTTCACTTTCATAAAATCATACCCCAAAATCACACCATACTCACTACTCACCTTATCAATCACAGAGAATTTACACTCATTCATCAACATACCATGCATTCGAATCACAGGTACTTTCATACCACCAATCCCTACCAAACTACCTTTACACTCTGATAGGAGGGCTTTATCACTCAGCTTATCATACACGTCCTTATATACCAAGCTCGTCTTGCACCCAGAATCTATCAAAGCCAAACACTGAATCCCATTCAATTCCACCTTCACACTCAGACACTCATACTTCCTACCAGACAGCACTTTCACTCTAGACAGACTTACCAACACATTACTCACACTCATGCACCCAGAGGATACTTCACCAGGTACCCTCTTACAATTTAGTTTCCCGCTTCAGACTTTCCATTCAGACCTTGCGCTCTCAGTCTAATCCAACACTTTTCACTTGAATGTCCTTCCATCGCACAATACCTACATACATTCCTCTGGTCATAACACATCCTCGCATAATGACCAGCCTTTCCGCAATTACCACAAGCATATTTCATACTCCCCGCCCCCCAGCAGTTGCTCCACCATTCAACCCTTGGAAAATCTCTCTTCAAATGTCCCCTCTCTTTACATTTGAAACATTTTTTCACACTTTCTTGACACTCCTTTACCATATGCCCCTTCTTACCACACCTAAAACACACGCCAGATATCCATCTACATTCTGCCAACATATGCCCCTTCCTTCCACACCTACGACATTTCACATTTTTTTTCATACCATTCAGTCTCTCATTTGCTGCGATATACCTCGGTTGCTCCATCATAAAGCCATTCACGCGCTTACCAACCATCTGTCCCCTTCCATTTGCCCATCCTCCCAAGTTAGTAAGTAAGGACAGAAGAGAAAAAAAACAATCAACTATGTCCAATCTGATGACAGACTGCAATCCAATCCTCTCATGTTCCCAGTTTTGAGATATCACATCCCTGTTCGGCAGGTGCCAAATGTAATATAACATAACATAATTTCACAGATGACAAACGCCACAAGGGCCTATTAAAGGTCATCCGCATCTGTCAAAACCCATCCATAAAATGCATCCATATGATTGTGTCAGATCATGCATTTATAATATAGAATTTAAATAATCCATAGGATTCTGTCCGATCATGCATCTACAATATACATTTCAAAACATACACAGGAATGTGTCAAAAACAAAAAGCATCATCATCAAGACTCGCCAAAATCCAAATCAATCGTAATATATAATAAAAAACCGCATCCACAGGAATGAGTCAAGAATACCCCCCAAAGTTAACTCTCCCTCCCCATAAAATCATCTAATCTGCGTTTGAATATATTCAAGTTTGGACTGTCTACCATCTCAGATGGCAAACTATTCCAGTAATCTACCACTCTATTGGTGAAAAATATTTTCTAACCTCCAACTTGCACCTCTGTTTTTTAATTTTTAAGTGGTGACCCCTAGTCCTGTTACTACCTTCCAACTCAAATAACTTGCTAAAATCCAACTTATCCATCCTACAACAGATTTTAAAGAACTCAATCATATCTTCCCTCACACATCTTCTCTCAAATGAGAACATATTTAGTACCCTCAGTCTATCTTCATATTCAAAGTGCTTCAAGAAAGGTATTATTTTTGTTGCCCTCCTTTGTACTGACTAGCATGTTGATGTCATTTCTAAAATGTGGTGACCATGCTTATATACATTTCTCTAAATGTGGCCTAACATACGAGTTATACAGTTTAGGATAACCTCTTTACTCTTGTAGCTAACATTCCTGTTGATGTACCCTAGAACCCTATTTGCTCTATTTTTTGCCTCAATACACTGCTTTGAAAACTTCAGTGACCTATCTACTCCTACACCTAAGTCCTTCTCATCCTCAACTAAATTCAGCCACTGCCCATCCACTTCATAAGCTAAATTCCCTATTATCCCTTCCCATGTTAAGAACTTTGCATTTTTTTAAGGTTAAAAATCATTTGCCACTTCTGAGCCCAAGCTAATAACTTATTTAAGTCACCCTGCACTTTAAAGCTACCCTCAACCTCTTTGACTACAACTACCAATTTAGTGTTATCAGCAAAAATTGACACTTTGCTATTTACAGCCTTCCCAAGATCATTTATATAAACTATGAATAACATAGGGCCTAGAATGGATCCCTGAGGTATGCACCACTGATAACGTCCCTCCACTGTGACCTCCCCCTATTCAGCACAACTCTGTTTCCTGTCTTTCATCCATTCAGTTATCCAATTCAAAACTTTACCACATATCCCATGCATTTTTAATTTGTGAACTAATCTCCTATGTGGAACCATTTTCAAAGCTTTGCTAAAATCTAAGTAAATTACATCAACATTCTCTCCCTTATCTAATTGTTTGTTTAGTAACATAATCGATAAAATTGAGTAAATTTGTTAAACATTATCTACCTCTTGTAAACCCATGCTGAGCATCATTTATTAACCTACCATACTGTAGATGGTCAGAAATCCCCTTCTTAACTATCTTCTCAAGAATTTTACAAATGATAGAAGTTAAGCTTACCGGCCTAAAGTTATTTGGGTCCTCTTTATTTCCCTTTTTAAAAATTGGCACTACATTTGCTAATTTCCAATCATTAGGTATTTCTCCAAACTCTAGTGATTTAGTATATTATAACTTCTCAAGAGCTACTGCAATACTATCTACACCTTCTTTGAGTAACCTAGAATGAATGTTGTCTGGGCCAGATGACTTACTAGTATTTAACTTGAATATAAGCCCTTTAATTATTTCCCTGTTCACACTAACGGTATTCAACACTACTTCCCTTGACCTAGAATTATCATCAATTAATCTATCTTGATTCTCTTGTCAAAATACTGAAGAAAAATGATCATTAAGAACCTCTACTATTTCCTCATCAGATTCTTTCAAAACCCCTTCATATCTAATAGGCCCTATTTTATCACTGTTAGATTTGTTATTAATTTTATAATAACTAAAGAATTTTCTATTATGATTTAAATTCTCAAAAGTACTTTTCTCTGTAATCTCCGCTATGCCCTTTTCTTCTCAGAAATTTTCCTAGCTATCTCCTGATTCCACCGCAACGGCTTCCTACATTTCTTCCTAATAGCCTTCATTGGAATACACTGCTCCTGGACTGTTTAATATAGTCTTAAAAGTGTCCCACACCTCATAAGTATTCATCCCCCTGAATTCTATATCCCACCTAATCCGATTTAGCAAGTTTTGTAATTTATCGTAATCTCCCTTATAAAAATTTGGAGTTTGTTGATGTTCTACCTTTCACTATTCCCAAGTAAAATGAACCATCTGATAATCACTATTTCCCAATGCCTTCCTGACAGTCAATTCCTAAACCAAGTGATCATCATTGGAAAGAACCAGATCTAAGATATTGGCACCCCTTGTTGGCTTATTAACAAATTGAGTAAAAAAATTATCCTCAAAGCATTCTATAAACTTAACACTTGCTCTATCCATTCCTATCATATTTTCCCAGTCCACAGAATTTAAATTAAAGTCACCAAGAATAACTGTATCTACTTTACATCTTTTCCTTATTTTCCTGATCATTAACTCATCAATACAGTCAGTCTGTCCAGGTGGTCTGTAAAAGGCTCCCAAGTGTATTATCCTATTTTTACTGACCCTAAAATCTATCCACAGTGGCTCAACTTTTTCTTGCTTTAAAGAATTATTTAGATTTGAAGAAATGCTATTTCTGATATAAATAATGAACCCACCACCTGTCCTTTGACTAATGTACATATCATAACCCTGTAGTTCAAATTCACTCATGTTATTAAATTTATTTTCATTAACCCATGATTCTATTACACATATTATATCTATATCTTCATCAATAATATAACTAAATAACTTCTTTCTTATTTCTAAGACTACGAGCATTGGTATAAAGATAACTCAGCCCTCCTATCCCTGAAGCACCTCTTATACATTGTATACCTTCCACTCTATCTCCTCTGCATCTCTTTCCTTTCCCTGCCCCACCCTGTACTTATATGTAGCAGGCACTGAATCTACACTCTAACCCCAATTGTTCCAACCCACTTCCTACACTAAGTCGAACGTGAGAAATTGAGGGAGAAATGAAACAGATTGTATGTAAAGTCCTTTATTTTAAAAAAATATGGTAATTATATTTATATACAAGCACATTAAAAATATTTATAAAAAAAAATCAATCATCTCTTACGAATACTACCAATCAAAATATTTTATACAAAAGAAGAGATGAACGAGCAAACAAACAAATACACAATGAATCAAAAGAGGCTTAACAAATACACCGGAAGCAAATAAACCCCAAAAAGGAGTCCTTTTTATCTTACAATTTGGGGTCCCCCTGGTGGCTAATCTTTCTGGCTGCCACTTGTGTGGCACAATTGTTGTGTACATTTTTTTAAATGCCTTGGTCTCTGAGCTCATACAATAATTATGCGATCTTGTTGTGGTATTGAGGCTATATAAAACCCTCCGTCCAATGAAATACAAAGTATCGACAATTACGCTATTACTCCAAATCCTACACTCTCAGCTACTCTACAAATTGCACGATTAAATTTTGGAGTTCTTATCAAAATAATAGAGTGGCTTCTGCAAAGAGATAAAAAACACTTTAAACAAAACATGAAATCAAATATCTATAATATATAAAAACATCTCCCATTCACACACATTCTTACAGAAGGAGGAGAGGGTATTGGAAAAGGGTTGGGACAATGGCTTTACAAACGCACTCACATTCGCTCCACCACAGGACCCTTGTGGTATGTTATGGAGTTTATTTCTTATATCTTCATTTCCAGTTTGTGTCATTGGATGCTTTCTCTTTCTTCCTTGAAGAAGATAGATAGTATCACCTGCACCGAGGCACTCATTTCTATCTTCTCCTGAGTCGGAGTACCTAAGGAGGTATTATCCAATCAAGGTCATCAATTTACCTCAGAATTAATGGAGTATGTCTGCAAGCTCCTAATGGTAAAACCCCCTTTTACCACCCCCTATCACCCTCCCTCAAATGGGATGCGTGAAAGATTCAACGCTTCACTGAAATCCATCCTGAAGAAGTTGTGCGCAGACCACCCCCGAGAGTGCCACAGATATTTGCCAGTAGCTTTGTTCGCCTACCGGGAAATCCTGCATCGCACATTAGGATTTTGAATTGTTGTATGGTCGGTATGTCTGAGACCTGCTGAGCATTTTAAGAGTTGTTTTCTAACCAAGAAATGGACCGGGAAATCCAATCTTTCTACGCCTACCCCTTTGAACTCTGGCAGAGGTTAGAAAGTGTGCTCAAATTGCTTTTCAGAACGTGGACAAAAACTTAGATAAATACAAAACATATTTTGCTAAAAACTCTAAGGATCGTAGATTCAAACCCGGTGAGGAAGTTTTATTATTACTCCCCACCGAACAAAAACAGGAGTTGCCTAACCAATATGTTCTGCTACCTAGATGACCTGGTCAATGCAGTGGACTGCGGATACTGTGTGGATGTGAACTACCTAGACTGTTAGAAAGCTTCTGACAGAGTCCCTCATGAAAGGTTAATGTTGAAGCTGAAAGCAGTAAGAGTAACTGGATAAGTCCTGAACTGGATTAGAAGCTTCCACAGGGGTTCCAGCGGAGTTCCACAGGGGTCAGTCCTGTGGCCGGTCCTTTTCCTGGTGTATGTAAATGACATTGCCTTCAGCATTGAATCATCTGTGAGTCTGTTTGCTGATGATGCAAAGGTACACAGAGTCCTGAATACCAAGGATGATGTAGATGCCATCCAATGAGAGATAAAATGCCTGGAGGAATGGAGCGGTAAGTGGCTGCTCACATTCAACACCATCCAAGTGCAAGACTATACATATAGACCTCGGTTCCACCCCTGAGGCCTATTGACATTTAGTAATTGATGTTTAGTAGGCTTTTACATTAGGAATATTACAAGCTTTTCTTAGTTATGGGGGGTGAAGCCCCCATTTTGAAAGTAGCTAAAAAAATTAATTTTTGGCGGAAATAACCTAAAGTAGTTGGTGCTATTGTTGTCTTAAATTACTAGGTTAGTTCTGGTCTGGATCTTTTAAATGAATTTAAAAACGTTTTTCTTATGCAGTTCTATGTGTACTTTCAAATGTAAAGCTTGTTTTTGCTGGAAATACATACTTTTCCTAGTATGGACTTCATTCGATTATGGAAAAAGTATTCATTTCCGGGAAAATCGAGTGTCAGATCTGAAAAGTACACATAAAACTGCATAAGAAAAGCACATTTTTAAATTCACATGGAAAAATGTATTAAAATGAATCTTTACCCAAATTGCAGGTTGTGTGTTGGGTGTGTAATACTCCCCATTTCAAAATCTCCTGAGGACTATAGACTATGAGTTACTATATGGGGGGGGAGGGATACACCCCTGCTCACTCTGCTTTCCATCAGGAACAAATAGCTGAGCAATTTATCTTCAACTTTAGCAAACAATTGACTAAGAAGATTTAGTTAGCCCCCATAATGAGCATCCTTGGCCTTAATAGACTCCTTTAAATGCTCCAGAAAACAGGTGTGACACTGAATGCTCATTTGCTGTGTATTGAGCAATTCTTGCAAAGCTTCTACCGCTGATCCCAATTCTACCCCATGTGCTGTAGAATGCCCAGAAAAAGCATATATACTTATGGGTACATTCTTTTTGATGTTCATTATATGCCCCGGCATATAAAACTATTTTTCTAATATCAAGCACAGGGTGAGGCATACCATCTATACCTAGTTAAATTATTGTCTGAAATAATATCAGTCACTCCTCTTTTTCCAACATGATGTGTATTTGGCTTGCTGGGGCTTCACACACTTCTTCCTCCACTTTAAGTGAAACCTGTTGTGTTTTTCTTCATTGAAGTACTTAGTGGTAGATGCCTCCAATCATAATGGTATATTGATCTTTGTAGAACAAAAGTCTCATCCTGGCATACTTTAGGCGAGATATTATACCAAAAAACAGTTTCTTGTGGTGACATATTACCCCTCTTACACTGCTTTTATGGTTCTGTAATGTCTTTCCACAATTCCATTTCCACCTAGACAATATGCAGCATGGAAATACCTTTGACATTCCACTTCCTACACAGTTGCAACATTAATTTCGATTTAAAAATGCTGGCATCCAAAAGCATTTAATTTGCTAGTCCCCTTTCTAAGAAAAGTTTATTAACAAAGGGCATGTGGGCTTGATATGGTAGGCGGCCATGTAGTGATTCCCTACGCTGTTGAATGAGAAGAGAGTGGAGGGCATGCCCACTTTGGGTGGCTGCAAGTTTGGTGTAGGTACCAACAAGCAGGGTGAAGCGTCGGTGTGATAGTGAGGGTAAGGAGGACTCTGCCTGAAGGGCTGTGACTGGGGAGGATCTAAAAGCTCCCAAAGCTATACATAGTGCTGAATTTTGGATTACCTCCAATTTTTTGAGTAGGGATAGCGAGACTGCTCCATAGACCTCACATCTGTAGTCCAAGTGGCTCTGGATGTAAGAACAATAAAAGCGGAGGAGGGTGTTCCTGTCCACACCCCACTTGACACTTGCAAGAGACTTCACGAGGTTAAGTCTCTTGAGGCATGAGGTCATTAGGTATTGTATATGATGGCCCCAGGTTAGGCAGGAGCCATCTAATATTAAACCAAGGAATGCTCATAAAGAAAGAATTTCTACCTTTGGGGATGGAAATCACTATAATTCCATCTAGAATGGTCTACTCAGATATTGAATCAGAACATTCTTCACTCAAGCCAACTGGGTTTTAAGACAAAATGTCAGTAATCACATTAGGAGGGCCTGGGGTGTACCACAACTCATAATTGAACTCAAACAGATCTTCCACAGTATGGGTCAGATGAAATGACTAATTTCATATTATTACATAAATTAGATGGCAGTGTTCAGTATATAGAATAAAATGGATACCATATAAAAGACTAAGAGACATAACAGCCCACCTCAGAGCTGCCAATTCATGCTCTGTTGTTGAATACTTTTGTACATCAGAAAAGGTGCATGAAACAAAAACAATGGGTCTATTAACTCCATCTTAATATAGAATCCACTTTGATTGGGCAGCAACCCACTGGTTCCTTACCTTAAACCTTAACTCCATCTTTAACCTAAGACAGAACAGCACCAGTACCAATGTTATAAGCATCTACTCACGATTCTGATGGAGAAGCAGAATTAGAGTAATCTGGATAGACCAACATTTCTTTCATCTTTTCAAAAGACTGTTGGCACTCTGATGTCCAGGCAAGACTTCTCTGCACAGTAATTGCAGACAGAGGTTTTCAGTTGCTTTACTTTGTTTACCACATGTGATAATGAGATTCTGTAAACTGAGATAAATGATGGTTTAGGTGGGAGTTATATTTGTTTTGTTAGTGGGAGAGGTGGAGGACTTTGAGCTTGTGAGATTTCATTTACTTAATGAAAAGGGGCTTGAGAATCTCCAGGAAATGGATATCAGAGATATATATATACTAAAACTAACTTAAGTCAGGATTGTATGTAAAATTTATTTCATTAATATAACTAATTTTTTTCTTTCCTTTATGTTTTAATAATTTGACAGTTTAAATTATGTATTCCATTTTAGCAACCATTATATTGTCACTTTTAGCATCTGGTTTAGTAGTACAAAGCATACCCAAATTAGCATCATTATTTATAGCAGCTGGCCTATATGGAAAAGATCTATGCAAAAGAAAGCAAACTCAAAAAATACCTGAAGCTCAGGGTCTAGTATGTGGTACAATATTTCTAATAGTTATGTTCCTATTTTTGGGCATAAGATTTGGTAGCCATTTTATGCAAAGAGAAAATTTTCCACACCTACTTTTTTCACAATTCCTGACGGCTCTTCTCTCAATTTGCTGTATGTTACTTTTGGGATTTGCTGATGATGTTTTAAATCTTAAATGGAGGTAAGTAAAAATATGAGTGATAGAATTTTTATATTTCACTGTTTTTTCCTTGGATAAATAGAATAATGTTGTGTGTAGTCTATATGAACTTTTCTTCAGAAACTTTCTGGAAGAGATCCCTTCATTGTTTTTTTTTTTTCAATACATATGAGGGGCGGTCAATAAGTTTTGCGAATTGGTAGGGCAAAACAGAGGAAGGGGGATGGGTGTTTGTGGGGGTGTTAGGACAAGTCAGGACCTGCAGCCGCATGCTCCTGCCTCATCTATTTAAGAAGCAGTAGCTGATCGCAGATCGTCGGCCACAAATTTTTCAACAATGGAGAAGGTTGAGCACCGCGCATTGATCAAATTTTTGACCAAGGAAGGCAAGAATGCAAAAGAGATACATGAACGCATGGTTGCAGTATACACTGACACCGCCCCTTCCTATGCAACCATTGCTCGCTGGAATAGGGAGTTCCATCCAGAATGCCCGTCAGACGTGACCAACGAGGACAATGTGGCCCGTGTGGAGAGGATGATCCTTGAAAATCGACGGGTGAAGGTCAAAGAAATTGAGCGAGAACTTGGAATATCACATGGAAGTGTTATCAACATCATCCACAACAATTTGGCCATGACTAAGCTCTCTGCCCGTTGGGTCTCAACATCATCCACAACAATTTGGCCATGACCAAGCTCTCTGCCCGTTGGGTCCCTAGAAACCTCATGCCCTATGATCGACTTCAACGTCGTCAAAATTTGGAAGAGCTGTTGCTCCTGTACAACCAAGACCCGGCGGGATTCGAGTCACGCATAGTGACAGGTGATGAAACGTGGGTCCATCACTGGGATCCCGAGACCAAGCTTGAAAGCATGGCCTGGAAGCACAGGGGCTCTCCAACCCTCATCAAGTTCCGGACCCAACCCTCAGCTGGGAAGATCATGGCTACCATCTTCTGGGATTCTGAGGGATTGTTGATGGTGGACTATGCACCTCGTGGAAGGACCATCACAGGCCAATATTACGCAGAGGAACTGGCTGGGTTGAAGAAGTGCATCCGTCAGAAGCGGCGCGGCAAGTTGATATGCGGTGTCCTGCTCTTCCACGACAATGCCCCTGTCTACAAGGCCAGAGTTGCACAAGCTGCCCTGGGTGAGTGCGGATTCGAGGAGCTCAACCATCCCCCCTACAGTCCAGATCTGGCCCCTAGTGACTACTTTTTATTCCGCCAGCTCAAGGCTGCAATACATGGACGCCGGTTTGGGGACGATGAAGATCCAGCTCGCCATCCAGGAGTGGATTGAACAGCAGTCGGGAATTTGAAGCCTCAGGGACAAGTGGCTCAAGTGCATTGAAGTTGAGGGTAGTTATATTGAAAAATAATGAAACACTTTTCCTCATATCTCATTTCCTTATATTCGAATTGCAAAACTTATTGACCGCTCCTCGTATAATAGACCTTTCACAATATCTCATGTTTCAGGGCCCTGGCGGAAGGTAAGTTCAAGTTTCTCAAGTGTATGTCCTCTTGGTTTAATCTTCCTGACTCATTGATATAACCTTACCCCAGCTGTTGTATTTCTGAGTGAAAATCACTTTTTGGATTTCAGTTCTTGATTTTAAAATGGTCAAGTACATGGAGAGTCTTTCTCCTTGGTGTTGCTAAATAAAAATAATTTTGTACTTGTTTTTGAGGCCTTTTATCATGAATAATTGAAAACAGTTTAACAATAGAATTTATTCTACAAAATAGTTTTCATCTATTCAAGATCTTTTCCTTACAAAATAAAAGTTTAGTTATGCCCCTAAAATAAAACTCCTTAAACTTTGAAGCAAAGGGTTTTGTTCTCTCTTTGAGTATCTCCTTTTATCAAAGAATCTTTCATTGCAAATCTGATTGTCTAAAGAGGTAAAAAGGTGCAAATCTGAAGCAGACATCAGGTGAATATAGTGGATGAGGCAGTAGTTTCCAACCTAGGCTATTCAGTGTATCTTTCTACACATGCATTGTGTAGTCATGTGTTGTCTTGCAGAAACACTACTCCTTTGCAGTTTATATCTCTGGGTGATTTTAGACATGTTAACTTTTAACTCTCTGCAGTTGTGCAGTGTATATTTCAGTTGTCATTGATGTTCCTGGTTGCAGCAGCTTGTAGTGTACAACATCTGCTCTCTGCCACCCAAACACACATCATTTTCTGTTGCTGAAACTCAGACTTAGAACCCTGTAAGGAGGTACCTCATGTAGGCTGTTACACAGGAATTGCACATCCTCCGGGCCTGAGTGGAAATTAGGGAGGTCCTTTCACTGGGTTGACTTGAACTCTATGATTTTGCCAAGTTGATTTAAATCAAATGATTTTTTTTTAAAATCAATAATTTAAATCATGACCTTCCATTTATTTGAAAACTCCAAGATTAAATAAGTGATTTTCATCAGTTCAAAGTTAATTATTTTAACTCAAGATTGGGTATCATATTCTATATATCAGGATCATTAATTTCCCTGTTTAGTTCACAGATCTTCATTTTTCACTGCTACTAATAGATTCTGCCTCTACTATTTTCTTATGTACTGTTATTTTCAGGGACCAGGGAGCCATATTACTGTTTCAAGTTGTGTGTTTTTAATTCAGAGGTCATCTAATTCTTTTTGGTTATAAATATGCTAAACAATATCCTGTACCAATTTCAAGTTTAATTTCTGTTACATTTTTATAAGTAATTTTAATTAAGTTGAATTTCTAAATTGATTATCAAACCAAAAATATAATTTTCTTGTTTAACTGCTGAAGTAATTAGATAGCCATAGTGTAAATATATATAAAGTGTTTATTACCTCAGTTTAATAAAAGAAAATACCTTGTTTGTAATAGAATATACAGTAAATGAATTCACTGAATACAATGGTTAAACTAAATTTGATAGCAAACAAGTAATCCATGGAGAGATGTGTTGCTATTCATTGACTTGAAAAGAAAACAGGCTTTGCTGCCTTCTCAGTGCCCAGGCAGTTCCTCAATTTTGAATGCACAAGTCCATAAGAGGAGAAGACTCATTCTACATCAGAGGATGAGACTATGGCAGTCAGAAGTTGATGCAATGCTGAGAGAATATCACTGCCCAAGAAACTTCCATGAGACTCCCACCATTCAGAAACTGAGAGGCTTTTGGTCACAGAGTTAGCAAACTTGAATGACTGGAAAGGAGAACTTCATGATGATGGGAACAAGTGATGAAAATTTCTCACTGGTGTATTCCATGGCAGTATTCACCTCTTCTTCATTGAGGGCTTTCTTCTGAAGTGAAGGGTGAAGCATGTTGGCTAGCAAGTGAGCCTTGGTGGTGAATTGCTTGTACCTTTTTCTCACCAGTTTCTTCACTTGCTCATTGTTTTTTAATTGTCTACTGCCACATAATTCTTTGAAAATATCCATTGGTTGAGTGATGGTACAGTTATCTCTGTACCTGGTCTAGAGCCTTAGCTATTGGTTGCAATCTAGCCAATAGTTCCTCAGCAGATCATTTTAGCCCAAGATTGAACACTTTATTCTTTATACCAGGGTCATTAATTTCCCTGTTGACTTCACAGATCTTCATAATAATTGGCCAGGTATTTATATAGGTTTTCAGAGAGTGCCATATTGTTCCTTCTAATATCCTGGGGCATGACTAGACATTGACCACCTTCCTGATGATATCTTGCAGCAGCATAATGATTTTTTTGAAAATATTTTACTATATTAATCACATGCTCTTTTACATTATCAATCTCTAGTGATGAGCTAGTAGATTTAAATGTGCTGCACATCCATAGGTGAGGATGTTTTGTTGAGTGGATTCATCCAACAGTCTTTGCATCTTGGTGACATTTGCTGCATTGTCTGTCACGACACTTCCAACATGACCCCCCAATTTATTTCACTTCTTTTTTTTCTTCCTGAAGAGTTCACATGCATGGTAAATATTTTTGTTTGCTTTGTGACTCCTTAACAGTAACTGACTGAGAGGCCTGCTATAGGCTAATGCTCACTGGTAGACCTCCGAACAGGTTTCAACATGATGAAGCAGACTTACAGAGGGTAAGCCTGCTTCAAGTTATATGTATTTCAATTATTCTTAGTTATAAATATACTAAGCAATATTAGATTTCACATAAAACATATAATAAAAATCATCCTAAAAAAAAATGATCTATTTAAATAAACCTTGATTTTTTAAAATTAAAAACAACAACAACCCTGATTATATATTATAATTATTTATTAGATTAATATTAATTATTATTAATATTTGTTATTATTATTTATTAATATTAATTTTAATATTTTGATATTAGTATTTATGATATTCTATTATTATTTATTAGTATTAATTATTATTAGTATAGTTATTAATATTATTATAAGTATTATTATATGTTTTCTCCCTGCATTTTGCACCAGGAGGAGTGTTTCCACCTGTACAGAGTTGAGTCTGGTAGCCATGGTGTCTTTGTGGACTGCATGCCATCCTGGAATCACCTAGCACCAAGGTATGATGATAATAGGTGATCACCCACCCTATTCGTTAGTAGATCCAGTTATCTCTACTTCTCTTTATTATATACCCTTCCCATCCTGTTCACACTTGCTCTCCTATCCACAGAGGTTCTGGTTGCCCAGTGTACTTCCATCCTCTTATGAGCTATAGTTGAGTGGCAGTGTATACATTGAGGTCCCTACCTGCTGCAATAGCCGAAAGACCGCTGGCTAGGGTGAGTATTACCTAATGAATATGTTGGTCAAATTTCCAGGACAATATGCCCTAAATGGTGGACTAGGTTGGCAAAGCCCATCAATATCAGACCGGGACCTATTATGTATAAATTATCATATTCTGGAATTTCTGATAGTATGGAGACTTTTCTCTTAACCTCTGTTGCCTACCTCAGGAATGCTGGTCTGTTCGTTCAGAACTGACTGGAGAGCAACCCAACAACAACAACAACTTTCCATGAGGCCCCCTTTTTTCTTTGATTATGGTGACAATAGAAAGCAATAGTGGGTGCCTACAGGCAGGATTGGGTAAATCAAGGCACCTCTTTGACCAGAGACTTGACCGTGAACCAGGGTACCTTGAATGGCCACACATAGCCAGCCATCCCCTGAGATTGATATGGACTCACAAGAAGAGGGTCCTTTCCCAGCTGGTGTCCCCTCTGACAGCAAAGACCTCCATGTTGGAGAAGGTTTTTACTGGGGATGGCCCATCCAGCCTAGAGACTCTTTCTGGCAGTGGAGAGAAGGGGGTTCATTCCTCATCCTCCTGTCCCAAAAAGGAAAGAAACAAGAAGAGGACTAAAGGTTCCTCTTCCTCCACAGGAGCTCCAGGGATGGATGGGTCCACTGCAATTTTGGCAAGCAACCATGCCAAGATCATCAGGTCGAGCCCCAAGCCCCCAGCGGGTGAGGGTTCCCAGACCAACTTGCAAGTGTACTGAATGGAGCCTTAACCCTTTCCGCATGAGTCGGCAGCGCCTGCTTATGGTGCTGTATATGACATTTTATTTCAATTTTGCATTTATTGCATTTCATGTTATGTTTAAATTTTGCCTATTCTTATGATGTTTGTTCATGGTGAGAATATCTTTCAAATAATTAATTTAAAAACGGTTTAAAAAATGACATATTGCTTACCTATCTAAATACAATGTTTCCACCTACCTGATAAATCCATTGCTTCACATTCTTCATCACTGATTGAAATATATATGTCAATATCACTACTATCATTTGATTCATTGTCACTGTATGGGTTTGAAGTCACTATCTTCATAATTATCACTATCGCTTGAAGACATTGTCCAAATATACAACAAAATTAAAAGTTTAAGCTATATATTACGCAATCAATCACAAGTAATTTCCAACTGGCATAGAACATGCTTTCGCCTTGCAAGTATAAATAAACCCTGCCCACAAAGTGTTTTTATTGGTCAGTTGAGAATGACGTCATTATGAGACAGACACTTCAAGTAATGATCAGGAATGTTCATAGCGTACTCCAGCAAAATTACAGAACAGAAAAACTCATTTATTTCATGATGATAACCCTTTTGTCATCGTTGGGAAGGGGTTAATTATGTCTGAGCGCCCTTCTCATTGGAAGACTACCTGGCATTTTCAAGCCTGCTAGCTTCAAATGCTTTCTGGTAATTCACTCCACTCCACTGATGGCAACATGTTTGCCAAAAGCAACATGATCCATCAGAGAAAAGCATTAGCTAGTTTGATTGATAGAGATCTGAAGGTGACCCATTTTTGAATGGGAACCTTCTGAGGAATAAGTCAGATCCCTCCGATGCGCCCATGATTAGTGCCCTTCAGATACTTAGTGGCATGCTGGTGAGTGTGATGCTGCACTCTACATGAACTTCTTGAAAGGGGTGGTTTATGCATGGGAACTCATGGACTACTTCATAGAAGACATCACTTTAAAGCTGGCTGACCATGGAGTGGTCAAAGTCAAATGTGCAATGAGAAACAGGGAGGAGTCTCAAGACCCACCCCTATACCTCATCAGGCTTGACCGTGACAGGCTCTCTGAGTCTGTGCATGCCAGTTGGTATCACTGTTGCATGAAAGCATTTGTACCACTGCCGCAGAGGTACTACTACTGCCACTGCCTCGGCCATTCAAATCCTTCTGGTAAATGTACAAAGTATGGCTTACCCAAAGTCTGTGTAAGTTGCCCCAAGGCCACAGTCAATAAGTCCTTATTGCATTGGCCTAGTGTGTCAATTGCTCAGAGCCACACCCCGCTTTGAAACAATGTGGTGTGTATCTTATAGAGAAGGAAATCGTGGCCATTCAAGCTATGGATTGTCTCTCATTTTACAAGGCTAAAACCTTGGCTATGGCTCGCCTGGCACTTGTTATGCCTAAATTTTAAAAAAAGTCACTCTTCTACTGGCCCCCCAAGGCCTATGAACAAGGTCATTTCAGCATCCATTCAGAACCCTTTTGTGGGTTCTACTCACCCTGAGTGCTTCCCTGCTAGAGCTGGAAGCACAAAGGATCCACACCCAGCCTCAGCTAAAACCCAGGCTCCCTCCTCCCTCAGCATGGCCATGTGCCTCCACCAAGTTGTTAGAGTAATAAAGAGGTAATAGCCCTGAAGGTTGTTGTGAGGCTGTCTTCTGGAGTTCCTAAAGTTGCCCTCTGAATGGAGGACAGCACTAAAGAAGCCTTGGCTCCTACGACCCCAACCAGGGATGTTCTGGGTGGCTCAGAGACGGTGGATCCTCTAAAGGAGGTGCTCCTGCTTGCTGAAGGTTTCCAGGCGGAGGTAGGAAAAGATCCATAGTGGACCCAACTCCCCCCCGATAAGTCTTTGAAGGCTACTGTGCCTTGTTTGGCCAACAGTCCCTGGAGTTCTGCCTCGGGGAAGAGTATGACTATTCCCATAGGGTCTTCTCTTCAAAGAGGGTCCATGCCTCTCCTCTGAACTAGGCCTGGGTCCATATTCCTTCAATGGAATTGCCGCAGAATCTGGGCCAAATGGGGAGAGCTGTGGAAGCTCATCTCCCATTCCCTGTTAGCTACCTTTTTGCACGAGATCATGCCCCCTGCCCACTCTCCTGGAGTATAAGGTTTTAGCAAACTTACCACCACAGGATTGGGCCTGGGCAGGACTACATGGCAGGAATACAGGCAGCTCTTCGGACTGCTTGGCAAAGAAGATGGGAGACGGTCAAAGGGAACTTAAAGTTGCGTGCCATTTGCGTCAAATCGGACACACTCGAGTGACGCATCACTATTTGATGGAGCGCTCGCCTGCACCCTATTGTGAAGACTGCGTCATCCCCCAAACTGTTCGGCACATTCTTGTCGAATGTCCCAGTCTGGGTGATCTCCGCCCACGTTTCCTGTCCTGGTACCGGGATGAGCGGGGTCGCTACCACCTGTCCCTTATACTCAGGATGAGTGCGTGCACATTGACTGGTGGACTTGTTGACTTTTTGGGAGAGGCCGGTCTTCTGCCTATTATTTAAGCAGGGTTTGTTTTTTTTGTTTTGTTTCGTTTTTTGCTTTTTTTTCTGTAGGTTGCACACTCCTGTGCTGGAGGGACGTCCCTCGACGCAGGAGCTTGCTTCCTTTCCCCCTTTTTGGGGTGTTTTCCGTCTCTTTAATTTTATTTTAAAGTAGCCTAGAACTAGGCCAGTTTTAATACGGCGACTAATGTCCAAGTAGGAAGTCGCCAGATGAGCTCTTTAAAAAAAAGAAGAAGATCTGGATGCCCTATCAAAAGATGTTTACATGGGATGGCAAAGATTCATCATCAGAGAATTCAAACCAAACCTACATAGATTTTATTTCTCTCACTCCTACAGCTATACCATAAACACTTATTGCCATAAAGAACAGGGATATGTGCCCAATTGCATCAACTGTGCCAATGCAAGTCCCCCTGACTCAACCGAAGATGGCAAAATGAGATGCGTCAACTGCAGCAAACTCCATCTCTCATACAATAACAAATGTAACATTGATAAATTCAAAGAGGTCATAACCCCCCCCCAAGAGCAGAAATGCCTCAATTTCAGTTAGGTGCATGCGAAGGCACAGCCAATGATTAGTGCAAGAGGCACCTCATATACCTTAATTGTGAAGCCACAAAGGCTTTTCAAAACACCATACCATGCAGCTAAATTGAAAAGCAACTGCCAATGCATGGTGCAAGTGCACCTCACTGGAGGCCATCTCCACCTAAGAGGTTGGTTTTCTCAGGGCTGAGAGCACACCTGAAAACATTGCCCATCACATCCCATCCGGCTTCTCCGGATCATCTCAGAACTTCTTTCATTATACCTCTTTGAGACCTAAGACCATATGCTGTGGTGGCAGCCTTTCTGAGTGTTGTCAGGTTTCAATGGGAGAACCAGGTATGGTGACAAAATCGGTAACAAAGAGACTGAAAAATGCAAACATGAGTGATAGATATAGTAAGGAACCTGGGTTGAAATGCTCTTGTGCAACCATTTTATCATAAGTACCTATAAGAATAAAAAAGAAATATTTATACTCTGTCTTTTTCTATTTAACCTCTATTGCAATATTTTATGAGCCTTTCATTTTTTTTCTAGGTATAAATTAATTCTTCCAACAGTGGCTTCTGTTCCTCTTCTCATGGTTTATTACATCAATGAAGGATCAACTACAGTTATTATTCCCAAACCTCTGAGAAATCAGCTGGGTTTGGCTCTTGATATAGGTTAGTTTTTACTTATTTTTCCATTCAGCATTTCTTAATATTTTGTATCCTTTATTCTTATGGATTAATACAGAAATAAAGTACTGCACCTTTTACTGTGCATAAGTTAAGCCACATATTTGATGGAGCACAATTTGGCTCTACTTAATAATTGAAGATCCTTCCCCAGAATATACCAGATTTAAATCAGTGCTTCAGGAAAAATGTGTGTATTTTATCAGCTGTGTTTAATTGCAGATCAAAGTTGTTTGATTCTTAGGATTTAATTATGTATATAAATACTATTACAGAATTACAAATCAGTAAAGACCCTAAAATCCACTCAATGCTAGTTCAATGAAGAGAGATTGTACTTGTGCTGAAACTTCTAATCTTAGAAAGAGGTTTCAAGCTAAAAGCTTCACATTTTTTATTCTCTTCTAACTTTTATATATATAGTTGGTTTATAACACTTTGCGATCATATTTGTTCCCATTTTTCCTTCTTCCATTATTTTCCTTTGTATCTAAGTTAAACCATAATGTTTCCTTTCTAAGATAAATGTAAAAATACTTAAAAGTTTATCTCAAAACGTTGGCTTCTAACAGGGTGAACTCTAGATACAATGCCTTGGCTTAATTATTTAAATGGTTCCACAACACAACCCCTGCAAGGTAATGAATGCCTTGTATTTGTAGGAGCATGCCCTCCCAGCCTCAGTACCCTGTGTGTGTGTGTGTGTGAGGTTTAATATGGGGAACCATATCAGAGTTTATATTTGGATATTAAACAAACTTTGACTTTCACTCACCTTGTTCCCAAGGAACTTGACATCCTTCTCAAACCATTCATACTTAGAAACTTTCATTGTCCCTACACTAAAGTAATATGCTCTCCAGAATTTTCACTCATAATCAAAATATCATCTATAAACACTATTACATTTTTACTTGTAAACCCACTTAATAAAACATTCATAGCATGCCAAAAAAATATGGGGACATTTGCCAATCCAAAACAGGTTTTGTAACTGGTAATGCTTTTTTGTAGTTTAGAAAACAGTTACTGTCATACTTTTCCCCAGCACTTGCTACTTGCTAGTACACCCAAACTAAATCTAACTTTGTAAACCATGTCATTCCAACATGACACATCAGCTACCAGTCTTTCACTGTTCTTTTATTCATCTTTCCATAATCAACCAACAATTGCAATCTATCATCATGTTTTTGTATCAGCATAATCAACCTATTCCATGCAATATCCCTCTCTTCATTCAATTTCAATCACTCTAACTCTTCACACTGCTCTTCTATCTCCTCAGAGAGTAAGGGAAATGCTGTGGTCACTGGTAAATCAGCATATCATTCCTCAAGGAAATTTTAAATTCTAGTAGGTGGCCTCTCCAAAAGTCCCCCTTAACATACTTTCAGGCAAACAACATTGTTCTTCATAAGTTCACTCACTTTCTCATTCCCTATATTCTCACACATCAATCAGATCATCATTGTAAACAAACAAACCATAATATCAACATGCTACCCCTTCAATTCCAGATTTACTTGCACACACAGAAAGATCATTCATATTTATCCATCCATCAAACATACCAAGCCATTCTCTATACCTAGCATCCAACCATCTGTCCATCCACATACATATAGTTTCCATCCAAATAAATCTTGACTCGATCATCCCAGCTTACTTTTATTACAGAATTGTATTCCTTAACTAATTTCACAGTCTTTAGCAACTACTACTTCGATCTCTTTTGGTGCGGCCCAGTTGCCAACTCTGGAGCGTTGACTCTTACAGGCATTGAACCGCGTCTCTCCCTATGCCGAAGCGCACAGGTTTCGGTTTTCCTTGGCCAAGACTAAGGTGGTGCACTTCTGCCGCCATCCACGGCTCCACCCCGACCCAGACTTGTTTCTTAATGGGGTACGCCTGGAAGTGGTTGAATCGCACCGTTTCCTTGGTCTTGTATTTGACCGACGCCTCACCTGGGAGGCTCATATTCGCAGCATTAGGGTCTCTTGTACCCGCGACATGGATATTCTCCGTTCCGTGACGTTCAGCGCTTGGGGCTTTGATAGGGCTACTGCCTTACTTTTTTATCGATCCTTTGTTCGTTCGAAGCTCGACTACGGATGCGAGTTTTATGCATCCGCAGCCGAGCGTTTATTGCGGAAGTTGGATTCGATCCACCACACCGGCCTTCGCCTTGCGACCGGTACCTTCCGCACTTTCCCAATTGAGAGCCTGTTGGTCGATGCTGGGGAGATGCCACTCGCTCTACGCCGCGTGCAGTGGATTACTCGCCTGTACGCGCGAGTCCGGTACCTCCCTCAGTCGCCAACAGCTCTCACTGCATCCGCAGCTGATCTCGCCGGTGTCTATGCCGCCGAGCGACGCCAGTCATACCACAAGCCCTTTGGGTTTAGGGCCAGGAAACTCCTTCGAGAGCTAGCTATAGCCCTCGAACCGGTGGCGCGCCTGGTTCTGCCCAGGACGCCACTCTGGAGGGTACCACATTTGGCTATTTGTCGCCATGCCTCTGCTCCCAAAGCTTGTACAGCGCCGGGAGTATTGCGTTTGACTTTTTTGGAGCACACCTCGTGTCACGCTGGAACCGTGCCAGTGTATACAGATGGCTCCAAGTCCCAAGAGGGGGTCGGCTTCCACGCCGTATCCCCTCTGTTTGAAGTATGCGGGGCTTTGCCAGGCGCTGCGTCTGTCTTCACGGCCGAGCTGGTGGCAATACACCACTCGGTACGGGAGATTACGCGATGTGCCCGGATTGTGATCTATAGCGACTCATAGAGCGCCCTGAGTGCTCTCGGGGCATTGGAATCTCCGCATCCCCTGGTTCATGATATCCGTGACGCCACGGTTTTGGCGAGCCGGGCGGATGTTGAGATTATCTTCTACTGGGTTCCTGGACATGTAGGAATTGCGGGGAATGAGGGCGCCAAAGAGTCCGCGAGGACTCTGCGACCGAACCAGCGTTTCGCTCTTCCTCACACCGAATACATGGCAGGAATACGGGCAGCTCTTCGGACTGCTTGGCAAAGAAGATGGGAGACGGTCGAAGGGAACTTAAAGTTGCGTGCCATTGCGCCGCAACTGTTCCCATGGACCTATTCCCCAATGCCGCGACGGCTTCAGGTCGCTTTCTGTCGTCTCCGAATCGGACACACTCGTGTGACGCATCGCTATTTGATGGAGCGCTCGCCTGCGCCCTATTGTGACGACTGCGTCGTCCCCCAGACTGTTCGGCACATTCTTGTCCAATCTTCCTGTCTGGGTGATCTTCGCGCACGTTACCTGTCCCGGTACCGGGATGGGCGGGGTCGCTACCGCCTGTCCCTTGCACAGGGACGAGTGCGTGCATTTTGACTGGTGGACTTGTTGACTTTTGAGGGGGAGGCTGGCCTTCTCCCTATTATTTAACCAGGTTTTTGGTTTTGTTTTGTTGTTTTTTTTTCTTATAGGTTGCATGTTCCTGCGCCTGGGGGACCTTTCCCCGACGCAGGAGCTTGCTTACTACTCATTTTCTTTTCCCCTTTTTTTTAGTTTCTGTTGTTTGGGTTGTTTTTTGTGTGTGCGTGTTATTGCATTAAATTTAAAAGTAGCCTACTTCTTGGCAGTTTTTAATACAACGCCTAATGCCCAAGTAGTCGTTCTTAGATGAGCTCTTTAAATTAAAAAGAAAAGAAAAAGCAACTACTACTACTCTAAAAATACTTCTCATTGCCCACATCAAATTTGCATCATACAAAAAAATTGCTCCTACTCAGTACTTAGCTTGTCAATCACAAAATTTATATTCATTCATCAACATCTCATGCATTTTAACATGATTGCATTGGTTCAAAAGCAGGCAAGTTAGTTGCCAATTCTTATAATTCATTGTCACACTTTCTCTAATGCTTTATACAAATCTTTATATTTAAGGACCTGACCAGGTATCTCATGATATGCAAGAAGATAGGCTTTGATGCTTCTATGAACATTGCCTACAGGTTGCAAGAGACCAGGCCTTGATGGGACCTAGGCATTTAAGTATGAATAGTGGAAATATCAGTTTTGCCCCAGTAAGGGGACTCATCACTCCATCCAGCCCCACCTTAGCCTCTTCTCCTTTCAGACAGCCTGCATTTCTACCCTACTTCCTCGCTCTCCCTACAACCTCCTACAAACTTCTCTGCTTGGCCTCTAATTTCACAGGCTAGATGCCGACCAGCTTCCTCTCACCCAACTATTCCAGATCGGGGCTAAGGGGGGAGCGGACAACGTTCCCTCACCCCTAAGCTTCAGTCTGGGGTGGTGGATTCTTAACAACCTGCTTCATCCCCAACCACACCTTCCTCACTTCCCTTTTCTTTCTCCTTTGACTATCTATCAATTTTACACTGTGTCCAAGGTGGAGCTGCCATGTCGTTGGGCTGCCAGGCCACTAGGCAGAAAGAGAGGCCTCAAATGCGCCAACTGGTTCTGCAGAGTGGGCTAATGCGTGGGGTGATTAGCGTTTGCTTCCCGTAGAGATAATAGGGTTACCATGCACGATGATGAGATATAAAAACAAAATCTATTCCTTTTCCCTTCACCAGCGACGGAGCCACCTTTGGGCAGCTCCACTGAAAAAAATGGAGGTCTCTCCCTCCCCCTGTTCTTTCACAGGGGACCCTCCAAATTTCTTTGACCGGAGAGGAAGGAGGCTTACTCCTCTCCCTTGTCTATGGGTGTAGAGAACTCACCCTCACCCCCTTCTCTGTAGGTGCCCTCGGATGCCTCTCTCTTTCCAGCACTAGTCCCTGTTTTCTTTCCAAGGAGAATGCCAAGAAATCAGGAAGGCGGCCCATAATTAACCGCATCAGAAGAGGCTCGATAGGGCCTAACCCCTTAGGGTGATGAGGGAAGACAGGGCCCATCAGCCCCTTCCCTCTAAAGACCTGCAGGCTCACATATTGAGTTTAGAGGGGAGCACCTTACCTTCCCCCCTCTCTTCCCCAACAAAATACTTTGTGATCAATGGAACCTGTGATGTCCTGGGAGGGGATGGCCACATGGAGCCCTCCCTTGAGATGCACATTGTCCCTGAGGCAACCCAGCCCCAGATGGTAGGACCTTCCATGGGGATGAACCTGGGCTTTCGTACTGAACATGAGTCCGCCCCTGTGCAGGCTCGAGTATCCAAAGCTTTACAATGAGAGGAGGGATCTTCTTCGTCTGGTGCCCCTGTGACAGCTAAGACCCTCTCCATCTTGGAGAAGGATCTTGCTAAGACCGATACATCTGGCCTGGGGGTTCCTGCCGGCAGAGGGGAGAAACGGGTTCATTCCCCACCTCCTCTCCTAAAAAGAACGAGAAAATGATTAAGAAGACTTCAGGCTCCTCTCCATCCCTCGATCCGCGGGGACGGTCGGGGCTGCTGCCGCTTTGGAAAGCGACCAAGCTAAGATCGGCACGTCAGGCCCCGTTGCCCACCCGGGTGGGGAGTCCAAGATGAAGACAAGTGCGCAGATCGGAGCCTCAATTATGTCTGAGCCCCTCATTTAGATAGTCCCCAGCGTTTTTGAGCCTGCTGACTTCAAACGCTTCCTGGTTATTCGCTCCACTGATGGCAGCATGTTAGCTGAGGGCAACATGATCCATCAGAGGAGAGCTTTAGCTAGTGTGATTGGTAGAGAGCTGAAGGTGACCCGTTTCTCGGATGGGAGCCTTTTGGCAAATGCGTCGAATCCATCCGAGGCGGCCATGATTAGTGGCTTTGGACACTTGATGGCACACCTGTGAGTGTGACTTCACACTCTAACATGAACTTCATGAAAGGAGTTGTTTATACGAGAGGACTCGTGGACTACTCCATAGATGATATCACCTTATAAAGATGGCTGAATGTGTGCTGAGAAAACAGAGAAGGGCCTCGAGACCCACCCCTACACTCTTCATCATGTTAAGATTGTGATAATCTCCCTGATTCGGTGCGTGCTGGTTGGTATCGTTGCCGTGTGAAGGCATTCGTGCCACTGCCGTGGAGGTGCTATTACTGCCACCGCTTCGACCATACTAATCGCTCCTGTTGCCATACAAAGTCGGGGTTACTCGAAATCTGTGTAAGTTGCTTCAAGGCCGCACATCATAAGTCCAAATCGTGTGTGGCGAGTCGCACCCGGTGCTGCCCGGGACGTCCTATGCCTCAATATTGAGAAAGACACCCTCTGCTCCTGGCCCCATCAGGATGACGAGTACGGTCTTTTCCGCACCCATTCGGAACCGTGTCCTACCCACCCTGGGCGCTCCCCTGGTAAAGCTGCTAGCACAAAGGGTCCACAGCCGGTCCCAGCTAAAACCAGGGCTTTTCCCCAATCCTCTTCTCCCAGCGTCACCGTTTCCCGTAAGGCAAAACAACCACGCGCCTCAACTGAGTCCTTAGAATCACAGGAGGCCACACCCCTGAAGTTAGTCACTAGGTCATCTTCCGGAGTTCCTAAAGCTGCCCCCTCCCCCAAAGGAGGACTGCATTAAAGGAGCTTCGGCTCCTTTGCCCACGCCCAGTGGTGGGCTGGGTGGCTCGGAGACGGTGGATCCTTGAAAAGAGGGCCGCCCACATAAGGTTTTGAGGCGGAGGGAGGAAAAGACTTGCATGGTGAGCCCAACCTCCCCCAATAAGTTCTTGAAGTCGACATCGCATTGTCCGGCCAACAGCGACCTGAGTTCTGCCTCTGGGAAGCATACGCCCATTCCTATGAGGGTCTTCTCTTTGAAGAGGGCCCTGGCGTCTCCTCTGAGCGAGGCCTGGAGGGCATACTCTTTCAATGGAATTGCAGCGGATCTGGGGCTAACCAGGAGGAGTTGCGGAGGCTCGTCTCCTCCCGTTCCCTGTTAGCTATCTTTTTGCAGGCAACCATGCTGGGCTCATGCCCCTGCCCACCCTCTCTGGGTATAAGGGTTTTACGACTCCACCACCACAGGATGGGTGCTTGGTGGGAAGATTTGCGATTTACACCTGACATGATGTCTCTGTTCTTTTCTTCGCTTTAGATACCTACTTACAAGCTGTAGTTTTGCAGCTGCACCTTGATAGGAGGTATATTGTTAATTCCGCGTACATTCCACCGTCACCCGACTTCGACGCGGGGTACTTCCGCCGTGTTGTGGCACGGTTGCCGAGACCCTTTCTCTTGCTCGGAGATCTAAACGGTAGACATCCCTTCTAGGGAGACTACTCTATTAATCCCCGGGGTCAAGTCCTTGCCGACCTGATCGATGAGCTTCAGATGGGTGTCCTAAATGTGGATGAGTTTATGCATCAATGCCCGAGAACCGCTTCATTTTCCCGCCTCGATCTATCTTTGTGATCTCCGGATGCACAACCTGATTTTGATTGGGGGGTGGTCGATATCCTCCATGGTAGTGATCACGTTCCCATTCAAATATCATTTTCAGGGCAACTGCCGCCTGAGAGCCCACCGCGGTGGTCTGCATTTCAGGAAATGACTGAATTCTCTATCTCAGTCAAGGAGTTTGGGTCGGTAGATGAGGCCGTTGAGTTCTCCGACAAACTCATCGCCGCCGGCCTAACTACTATTCCTAGAAGGCCTGGCTGTTTTGCACACCGACCACTCCCGTGGTGGTCAGCCGAATGTGAGACGGCCCTCAAACAGAAGTGTTATACCTCCATATGCTATAAGCACCCCCAGAATGATTTCACTGTGCGAATTTGGTTGGGTTAAGTAGGTTCCGGTATATTTCGAAGCACGCCCGGTGCTCTTGGCGGGCATACGTATCTTCACTTAACGGGAAGACCCCTCTAGTAGAGGTGTGGAAGCGAGTCAAAAGGATTTGGGGCAAGTTCTCGCAAGACCCCATTCCCGTTCTCCAGGAGAATGCGACCGCAATCTCGAACCCCGTGTCCGTGGCTGAATCTTTCGCGACCACTTTCTCCACATTCTCTATCCGAGATGCTGTTCCGCCAGCATTCAATGCACGTTGTGATGTCGCGGAAGGCCACCGGCTGGACTTTACCTCCAGAGGCGGAGAACCCTTCAACGGCAGGGTTACATTGAGTGAGTGCGTTCTGCTCTTGCTTCGTGCGCAGACGATGTCCCGTGCGTAATGCTTAAACAAATGGGTGAGCGAGGCATGGCCTTTCTGTTGATTTGTTCAACAGGATCTGTGTGGAGGGTCTCGTCTCGGATTCCTGGCGAATCGCTACTGTGCTCGCATTTTGCAAACTGGGGAGAGATCACTCTATCCCGGCCGGTTTCCGCCCAATTTCTCTAACCTCTTGCATCTGAAAGTTGATGGAGAAATTGGTAAATGTTAGATTAGCCTTTTTTTCTGGACAGCGGAAGCCATCTGTCTTCTGCACAGTGCGGCTTCCACAAGTTCCACTCCACGTCGGATGCTTTGCTCCGACAGGAAAATGCCGTCTGCGATACTTTCCTTCGTAGACAGCACTACGCCAGTGTTTTTCGATCAGGAGAACGCCTATGATACCTCATGGCGATACGGTATCATAGATACTCTCCACACGATGGGGGCGAGGGGACGCCTCCTAGTCTTTATATCTGAATTTTTGCGTGATTGGGTGGGGGGGGATCCCTCTCTGCTCCAATGGAGCAGGGACAGTGTGTTCCGCAGCGAAGTGTCTATAGTATCACATTCTTTGTCCTGAGCATCAATGGCACCACCTCGGTGCTGCCGGAAGATGTCCTCGCTACGCTCTACATAGACGACCTTTCTATCTCTTTTGGCGCGGCCCAGATGCTAACTCTGGAGCGTCGCCTCCGACAGGCATTGAGCCGCGTCTCTCGTTATGCCGAAGCACACAGGTTTCAGTTTTCTTCGCCAAGACCAAGGTGATGCTCTTCTGCCACTATCCACGGCTCTACCCTGACCCAGACTTGTTTCTCAATGTGATACGCCTGGAAGTGGTTGAATCTCACCGTTTCCTTGGTCTTGTATTCGACCGACGCCTCACCTGGGAGGCTCATATTCGAAACTTTAGGGTCTCTTGTACCCGCCCTATGGATATTCTTCGTTCCGTTATGTTCAGCGCTTGGGGTGCTGATAGGACTACTGCCTTGCTTTTTATCGATCCTTTTTCTTTCGAAGCTCGACTATGGATGCGAGTTTTATGCATCACCAGCTGAGCGTGTATTGCGGAAGGTGGACTCGATCCACCACACCGGCCTTCGCCTGTCGACCGGTGCCTTTCGCACTTCCTCCATTGAGAACCTACTTGTCGATGCTGTGGAGGTGCCACTCGCCTGTACGCACGAGCCCGGTGCCTCCCTCACTCGCCAACTGCTCTCACTGCATCCGCAGCTGATTTCGACTGTGCCTATGTAGCCGAGAGACGCCGGTCACCCTTAGGGTTAAGGGCTAGGAAACTCCTTCGAGAGCTAGGTATAGCTCTCGGCTCGGTAGCCCCCCTGGTTCTGCCTAGGACGCCATCCTAGAGGGTACCACCTTTGGCTATTTTTTGCCACGTCTCTGCTCACAAAGCTTCTACAGCGCTGAGAGTATTGCGTTCGACCTTTTTGGAGCACACCTCGTGTCATGCTAGAACTTTACCACTGTATACGGATGGCTCCAAGTCCGAAGAGGGGGTCGGCTTCCACGCCGTATTCCCTATTTTTGAAGTCAGCGGGGCTCTGCTAGGCGCTGCGTCTGTCTTCACGGCCGAGCTGGTGGCAATACACCACTCGGTACGGGAGATTACGCGACGTGCCCGGTTCAGAGACCGGATTGTGATCTATAGCGACTCACAAAGCGCCCTGAGTGCTCTCGGGGCATTGTAATCTCCGCATCCCCTAGTTCCCTATATCTGTGATGCCACGGTTTTGGCAAGCCGGGCATATGTCGAGATTATCTTATGCTGGGTTCCTGGACATGTAGAAATTGTGGAGAATGAGCGTGCAGATGATGGCGCCAAAGAGTCCGCGAGGCTTGGGCGCCTGGACCAGCATTTCGCTCTTCCTCACACCGACTACATGGCAGGAATACGGCAACTCTCCGGGCTGCTTGGCAAAGAATATGGGAGGTTTAAAGTTGTGTGGTAGCCTTAAAGTTGCGTGCCATTGCGCCGCGACTGTTACCATGGAACTACCCCCCAATGCCACGAAGGTTTCAGGTTGCCTTCTGCCGTTTCTGAATTAGACACACTCGTGGGACGCACCGCCTGCGCCCTACTGTGAAGACTGCGTTGTTCCCCAGACTAGTCAGCACATTCTTCTTGAATGTCCCAGTCTGGGCGATCTTCGCCCACGCTACATGTCCTTGTACCGCGACGAGCGGGGTCGCTACCGCTTATCCCTTGTACTCGGGGCCGTTTCGTGCACATCGACCTTTGGACGTTATGACTTTTTGGAGGAGGCTGGCCTCTTCCCTTTATTTAACTAGATTTTATTTTGTTTTTTGTTTTTCTTGCACGTCGCCTGTTCCTGCGTCGGGGGGAGGCGGACCTCCAACCGACGCCGGAGCTTGCTTCCTGCTTGTTGCATATTTCATTTTTTATTTTTATTGTGGTTGTTTTGTTTTTTTTGCATGTTATTTTAAAGTAGCCTAGTACTAGGCAGTCGTGAGTACAGCGACTTCTGCCCAAGTAGGCAGTTGCCAGATAAGCTCTTAAAATTAACAAAAATTGTTTTTACCTTTCAAAAAATAAATTTTAAATCCAATTGTAAATTTGTTAGGCTCACTATTAAGTATATTTGCCCTGCAATAAGATATAAAATGGAGGTTGGTAGTCAGGTGCACTATTTTCACCACCTATGTTCCTTCTCTATTGGAAAGTAAACTATCAGGTACGAAGTAAATGCATTTTTAGTTTAATTTCCTAGTGTTTTTTATGCCCCTCTAACTATAGAAATATATAATAATTGCTTTCAATGTTAACTTATTTTCCTTTCCAACTATGTTTCCCTTGCTTCTGGTGGTGCGCTCTCCTCGGATTTACCTGCACTAGGGCCACTGTACTTCATGTTCATGTCCCTGCTGGCAGTGTTTTGCACAAATGCCATCAATATCTACGCGGGTGTGAATGGACTCGAATGTGGTCAAACACTTGTGATTGCAGGATCAGTTGCTGCTTTTAATGTGATGGAACTACAGGGCTTCCAAGGTGATGCTCATCTCTTCTCACTCTCTTTTATGTTGCCCTTTGCTGGCACTTGCATTGGCCTCTACCATTTCAATCGGTAAGGAAATAAATCACAAGGCAAACTACTCTCTTTTTGGAGAATAGATATATTTGATAGCTGATTTCATATAAGAATAATTTTTGGATGTATATGAAGGGGTCTTCCAAAAGGTTTGTAGAAAAATGAAATCAAATTAAAACAAAAAGAATTATAAATTTTATTTTTTCAACATAAGCTTCATTAAGGTCAAAACACTTTTACAAGAGAGGATACCACCCATTTAAATAATTTCTATAAAACAGGACTGAGTAGAAAAACAAGTGTCCTTCATGTTTTTTTTAAGGTTTAGGAATAAAGAAAAGTAAGATGGGGCTAGATCACGACTGTATGTGGGAGGGGGGGGATCAAATACTAATGAAATTCTCACAAAATTTACTTGGATGAAAGAAAACTCTTCTGTATAGTTTTCCTGGGCACTTCTCTGCTATATCTTTGTTAAGTGTTCTCAAAACACCTTCATAATATTTAGCATTGATGGTTCTTTGCTGTTTGAGAAGGCAAACAAGTATCACACCATCAGCATCCCCCAAAACAGTGGCCTTACCTTTCCTTCAAGATTGTTTAGACTGCTCTTTGTCTTCCAGATTATATTTGTAAATCCAATTCTCATCCCTGGTTATAGTTCTTTGCAAAAAATTCTCAGGATCTTTATCACACTTGTTTAAAAATTTGCAGTGAAAGAGTAGCTCTCTTCTCCAGCTGATATACCCCCAACAATTTTGGCACCCATCAAACAGAAAGCTTACTAAACTTCAGTATATCTCAAGATGGAATAAACAGCTTGTTGATATGTTCAATGTGCCTGCTATCATTTCCACTGTTAATTAGCAGTCCTCTTCAATTAGTGCCTGCATATGATTGCTGTTTTCTTCTCTTAATGATGTTGAGGGTCTGTCACTGCAAATGTCGTCTTCAACTTCCTGTCTTCCATTTGTAAAACGGTTTATCCATTTATAATTGATCAATAATCTCACTTTTCAGCCAATCAAGCTTGACCAGAAATTTTATGTTTGACCTTGCTTTAACTATGATAGATTCCATGGTATCACTGCAGTGTCAAAATTTAAAGTCCTTCCATATCATTCAAAATAATGCAAAGTAGTTTCTGTGTATCTGAATAATAGCACATAGGGAGAAGTTTTAAATCATTCTAATTAGAACTTTCAGTTGGTATCCCATTTTCTCGTAATATTCATTTTCTATCAACATTTTGAGAAGACCCCTCATATATGTAAATACAGGCATTTATGTGTTTAGATATTGATGCTTAAATATGTATGGTGTAACTTGTATTTTATCATGTCAAATTAACAATGGCAGAACTAAGAAATTAGCAAATATGATTGTGAACATGTACATAGAGGTGCACAAAGTACATATATAATCATTTAATTATCTTTATTTGTAAATTTAAAGAATGAAATACATTTTGAACAATGAAAGTACATTATTAATTCGTGACTTCCCTTGTGGCTATTAGAGCTGCAACTTGCAGAAGCATAGAAATAGAATTAATAAGTTTTGAGATTACAGCTTGTGGTATTTCTGACTATCTTTGTCATATCACTTTCAGCAATTTTGTCCATGTTCCTGTTTATTTACTTTATCCATAGTCTTGTCTACTATTCCCCACACATGTTTTATTGGCTTCATATCATGAGACTGACTTGGCCAAGGAAGACGATTGATGCTGCTTTGGGCCTCCCATTCTATTGGGCTTTTTGCAGTATGACAGGCATCCCCATCTTGAAATAAATTATCACCATTTTTTAAAAACTGATTATTTTAAAATAGTGGTAGAAGTACCTCTTTAAGAATGGAAATGTATTTTTCTGAGTTGTTATTGCCAACGCAGTGAACCAATTCTGACCTTCCATCAGTCTAAATTGCTCCCCACACCATACCAGAAAAGCCAGTACGTTTCACTGTTGGCTGTAACCTGCTTATGTAAAACTCATGAAGGTTAATCTCAAGACAGAATCCTTGATTGGCATCTGTGATTGGCCACATAGAAGCCTTACCTGAGCTGGACATGATTCCAGAGGTGAGCTAGCCAAGATTGCAGGATCTACCATTTGGTCGAACTCGGGCTCGGTGCCAAACACAGTAACAAAGAGGACTGAGGATCCCTTTCCTTCTGTGAGTTCTCAAGGGAAGCACTAGTCTGTTGCCGCTTCAAAAAACGACCAGGCCAAGATCGGCACGTCCGGCTCCAAGGCGCCCTTGAGTAAGGAGGCACAAATGTGCTGAGCAGAGCCTCTATTACATCGGGGTTTCCTCATTCAGAGAATACCTGGTGTTTTAGAACCAGCTGCTTTCAAACACTTCCTGGTTATTTACTCCACTAATGGCACTATGTTGGCCAAGGACAATATGATCTATCGGAGGAGAGCATTGACTAGGTTGATTGATAGAGAGCTGAAAGTGACCGGTTTCGGACAGGAGCCTTCGGACACTTAACTACTCGTCGTCGGTGAGTATAACGCCACACTCTACCATGAATTTCCTGATAGGAGTGAAGTAAGCGAACTCGTAGAATAATAAAAGATATGACCTTAGAGCTGGCAGACCACATAGTGTCAAGGTCGAACTTATGATGAGTAAAACAGGGATGAACCTCGAGTTCCACGCCTACAATCTTCGTCACATTCGACTGTAAAAGACTCCTTGGCTCTGTGCGTGTCGGTTGGTATTGTTAGTGCGTGAAGGCATTCGTGCCACTGCTGTGGAGGCGCTACTATTGCTTTCGCTTCTGCCATACGAATCTTTCATGTAGATGTGCAAAGTCGGGTTTTCCTGAAATATTTCTACGAAACTCGACCTTGAAAGTTCCGACCACGTTTAATTTTCTCAAAATAATGATAAACATGAAAAAGTGCCCCATTATTTTGTGATATTCGTTATATTTTTTGTTAATTTGTTTTTTTATTATGATTTGATTTGCTTGTTACATCTAATACCGAATTTACTAATGTAACTTAAATTAGTTTTTAGTAATTACCTTGGGTGCCATCGCGCAGTGACTGTTCCCGTGCATAAGTCCCAAATATGTATGCCAAGTGTGTCAATTGCAGAGAGCAGCACCCCGCTTCTTTGAAGCAATGTGGCGCGTATCTCCTAGACAAGGAAATCCTGGCCGTTCAGGCTGTGGATCGTCTTTTATTTCGCGAGGCTAAGGACTCAGTCCTGTCGCGGGACATCTTATACCTCAATTTTAAGAAAGGTACCCTCTATTCCTGGCTCTTGCAGGCCTATGTCCACAGTAATTTTCGTGACCATTCGGAACCCTTCTGCGGGTTCTACACTCACCCAGACCTCCGCGCGCTCTCCTGGTAGAGCTGCTGGCACAAAGTGTTCACACCGAGCTTTGGCCAAAGCCAGGGCTTCCCCGTCCCCATCCCCCAGCGTGATCCTTTCTTGTAAGATGAAGCGTCTGAGTACCTCCACTTACTTGTTGGACTCACCTGAAGTAAAAGAAAGCATTGAAGTGTAGACGTGTAAAGTCGGGGTTACCCGAAGTTTGTGTAAGTTCCTCCAAGGCCGCACACGATAAGTCTAAATCGTATGCGACCAGGTGCTGCCTGGGACATATTATGCCTGAATGTTAAAAAAAGACATACTCTGCTTCTGGCCCTCTAGCCATACAAGCACAGTCTTTTCCATGGCTAATCTGAACCTTTCTGCAGGTTCTACCCACCCCGGGCGCTTCCCTGGTTGAGCTGGCAGCACAAATGGTTCACACCCAGCCTCTGCTAAATCCAGTGCTAGGCTGGGTGTGTCTAAAACCGTGGATCCTCGAGAGGAGGGACCCCTGCCTCCCTAAGGTTTCGAGGCGGAGGGAAGAATGGCATCGAATGTCAAGTCTAAACCCCCGATAAGTCCTTGAAGGCTACAGCGCCTTCAGCGCATGGTTCAGCCAACAGCACCTGGAATTCTGCCTCCGGGAAGAGTACGGCCATTCCATGAGTCTTTTCTTTGAAGAAGGCCCCCCTCCGCATCTACTCCGAGCAAGGCCTAGAGGGCATATTCCTTCAATAGAATTGCCGCGGTCTCCGGGCCAACCGAGAGGAGCAGCGGAGGTTCATTTCCTCCTGCCTTCTCTTAGCTTTCCCTTTACTGGACACCATGCTGGGCCCGTGCCCCTTTCCCACCCTACTGGGGTATAAAGGTTTTGCGACCCCCACCACTACGGGATGGGGGCCATGCAGGAGGATGCGCGATTTACACCCGAGATAATGTCTCCTTTCTTTTTGTTTTAAATACCTCATTTTAAGCAATAGCAGTGCCGCGACATCTGCATAGCAGGTATACTGTTATTTGTGCGAACAATCCACTGTCACCCGACTTGGACGCGGTTGACTACGGCTGCGTCGTGGCATAAATGCCGAGGCCTTTTCTACTGCTCGTGGATTTGAATGGTAGACACCACTTCTGTGGAGACTACCCGATCAATCCTAGGAGTCAGGTCCTTTCTGACCTGATCTACAAGCTGGAGATAAGTGACCTGATTTTGGGTACGGGTGTAGTCCATGACACTTCTATCATTTTCTGGACCACTACCGCCTGATAGCCCGCCCCCCCACCCCCATGGTGGTGCGTGGCACTAGCGCGGTGTTCTGCATTTTAGGAAATGACATTTATCTGTCCCAGTCGAGGAGTTTAGATCGGTGGATGAGGCCGGTGAGTTCTTATCCGGCAACCTCGTCGCCTTGGGCCTGACTACTATTCCTAGAACGTCTGGCCATTATGCACTCCGACCACTCCCATGGTGGTCGGCCGAGTGTGAGACGGCCCTCAAACAGAAGCGTTATGCCTACATGCGCTATAAGCGCCGCCCGAACGATTTCACTGTCGGTGAATTTCGTCGGGCTAGGTTCCGGTATATTTCGAAGCACGCCCGCCGCTCTTGGCGGGCATACGTGTCTTCACTTAACGGGAAGACCCCTTTAGCAGAGGTGTGGAAGCAAGTCAAAAGGATTCGGGGCAAGTTCTCGCCGGATCCCCCTCCCGTTTTCCAGGAGAATTGGATCGCAATCTCGGACCCCGCGTCCTTGGCGGAATCCTTCGCGACCGTTTTATCTGCATTCTCTAGCCGGGATGCTGCTCTGCCATCATTTTGAATGCGCGACGTGATGTCGCGGAAGGCCGCCGACTACATTTTACTTCCAGAGGCAGGGAACCCTTCAACGACGGTTACATTGAGTGAGTTGCGTTTCGCGCTTGTTTCGTGCGCGGACACCGACCCTGGTCCGGACAATATCCCGTATGTCATGCTTCCACACCTGGGTGAGCGAGGCATGGCCTTTCTGTTAGATTTGTTCAACAGCATCTGGATTGAGGGTCTCCTCCCGTATCCCTGGCGAATCACTACTGTGCTCGCCTTTCGCAAACCGGGGAGAGATCACTCTACCCTTGCTGGTTTCTGCCCAATCTCTCTAACCTCCTGCGTGTGCAAGTTGATGGAGAAATTGGTAAATGTAACCATCACACATTCATTCATCCACTTACCCTCATTCATCCATAGCCTTTTTATGTACAGCAGAGGCAACCTGTCATTTGCACAGTGCGGCTTCCGCAAGTTCCACTCCACGTCGGATGCTCTGCTCCTACTGGAAAATGCCGTCTGAGAGCCCTTCCTTCGTAGACAGCACTACGCACAGTGTTTTTCGATCTGGAGAAGGCCTATGATACCTCATGGCAATACGGTATCATGGAGACTCTCCACACGATGGTTGCGAGGGGATTCCTCCCAATTTTTATGCCTGAATTTTTGCGAGATCGTCGATTCCGCGTACGGATGGGGGAAGCCTTCTCCAGCCCAATGGAGCTGTAAGATTTGTCCTGCAGTGAAGTGACCACAGCTTTTTGGGTTAGAAACTCCTTCGAGTGCTCGGTGTATTTCTCGGGCTGGTGGCGCCCCTGGTTCTGCTCATGAGGCCACGGTGGAGGGTACCACATTTGACCATTTGTCGCTAAGCCTCCGCTCGCAAATCTGGAGTTTTGCATTCAGGTTTTTTGGAGCACACTTCTTGTCACGCTGGACCCGTGCCAGTGAACACCGATGGCTCTAAGTTACCAAAGGGAAAGGAGGTTTGCCTCCTCGAACATAAATATATATTCGATATATTTTATCCTTCATCCATCTACTGATCATCTTTCACCCATTCATCCCCATCCTCCTCATTCACCCATCAAAGCATTATTTTGTAAATATCTTAAAACAACTTCATCAGGCATAATTAATCTATTCAGTCTTCTTCACCCACTCACTCCTACCATCTCACACATTCATCCATAGCTTTGCACGACATCTGTAAATACACATTATTTTAAATTTATAATTTATTTTCTTTTTAATATTCTTTTTAACAATTATTGAATTATTGAGTTTTGACCAGCCGTCATCCATCCATCACCAATTCACCGCCCATAATAAATGCTCAAACTACATAAAAATAAGAAGGTTTAGCTGGTGGCAATAACCTAGTAGTTGCGCCACTTAAAAACCAACAATCAATCACAAAATGGAGTCGGTTTCCACGCCGTATCCCCTCTGTTTGAAGCCAGCGGGGCTCTGTCTTTATGGCCGAGCTGGGTGCAATACACCGCTTGGTATGGGAGATAACGCCTTGTGCCTGGTTCGGAGCCCGGATTATAATCTATAGCGACTCATAAAGTGCCCTGAGTGGTCTCGGTACATTGAAATCTCCACATCTCCTGGTTCGTGGTATCCGTGACGTCACAGTTTCAGCGAACGGGACGGATATCGAGATTATCTTCTGCTGGGTCCTGGACATGTAGGAATTGCGGGGTATGAGGGTGCCAAAGAGTCTGCGAGGACTGGGCGACCAGACCAGCGTTTCGGTCTTCCTCAAACCAATTGCATTGCAGGAATCCTGGCTGCTTGGCAAAGAAGATGGGAGATGGCCGAAGGGGAGTTAAAGTTGCGTGCCATTGGGCCGCGACCCCAATGCCGAGACGGCTTCAGGTTACTTTCCTTTCGTCTCCGAATTGAGCACACTCATGAGATGCAGCTTATTGTGAAGACTGCGTTGTCACCCAGACTCCGGCACATCCTCGTTGAATGTCTTAGTCTTGTCCCTTGTACTTGTGAAGTTTTCGTGTGCAGACTTGTGGACTATCTGATTTTTTTGAGGAGGCTGGCTAGTTTCCAATTTTTTTGTATTCATTTTGTTGTAGATCGCATGTTCCTGCGCCTACCAGAGGGGGCCCTTCCCTGATGCCCCCTCCCTCTCTGGGATCTTTTCTTCAGGGGTTGTTCCCAGAGAGGCTCTGGCGTTCTGGTGGCGAGGGGGGGGGTCAGCCCTGGGCCCCTTAGGGGACCCATGGTGCTGCCAACAAGACTTTTAACATGCCCCGGACGCGGCGATTTGCCATCCTGGCCGCCGTGCTGACGGGATTCAGCACCCCGTCCGGCCCCAGCATAGCCTCTCTTCCTTCCTTCAAATCACTTGTTTCCTCTCTTTTCATACAACCTCTCCCACAACTTTCTCTGGTCAGCCTCTAATTTCACAGGGTAGATGCTGACCTCCTTCTAGGCCAACCGTCCTGGATCGGGGCTGAGGGGGGAGGGGACAATGTTCCCTAACCCCCTGAGCTCCGGTCTAGGGTGGCTGGTTTTTAACAACCTGCTTTATCCCCACCCATACCTTCCTCACATCCCTTTTCCTCTCGTCTTCAAAATCTATCTTTTTTACGCCGTGTCTAAGGTGGAGCCGCCATGCCAATGGACTGCCAGGCCACCAGGCAGGAGGGGTGGTCCGAAATGGCGGCGCCTGTAAGCACCTCTTGCAGTGTGGGCAACTGCAAGAGGTGATGAGCTATTGCGTCCCGTAGCACAAATAGGGTCACCATGCCCAATGATGAAAATAAAAAAAAAACCCAACCCTCAACTTCCCCAAGAACATCAACGGAGCCGCCCTCGGGCAGCTCCACCGAGAAAATGGAGGTCCCTTCCCCCTTGTGCTTGCGCAGGGGACGCTCCATACTTCTTTAACCGGAGAGGAGGCTTACTCCTCTCCTACGCCTACGGGTGTAGGGGACTCCCCCTCACCCCCTTCTCTGGAGGTGCTTTCGGGCACCTCCCTAATTCCAGCGGCAGTCCCTCCTTTGCTTTCTAAGGGGACTGCCAAGAAAGCCAGCAGGCATTTCTTGCCGACCGCCCCTCGTGTAAGCGGCTCGGTAGGGCAAACCCCCTTAGGGGGGAGAGGGAAGCCAGGCCCCTTCGGTCGCTTCCCTCGAAAGACCTGCTGGCAAGAATATTAAACCTTGCCGGGGTCAAGGCCTATGCCTCCCCACAAAAGACTCATGACGCTGCCAAGGGGACCTGCGATGTCCTGGGAGGGGATGGCCAACTGGAGGCCCCTCCTGTGATAGACATGGTCCTTGAGGAGACCCAGCCTCAGATGTTAGGGCCTTCCATGGGGGATAATCCGGGCTCGGCGCCAAGCACCGAACCCGAATCCGCCCCTATGCAAGGTCCTCCTCAAACGGCTGGGGATTCTCAGGCAGTACAAGGAGGGGAGGGATCTCCTCCGGATGATGCCCCTGCGACCACCAGGACCTTTCCATTTCGGAGAAGGACCTGGCTGAGGCCGGTACATCTGGCCTAGAGGCTTCTACCAGCAGGGGTGAGAAGCGGGTTCATTCCCCGCCATCCTCTCCAAAAAAGAAAAGGATGAAAAAGACCAAAAAGACAAAGAAGACTCGGGGCTCCTCTCCATCCGCGGGGGCTGCGGGGACGGATGGGTCTGCTGCCACTCTGGCAAGCGACCAAGCCGAGATCGGCACATCCGGACCCTTGGCCCCCCCGGTTGCGGAGCCCCTGACTAAGACCAAAAGTGCACAGGGCGGAGCCTCGATAACATCGGGGCCCCTCATTCAGAGGTTACCTTGCGTTTTCGAGCCCGCTGGCTTCAAACTCTTCCTCGTTATTCGCTCCACTGATGGCACCATGTTGGCCAAAGGCAACATGATCCATCAGAGGAGAGGATTAGCTAGTGCAATTGGTAGAGAGCCGAAGGTGACCCGTTTCTCGGACGGGAGCCTTCGGACGAATGCGGCGTATCTCGCCTAGGCGGCCAAGATAAGTGTTCTTCGGACACTTGATGGCACCCCGGTGAGTGTGACGCCGCACTCAACCATGAACTTTGTGAGAGGAGTAGGTTATGGGAGGGAACTCGTTGACTACTTCATAGAGGACATTACCTTAGGGCTGGCCGACTCTGGGGCGGTCAAGGTCGAACGTGTGATGAGAAAACAGGGAGGGGCCTCGAGACCCACCCCTACACTCTTCGTCACGTTCGACTGACAAGCTCCCTGAGTCGGTGCGTGCCAGTTGGTACCGCTACCGCGTGAAGGCATTTGTGCCACTGCCGCGGCGGTGCTATTACTGTCACCGCTTCGGCCATACGAATCGTTCTTGTAGACGTGCAAAGTCGGGGTCACCCGAAGTCTGTGTAAATTGCTCAAGGCCGCACACGATAAGTCTAAATCATGTGTGGCTAAGTGCGTCAATTGCGGAGAGCCCCGCCCCGCTTCTTCGAAGCAATATGGTGCATATCTCCTTGAGAAAGAAATCCTGGCCGTTCAGGCCCAGGATCGACTCTCATTCCGCGAGGCTAAGGACTTTGTCCTGGCGCACCCGGCTCTGCCTGGGACGTCTTATGTCTCAATAGTAGAAAGGCACCCTCTGCTCCTGGCCCATCCAGGCCAACGAGTACGGTTGTTTCTGCGCCCATTCGGAGCACTTCTGCGGGCTCTACTCAGCCCGGGCGCTTCCCTGGTAAAGCTGGCGGCAAAAGGGTTCATACCCAGCCCGGCTAAAACCAGGGCTCCCCCCTCTTTCCCCAGCGTGACCGTTTCCTGTAAGGCAAAACGACCACGCGCTTCCACCGAGTCGTTAGACTCACAGGAGGCAACACCCCTAAAGTTGGTCGCAAGGCCATCTTCCGGGGTTCCCAAAGCTGTCCCCTGAAAGGAGCACAGCAACAAAGGAGCTTCGGCCCCTTCGCCCACGCCTAGTGGTGGGCTGAGTGGCTCGGAGACGGTAGTTCCTCGAAAAGAGGGTCCCCCGCCTCCGAAGCCGCAACGCCCACCTAAGGTTTCGAGGCGGAGGGAGGAAAAGACTCGCATGGCGAGCCTAACCTCTCCCAATAAGTCCTCGAAGGCGATAGCGCCTTCAGCGCTTTGTCCGGCCAACAGCGCCCGGGGTTTTGCCTCCGGGAAGCGTACGGCCATTCCCGTGAGGGTCTTCTCTTCGAAGAGGGCCCCCGCGTCTCCTCCGAGTTAGGCCTGGAGGGTATATTCCTTCAATGGAACTGCCGTGGACCCTGGGCCAAATGGGAGGAGCTGGGGAGGCTCGTCTCGTCCCGTTCCCCGTTAGCTATCTTTCTGCAGGAGAGCATGCTAGGCGCGTGCTGCCAGCCCGCCCTCCCGGGGTATAAGGGTCTTGCGACCCCACCACTTGGGGATGCGTGGTTTACACCCGGCATGATGTCTCCGTTCTTCCTTTCACTTTCGCTACCTCATTTCAGGCAGTGGCTGTGCAGCTGCACCTGGATAGGAGGTATACTATCATTTCTGCGTACATTCCACCGTCAGCTGACTTCAACGCGGAGGTCTTCCGCCGCGTCGTGGCACGGTTGCCGAGGCCCTTTCTCCTGCTTGGAGATCTGAATGGCAGGCATCCTCTCTGGGAAGATTACTCAATAAATCCCAGGGAACAAGTCCTTGCCGATCTGATCGAAGAGCTTGAGATAGGTGTCCTAAACGTGAATGAGTTTACGCATCATTGTCCGAGAACCGCTTCATTTTCTTGCCTCGATCTATCTTTGTGCTCTTCGGATGAACAGCCTGATTTTTATTGGGGGGTGGTCGATGACCTCCATGGTAGTGATCACTTTCCTATTCAAATATAATTTTCAGGGCAACTGCCGCGTGAGAGCCCACCTTGGTGGTGCTTGGCGCGTGCCAAGCACGCCTAATTCTCTATCTCAGTCGAGGAGTTTAGGTCGGTAGATGAGGCCGTTGAGTTCTTCTCCGGCAAGCTCATCGCCACGGGCCTGACTACTATTCCTAGAACGTCTGGCCGTTTTGCACGCCGACCACTCCAATGGTGGTCGGCCGAGTGTGAGACGGCCCTCAAACAAAAGCTTTATGCCTAAATGTGCTATAAGCGCCGCCCGAACGATTTCACTGTCGGTGAATTTCGTTGGGCTAAGGCTAGGTTCCGATATATTTCGAAGCACGCCCCTGCACTTATTGGCGGGCATACGTGACTTCACTTAACGGGAAGACCCATTTAGCAGAAGTGTGGAAGCGAGTCAAAAGGATTCGGGGCAAGTTCTCGTAGGACCACCCTCCCGTTCTACAGGAGAATGGGACCGCAATCTCGGACCCGCGTCCGTGGCGGAATCCTTCGCGACCGCTTTCTCCGCATTCTCTAGCTAAGATGCTGCTCTGCTAGCATTAAATGCAAGTCCTGATGGCGTGGAAGGCCGCCGGCTGGACTTTACCTGCAGAGGCGGAGAACCCTTCAACGACAGGTTTACTGTGAGTGAGTTGCGCTCCGCTCTTGCTTCGTGCGCGGACACCGCCCATGGTCCGGGCGATGTCCCGAGAGCACAAAGCGCCCTTAGTGCTCTCGGGGCATTGGAATCTCCGCATCCCCTGGTTCGCGATATCCGTGACGCCACGGTTTTGTCGAGCCTTGCGGATGTTGAGATTATCTTCAGCTGGGTTCCTGGACATGTAAGAATTGCGGGGAATGAGCGCGCCAAAGAGTCCGCGAGGACTCTGCGACCGGACCAGCGTTTCGCTCTTCTTCACACCGACTACATGGCAGGAATACGGGCAGCTCTTCGGACTGCTTGGCAAAGAAGATGGGAGACGGTCGAAGGGAACTTCAAAGTTGCGTGCCATTGCGCCGCGACTGTTCCCATAGACTTATCCCCCAATTCCGCGACTGCTTCAGCTCGCTTTCTGTCGTCTCCGAATCGGACACACTCGTGTGACGCATCGCTATTTGTTGGAGCTCTCGCCTGCGCCCTATTGCGACGACTGCGTCGTCCCCCAGACATTCTTGTTTAATGTCCCAGTCTGGGTGATCTTCGCGCACGTTACCTGTCCCGGTACAGGGATGGGCGTGGTCGCTACTGCCTGTCCCTTGTACTCGAGACGAGTGCGTGCAAATTGACTGGTGGACTTGTTGACTTTTTAGGACTTGTTGACTTTTTAGGGAGAGGCCGGCCTTCTCTCTATTATTTAACCAGGTTTTTTGTTTTGTTGTTTTTGTCCTTACATGTTGCACGCTCCTGCGCCGGTGGGACCTTCCCCGACGCAGGAGCTTGCTTACTACTCTTTTCCCTTTCCCTTTTTGTCTGTGTGTGTTATTGCATTAGATTTTAAATTAGCCTTGTACTAGGCAGTTTTTAATAGGGCGACTAATGCCCAAGTAGGCAGTCGCCAGATTAGCTCTTTAAATTGAAAAAAAAAAATCGACCAGTGAAGGTTCATCCACCCGGCCCCGAGACCTAAACCCCAGTGGTAAGAGGAAGGATTCCTCACCTGGGTCATCGGCCGAACACTGAGAATCTTCAATGGACTCCTTCGCTATGGCTGAACATTCTATGCCCTTAAGTCCGTCCCACCCTTCACAGGACTTAGTCCCCATCCTGATATACACCCAGCTCCACAAACCTCGCTCAGATTACCTGTTCGTTCCGCTCACCCTTCAACCCATGATCTGATAGAAGCAGTTGATACTCCAACATCACCAATCGCGGTGGTTGGACCAACTCCTCAGACACCGAATATACCCTCGACCCATGAATCCGGATCTACCGGCCGAAAATCCCTTCTTGATCTTCCTTCTCCGTTAGGTTGTGAGCCCGAATTACAATCAAGGGCCTCGGTCGTTTCTTCAAAACCCACGAAAAAAAGCCCCAGTTACTGCTCCCTCTAGGATCTCTCCCGCTGCAAAAGCAGGCTCCACAAAATCAGCTCTCCTTCTTCCAAGCTCTTTGGGACGAACCTCAAATAGAATATCGGCCTCAAAAGAGAAAAGGATATCCACAGTGGTATCTAATCGTCCCACATAATATCTTCCATTTTACAATGGAATTGCCAAGGCGTTCTTCCAAAGTGGGAAGAACTCAAAATTCTTTTGCCCTCCCCATTCTTATTACTAGGAGATTTTAACGCCCGTCACCCATACTTCGGTGACATCACTCGAAATGCCAAAGGCAGTGTTTTAGATTCTCTTTTATTATCTGACTTTCTTTGTGTCTTAAATACTGGCGATTTTACCTCTTATCATGTCCAGGCGGACTCTTTTAGCTGTGTTGACCTGTCTGTTTGTTTCCCTGATTGCTTCACGGAATTTCGAGGGTCAATTCTTGACGATCTCCATGGGAGTGACCACTTCCCTATTGTCTTGTCAGCCCTTCAAGTTAGCCCTCATACAACCATGCCCCTTAAGTCGGACTTAGTCATGCAGATTGGGAAGGTTTCCAAGAGGCGTCCTACACAAGTGCATCCTTGGGGACCTTCAATGGAGTGGACGCGGCAGTAGAATACTTTACATCGACTATCTACAATGCTGCAACACAGACCATCCCACGGAGGCGACCTGCCACGGGCCACTCAACCGTGCCCTGGTGGACCTCGACGTGTGCAACAGCTATCAAAAATTACAAGTTAGCCCATGCCCGATTCCGAAAGAACCCAACTTTGTGCAACAAGGTCGACCGAAACCGAGCTCGTGCGCTTCGCCAAAGAACCCTTCGTCAGGCTCGCCGAAATTCACGGCGCCGTTACGTTTCATCAATTTGCTCTATGACACCTACTGCTAAGATCTGGAAGAGGATTAATAAGATCAGGGGCCGTTATGCCAATCATCATACCCCCACACTCAACTTAGACGGTTCCTTGGAGAATCACGGCCTGGCGGTCAGCAATGCTTTTGCTTACCATTTCCGCGCCGTCAGCAGTGTCAGCCGTTACGATAAGGCTTTTCAATCCTGCAAATCCAAGGAAGAATCTCATTCTCTCAACTTCACAACAAAATCTAACCTCCGTATAACGCTCTATTCAGCATCCATGAGCTGCATAGCGCTTTGTCCCTTACTTGATTTGTACAACCTTATATGGGTGAAGGGTTTTTACCCGTCATCATGGCGCATTGGGATCATCCTTCCCTTTGTCAAACCGGGCAAGGACGGGTTGGACGCAGATCACTACCGCCCTATAGCTCTCACCAGCTGTTTGAGTAAGTTGCTGGAAAAAATTATATTGGAACCCCTAAACTGGTTCCTAGAAACCAATCACCTTCTCTCTCCATTTCAATGTGGCTTCCGTAAAGGTCATAGTACCCTTAACCTACTAGTACGTTTCGAGAGATCGGTCCGGAAAGCTTTCTCATTAAAGCACCGAGTCCTGGCCATATTTTTCGATATTGAGAAAGCCTACCACACAACATGGAGATACGGCATCTTGAAGCAGCTATACGTCTGGGGGATGAGACGCCTTTTACCTTCACTTATTCAAGGTTTTTTAGCATCTCAATCCTTCAAGGTACGTGTTGGAGACGCATACTCTGACCTGCAACCCCGAAGGAGGGAGTTCCTTAGGGCAGTGTTCTAAGTGTCTTATGTTTTATAATTGCCATCAATATTATTTCGTCTCTCTCAGAGAGTGTATCGGCAACTCTGTTTGTCGATGATTTAGCACTATACTGTTCCTCACCTCGCTTTCCATCAGCAGTGCGTCGGCTACAACTGGTGGTTGATGCTGTATCCAAAAGAGCACAACTTAAGGGATTCTGCTTTTCCACGAACAAAACCAAAGCAATGTATTTCCACCGAGGCAAAGGGGTTCTTGTTCCACCATCTATCTCCCTACAAGGCGAAGATATAGAGTTTGTCTCCGAGTTTCGGTTCCTTAGCGTAACTCTCGATCCAAAGTTATCCTGGTTACCACACCTACTCCGACTTCGAACAGGCTGTCTGCGGGCTCTAGACATTTTGAAAGTCCTCTCACACACTTCGTGGGGCAGTGACCGACAAACATTGTGGACATTATACACAGCCCTCGTCCAATCCAAATTGGTCTATGGCTGTCAAATTTACTTATCGGCTTCCCCTTCAGCACTTAAAATGCTGAACCCCATTCGAAACCTCGGAGTTCGCCTTTCTAGTGGAGTCTTCCGTACTTCTCCTGTCAACAGCCTTTACTGCGAGAGTGGGATACTCCCTTTGCCCTATCATAGACTTCAAATCTGCATGCGATACCTCTGCCGAGTACAGCAAGCCCCTGTATCAGAGGTCTACAAATGCCTGTATGCTGCCGAATCAACGGCGGCATATGATACGTTGCCATCTTTACCCCGCCCTTTGAACCTTCGCATAGATCATCTCTCTAACCTGTGTGCTCCTAGGGTCCTTACCCTTCCATCCTTACTGACCCCTAGTTGCGTGCTCCTCTCCCCACAGTATGTACCAACATGTGGAACCTGGAGAAGTCCTCCATGAACCCTCGCATTCATTAAGAGCCTGTTCTTAGAGCATTCGATCTCACACAAACAATGCTGCCCACTATACACGGATGGCTCTAAGTCGGACGGTAGGTAGCGTGGGTGCCGCAGCCATCTACCCAGGAAGAGAATTCCTAACTCTATATTTGCCGCCAGCAGCATCCATTTTTACCGCTGAACTTTCAGAAATCCTTTTAGACTTTAGACTCATCCAAATTTTACCTTTTAGTGGTTTTGTCATTTTTTTCCGACTCAAGGTTTGTCTTACAGTCAATTAGATCTTTTAATACGTCCCATCCCCTAGTCACAGAAATTTGCAACTGGATCCAAATTGCGTCCCGATATAGAATAATTTTTTGCTGGGTCCCTGGGCATGTGGGGGTCCTGGGCAACGAGAAGGCTGATCGGCTGGCCCGCTCAGCACATTCTGTGTCCCCTGAGAACTCGGCTCTGCCTTTTAGGGACTACTTTCCTTCAATAAGAAAATATGTTTTTCAACTGTGGCAGAATGAATGTGATGACTGTTCATCATCCAAACTATACAAAATTAAAAATTCTATTCGCTCTTGGCCCTCGAGCTGTCATAGAATGCGGTCGTTGGAGGTGGCCCTTTGCCGAATTCACATTAGCCACACGAGACTTACTTACGGCCATCTTGTTTCGGGAGATGCTCATATCGGCCCTTGCTGTCGTTTTTGCGGTGGGGAACAATCGGTTGCCCACCTTTTATTGGATTGTAGCCATTTTACCATTCTCCGGTTGTCCTGTTTCCCGACCCTTTTAACTATTCCTCAACACCCCCGTCTTCGATTCATATTGGCGGAGGAATTTTTTAACCCGTCGTTTTTAAAATTTTTATCACAAAGTGGTGGTCTCCACCTTTTATAGATGATTTGCCTCGTTTCATCCTAGCTGCCATATAGAATCCACTTGGATTGGGCAGCAACCCACTGGTAACTTACCTTAAACCTTCCCTGATGCTGGAGCGTGCTTCCTTCTTCTTCTTGCCTTTTTCGGGGTCTTTTTTTGTAGTTTTTTTGTTTTCTTTGCTTTTGCACGTCTTTTTTTTCTAGCCTAATAGGCGGCTTTGAAAGAATCAGGGAGAGGCGACATTATTACACATAAACGTACACTGTCGTTTCTGAGTCGTTTGTGTCCACTTCAAGATATTCATTCATTCGCTCTTCCTTTTTTCAGATATCCAGCTCGGGTATTCGTGGGGGACACTTTTACCTATTTTGCGGGCATGTCTTTTGCTGTAGTGGGTATTGTGGGTCACTTCAGCAAGACAATGCTACTTTTCTTTATGCCGCAAGTAATTAATTTTGTCTACTCGACTCCGCAACTTTTCAAGTTGATTCCGTGTCCTCGCCATCGCCTCCCTCGGTATGTGTTTAGCAAGTTCATTTGTCCATTGAATCACCATTTTGGAAAGTGGATGCCAGATTTCCCTGTATTGGCGTTGACTCACTCACTGATCACCATTCCAGGTACAATCCAAAAAAAGATTGGCTCGAGTTCAGCGAAGTTGCGTTGATGAGAAATAACCTTAAGTTTCCTCTCCTTCCACTCTTGCATCTTCTCCACCGCCTGAAACTTGTTCATCTTCGAGAGGAATACCATTCTCAGCCAACTAGCAAGAAAACCAAAGACTCCAGCTTCTACCTGAATAACCTGACTCTTATAAACTTAGTTTTGTTATGGTCTGGTCCAATGAAGGAAGATGCGCTCACTCGACGACTTCTTTTCGTTCAGCTCTTGTTTACGGGTTTGGCCTTCTTCATTCGCTACCCTCTTGCTAATTTCTTCTATGATTGATTTGGTTATTTTTTTTTGTCGCATTGCATTGTAGTGATGTTTTCGCATCTCTAAGTAGCAGTGGTGGAAGGTTCGTCAGTCCGTCATTGACGGACTCCAGTTTCGCTGACGACTGACGGAAACATTATTTGCCGAAGGTCGTCTTTGCTTTTCGGGTTAGTGACGGTTCGGGGGACGGCCGAAAATCGCTTCCGTCGACGCTTTTTCCGTCAGTTTCAAAGTTTCCGTCAGTTTCAAAGTTTCCGTCAGTCGTCAGTCCGCCACCGAAACGGGAGTCCGTCAGTGACGGACTGCCCACCACTGCAGTAAGTAGTAGTATTGCCCCGTATTATGTCGAAACTAGATCTCTAGTTTCTGCCACTTTGTTTTTTTGTGTTGTGACAAGTTTTATTTACGATTGTTGTTCACGATCTTTGTTTGACTTTATTTATATGGGTAACCAACGTTATTCTTTTGGAAGGTCGAGATCAGTAGACTTTGTTTTCATATATGCCAAAGTGTCATTTGATGTGATTTACAAAAATGTGCGAGATGTTAAGTTTTTATTCTTTACATAAATTTTGTTAAAGATTTGATTATCATCCCCTTCATTTGTTTAAAAACTAAATTTTCTTGTCTTCCACACTTTACTTTGTCGTCACTACAGCTTATTCAATGTTTCGGGTTTGCCTCTGAAAGGGTCGGGAGGCAGAATTTCCCTAAGAGGGTGCTCTAGACAATGGGGATGACAACCCCAAACTCAAAAAGGGAGAAAATCTCCAAAGGTGGGCCACTTTGCCTTTAGCCCCAACCTAGAAATATAAAAGGTAAATCTGCATTGCAGATAAGAGACTTTAATTACATGGTGTTTACTGCCTTTGAAATCCTTGAAAAGCCCTTGAATTTATTTTTTTGCCCTTGAAATCCTCGAAAACTCCTTGAATTTGATGAAAAAGAAAGATGGACCTTGAATTTAAAAAATAAATCATTTGAGTGATTGTTCAAATTTGATTTTTCAAATTCACATGATAACATGGTATTTCTGTTCATTTGACGAGTCCCTTAATAAGATCACACAACGTGGTCAGATTGATATTCATGTCCATTTCATGCAGGAGAATAAAATCACTATTAGATACCTTACTTCAGTTTTTCTGAGCAGAGGAAGAGCTGAAGACTTGCTAGAAGCTTTTAATGAAGAGGTATCGAATCTCGACCAATCAAAAATTATTCAGGTATCAATGGACGGCCCGAACGTTACCCATAAGTTTTTTTTTTGCTGTTGAATGCTGATGAAAGAAGTGGCAATTCTCCTCTACTTGATTGTGGCACATGCTCATTGCATATAGTTTCTGGCAGCCTCAAGTTTGCTGATGAGAATGTTTTTGGAATGTTGACAAATTTTTGTCTACATTATATTAGGTTTTGAATGATTCTTCAATGAGACGAAAATTGTTTTTGCAAGCAAATGAAGTTCATCAATCTGATATCCCTATTAAATTTTGCTTAACAAGATGGGTATAAAACACAAGAGTTGCACAAAGGGCGATTAGTCTTCTCCCCGAATTCAAGATGTTTGTTGAAACAATCAAGAATACTCAGGAAGAGCCAAAAAGTGCATCATATGTCACGCTGAAAGAGGCTCTGTGCAATAAGCTTCTATCTGCTAAGATCGCTTTTTTTCTGAAAATTTCATCGGAATTAGAAGGATTTCTGGTCCGGTATCAATCTGATTCTCTTGCTACGTTTTATCAAGAAAGATTTAGTTGAAGGAAAGTCTTTCAAGTAGCTGAGTTGTCTGGATTTAACCAATCCATCTCACGAATTACCTGTTGAAAAGTGGAACTCGGCTTCGCTGTTAAAGAAGAGATTAGAAAAGTTCGAGAACATCTGACCAACACTGACTTCTTCAGTTTTGGAAGGAAGCAGTGAACTTCTTTGTAGCTGTAAACAAAAATCAGAGACGCAGCTGTCGAACGGGGTTTCAATATTAACAAAGAAATCTTAGTCAAAAATCTTCAACAGAAGTTTATGATTGCTCAGAGAGTTGTACACGATGCCTTGTTTGCAACTGAGAAGCCGTTAAGAATTCTTCTCGCCTGTACAAAGAAGATCTTGAAAAGAAAGGGAAGCAGGACAAAAGTTTTAGACATGGAAGCCAAGAAAAGACGAACTGATGCTCTGATCAAAGAAAAAGAAGATGAGAAACACTAAAAATGGATTTTTAAGCAAAAATGAGTCTTCTTGATAAGGAAATTGTAAACGTCAAGCATGATTAAATATTTCAGATTTTTTCCTAAATTCAGTGTTTTGGGCTTATTTTGAAACAAAAATTTCTTTGTTATGAAGGGTGGAAAGTAATGGATATTTTTGCTAAGTATAATTTAGGTAATTGTCTGGCTGAGTAAAAATAAATGCTTTAAAATATATTTTTAGACCTGGCAATGGAAGCATTTCCAAATGTAGGTACTAAATTTTCATGAAATGGATAGTTTTTGATGATAGAAATTATTTAATTAAAAAAATGTCTCATAAATGTAATAATTTAAAGAAAAAAAGCAATGGCTAAAACCAGTCCCTGATTATTTTTTAAAAAGTCCTTGAATTCAAAATCACCAAACAATTAGACACCCTGTTAAAGAATGCCCCGCCTTTCCTTACCCGTTGGCCTCACGGGGTTCCCGGGTATTAAGTACAATGGTGGGACTTAATTGTCGGATGGAGACACGTTCATTTCTCCAGTCTAAACCCATTTACGACGGCAAACCTGGTCAATGTGGCGAACCCCTTGCCAAATCTAGACTCCTCCAAGCGGGTGAAGTCGCACTCGACACAACTTCCAACATGGAGAGATGTAGTGTGCTTACCTCTGCGGGGGTAGGTAGTTCCTACCTATGTTATTACAGAGCCGATCCCAACGCCGCTGGATTTCCACTCAAGTCTTCCCAGCAAATGTCTACTCTCTCTCTGCCCGGCATCCTCCTGATGGGGTACTTATATACACTTGACGCCCCTCGTCCACAGTCTTTCTTGGGCTGGCGGTGAACGGGTTCTCATCTCGACGGTGAGGCGGGGTTACAGGGCTTTCCAATGACCAAAAATACCCTATGATTTTCCCTCCCCATTTCTCCTCATTCCTGTCCTTCTTTCCTCTTTACGCCCCATCCCTGGGGTTCAACGTCGGTCCCCTGCAAGCGAGGAACCTGCCCAGAGACGAAGTCTTCGCTGAAGAAACAAACGCGTTGCCCAGACCTCCAAAGGCAGAGAATTTATCCTCCTTGGAAAAGGTTGCATCTTCAGGCTATTTCCTGGCATGGGGTCTCCACCCTATAATTCCAATACCATTCTTTTCCCGAGTAGACTTTGTCTCCTGGTTTTAGCCGCAGCCATAACGGAATTCTTGCCCTACCAGTAACCGACCGGCAGATCCACAAGCTTTTGTCCCTTACAACTGCCCATTCCCCCCAAAATTATCTCCGATGCACCCACTTGCAGTCCCTAACCAATTAGACTTCAGTGGACATGTAACCCATGCATAACTACTCGCCTCCAACACATCCCGTATCTCTACCCACCGCAGGGAAGTAGTCTGTCACACACGGTACCTGGTGGAGCTCTACATCCTCCAGGCCTGAGTGCAAATTAGGGAACTGAACTCTGATGCGGCCTGGGAAAGTTGGTGCGCTTTCCCCTCGCTGTTGCTCTGCGCAACTTTATTTTTTTACTCTGCGACTATCCTCACAACCTTTTGTCTAGCTGCACTTGGTATCAGGAGAAACTGTGCTCACTCGAACAGAGTGCAAATTGGGTTGAATTGAACTCTCACAGGGCATGGGTAAATAGTTGGTGCGCTTCGTCCTCGCTCCCTCTCAGCATTTTTTTTCTCCACAACTGCCCTCTTCACGCTAGCAGTGTTTCCAGAGGCTCGCTGTGAGAATGCTCCTGCCTTGTCGTTGGAGAGGGGACTCGGGCCGCTCATTAGAGCAAACTGCGAAGTGGATCTTTATTTTACCTCTCCTCCCTTCTCAAACTGTATGGTCTTATTTATATGCTATTCATGTTCTCTTCCTCCTCCCTCCCCTTTTCTGTCCTCATTCTCACGTATGCTTTGATTGCCCCTGAGAGTAGTGCGTGATTTAGGTTCTGATTTTGCAGTTCCGCTGCACCGGGGGAACTCTCTTCTTACCCTGCTTCCTCACTTTCCCTACAACCTCTCCCACAACTTTCTCTGATCGGCCTCTAATTTGACAGGATAGACACCGACCAGCTTCCCCTCACCCAACCATCGCGGATTAGGGCTGAGGGGGGAGGGGACAACGCCCCTCACCCCTGAGCTCCCGTTTGGGGGGGTGGGTTTTTAACAACCTGCTTCACCCCCATCCAGATCTTCCTCACATACCCTTTCTCTCTCCTTTCAAGTTCTATCAATTTTACGCCCAGCCCAAGGTGGAGCCGCCATTGCGAAGGGCTGGCCAGGAGCAGTGGTCCCAAATGGCGGCAGCTGGCTTTGCCGGCCCCGTATTCACCCCTCGCAGAACGCGCTACTGCATGGAGTGATTAGCGTTTGCGTCCCGTGAAAACTATATGGTCACCATGCCCGATGATGATAAATTATAACAACACCCTCCCCTGTAACATCTTCGGGCAGCTCCACAGAAGAAAAGGAGGTCCCCATCCCCCTGTGCTTTCGCAGGGGACCCTTTAAACCTCTTTGACCAGAGAGGAGGCTTAGTACTCTCCTATGCTTACGGGTACAGGGGACACCCCCTTCTTTGGAGTCGCCCTTCCCATGCTATTATTTTTTTTTTGCCCCTTTTCCTACTCTCGCTTATCTACAATGGTGCCCAAACCAGGGAAGGGGAGCATTAGCCCTTAGATAACATTTTCAAACGGGTTCTCTTTATTTCTTAAAATTACGCTCCACTTCTAGGAGGGGTATTGTGTAGCGTACGAGAAGTACAGGTGAGCGGCTTAAAAGCTTACTTAATGAGGTTTTTTTTTTTGATACTCAGGATGACCGAGTGTAATCGCCGCTGACTAACAGTGGTCCAGCGACGCGGAAAGCTGTTCGCAACACTCATACGCTATTATTTTTTCTTGCCCCTTTTCCTACTCTCCAAAATCTCTAAATCTACAATGGGGTCCAGAACTGGGATAGTAACTGCCTCTGGCCAATGGGTAAAACGGTCGCTCATGGTGAGAAGATAGGTGCAACCACGCAAAAAGGGCAGAGAGAATACCAGATCGACGTGAACGGCGTCAAAGCATGCCGATGGAAGAGGACAAGCAGTCAGAGAGGTCTTTGTGTGGTGTTGAATCCTTAAACGTTGACAAGGCAAACAGGCACGGATCCATTTTGCCACGTCGTCATTCATACCTAGCCACATAACGTACAATGAGCTTGCGTGTTGCTCGAAAGCCAGGATGAAAAAGACCGTGAGTTTGGTCAAAAATATGCTGATGGTAAACGAGAAGAATAAGAGGATGAGGACAGTTGGGCAATGAAAAATTAACCAGGATACCCCTGGAAGGACTGTCCGGTAAGTCGATCTAATGAACGACTAGTTGAGACAAGTTACGCATTGCTTGTAGGTCTTGATCTTGTTCCTGAGCAATCGCTAGCAGCGTCTGATCAATGGGTGCAGTAGGTGAGAGTTGCGTGCCCGATATCATGGCAATGCGAGAAAGCGCGTTCGGTACGACGTATTTAGCACCAGGAACATAGCGAATGTCGCTCGTAAGCTGCGTGATGAAGCCGAGGTTACGAGAATCAACGGCAGGGTGCACAGTAGACGCTACTAGTGGAAAGTGCCCCACCTAAAGGCTTATGGTCGGTGAAGACAATATTGGCGGAGGTACACAGCCAGAAGCATTCTTTAAACTAAATATACAAGTGATTCGTGGGTCTATCACCTCTGCAGGCTCAGTATTAACGCAGGTTGTTCCACCTTTGTAGTCTTTTATTTTTAGTTGACACTGGTACTCTATGCAGTGTCATTCCAACCTCTCTAGACGACAAAGCTTGTGCCTCTGGCCAAGATCGGCACGTCAGGCTCCGGTGTTTCCCCGGGCGGGGAGTCCCTGACCAAGACCAAAAGTGCCCAGTGCGGAGCCTCGATTACGTCGGGTCCCCTCCTTCAGAGGCTACCCGGCGTTTTCGAGCCGACCGGTTTTAAACGCTTCCTTGTTATTCGCTCCACTGATGGCACCATGTTAGCTAAGGGCAGCATGATCCATCAGAGGAGAGCTCTAGCTAGTGCGATTGGTAAAGAACAGAATGTAACCCGTTTCTTGGGCGGGAGCCTTCTGGCGAATGCGTCGAATCCCTCCGAGGCGGCCATGATTAGAACCCTTCGGACATTTGATGTACGTGGGTGAGTGTGACAACACACTCTACCATGAACTTCGTGAAAGGAGTGGTTTATGCGAGGGAGCTCGTGAACTACTCCATAGATGACATCACCTTAGAGCTGACCAACCATGGAACGGTCAAAGGCGACCCCACCCTACACTCTTCGTCACGTTCGACTGTGACAAGCTCCCTGAATCGTTGCGTTCCGGTTGGTATCGCTACCGCGTAAAGGCATTCGTGCCACTGGCTCGGAGATGCTACTACTCTCACCGCTTCAGCCAAACGAATCGCTCCTATCGTCCTGCAAAGTGGCGGTTGCCTGAACGATGTGTAAGTTGATCCAAGGGCACAACGATAACTCCAATTATTTTTTTGTAGAGCCGCATTCGTTTTTCGAATCATGAGATGCGTTTCTCCCTGAGAAGGAAATCCTGGCCGTTTAGGCTCAAGATCGTTTGTCATTTCGCCAGCTAAGGTCTTGGTTCTGGCGCGCCCTGCGCTGCCTTGGACCTCCTCCCGTAGGCCTAAACGGCCGCGCGCCTCCACTGAGCCGTTAGAGTCACAGGAGGCAACACCATTTAAGTTGGTCGTGGGGCCATCTTCAGTCGTTCTTAAAGTTGCACCCCGAAAAGAGGAAAACACTAAAGGAACTTCTGCTCTTATACCCACACCCAGTGATAGGCTGGGCGGCTCGAAGACGGTGAATCCTCGAAAGGAGAGACACCCACCTGCCTACGATTTCGAGGCGGAGGGAGGAAAAGGCTCTCAGGCGAGCCTATCCTCCCTCTGATAAGTCCTCGAAGGCAACAGCGCCTTCAGCGCATTGTCCGGTTTTCTGCCTCCCGGAAGCATGCGACCATTCTCATCAGGGTCTTCACTTTGAAGAGGGCCCCCGCATCTCCTCCAAGCTAGGCCTGGAGGAAATAATTCCTTCAATGGAATTGCCGCCTAGTCCGGGCCAACTGGGAGGAGCTGTGGAGGCTCGTTTCCTCCAGTTCCCCGTTAGCAATATTTTTGCAGGAGACAGTGCTAGGCGCGTGCCCACTGCCCACCATCCTAGGGTATTAGGGTTTTGCGACCCCACCACAAAGGGAGGGAGGCGGGGCAGAAGCATGTGCTATTTACGCTCGGCCTATTGTCTCCATTCTTCTCTTTGCACTAGATACCTTCTTTCAGGAAGTAGCTGTGTAACTGCACCTGGATAGGATGTACACCGTTATTTCTGCCTACATTCCCAAGTCAGCCGACTTTGTCGCGGGGACATTTCTCTTGCTCGGAGATCTGAATGGTAGACACTTCCTCTGGGCAGACTACTCGATTAACCCCAGGGATCAACTCCTCGCCGACCTGATCGACAAGTTTGAGATGGGTGTCCTGAATGTGGATGAGTTTACGCATCACTGCCCGAGAACCGCTTCATTTTCCTGCCTCGATCTATCCTTGTGCTCTTCGGATGCACAGCCATTTTGGGGTGGGGGTAGTCGATGACCTCCATGGTAGTGATCACTTTCCCATTCAAATATCTTTTCTCGGTTGCTGCCGCCCAAGAGTTCGCCCCGATCGTGCTTGGTGCGCGCGCGGTGATCCGCATTTCAGGAAATGACAGATATCTCTATTTCAGTCGAGGAATTTATGTCGGTAGATGAGGCTGTTGAGTTCTTCTCCGGTGTAGCGTACGATAAGTGTAGACGAGCGGCTTAAAAACTTCGCTTGATTGTGTTTTTTTTTTTTAGATTCAGGATGGCCGAGTGAATTGGCCGTTCGCTAACAGTAGTCCAGCGACGAGGGAATCTGTTTGTAACCCGACTACACGACATTTTTTTCTTTGCCCCTTTTCTAACTCTCCTCTATCTACAATAGGGGCTAGACTCCGGAGGGGGAGAGTTAGCCCTTGGATAACATTTTCAAACGGGTTCTCTTCATTTCTTCATTAACGCTCCTCTTATAGGAGGGGGGTTTTTGTAGCGTACGAGAAGTGCGAAGTGCAGGCAAGCGGCTTACAAGCTTCGCTTGAACGACTCTTTTTTGAGACTCAGGATAACCGGGTAGATTCGCCGCTAGCTAACAGTGGTCCAGCGACGCGGGAAGCTGTTCACAACTCGCCTCCCTAATTATTTTTTTCTTTACCCGTGTAGCGGTCTATACCCCTAGAAGTGGAAATATTTAATCATAACTATATATATATATATATATATATATATATATATATATATATATATATATATATATATATATATATATATATATATATATATATATTATTTCAAGAAGGGTTGGTACTTATGACTTAATTCGTGAGATTGTTACTCCCGCTCTCTCCAGCGCCTTCATATAAAACACATGAGTTTCATTCGTGCTTCTCGGAAGCTTCAGTAAACAGGTCTGCAATACTTGAATAGTAAATTTTAGTTAAATATGTCCCGAAAGAATCTCGTTTTAATTTGTGATTCTTCTCTCATTTGCAGACCCTCCCAACTCCGTTGTAATCTTTTTATTTAATCTATTTATGTATCCAATTGAATCCATACAATCTATTTATACCAATATTTATACATATCAATCTATTTAATATTTACCCTATCTATTTAATATTGACCCAATCCATTTAACTATATAATCTATTTGCTCATATAATCTATTTATCAATCCATATGAATATTTATCATACATTTATAATATTTACTCATTTAACATTCAACTATAATCTAATTAATATTTGTCAATCTAATTATCAATCATCATATGTGTACTCTAATTCTCATTGACTCACGCAAAGTTAATTCACCCGCGTAAAATTCAATCCAATCATAAACGGTATAATTTCACTTTTTAATCATAACTGTTCATTCCCTAATATATATTTTTCGTATCTCTTTGTTTTAATACACGCATTCCCACGACGTTGCTGATTTAGGCCTAAGGAAATTTTGTCTGCAAATTCAGACTTCCCGTTAGCAATTAACTTCATTCCTCTTGTATAACAAAAATATAGGTTTAGGGGTTTATTGTGAGCTGAGTTATCTAGTGTATTAGCGCAATAATCACTTAACAACCTATACCTGCTTTACTACTCCCCTTAATCTACAATGGTGCCCAGACCCGGAAAAGGGAGCGTTAACCCTCGGATAACTTTCCAAACGTGATCTCTTTATTTCTTCATTCACGCTCCGCTTCTAGATGGAAGTTTGTATCGGCAACTTCCTCGCCACGGGCCTAACTGCTATCCCTAGAACGTCTATCCGTTTTGCACGCCGACCGCTCCCGTGGCAGTCAGTCGAGTGTGATACGGCCCTCAAACAGAATCGTTATGCTTACATGCGCTATAAGCGCCGCCTGAACGACTTCACTGTCATTGAATTACTTCGAGCTAGGGCTGGATCCAGTGTATTTAGAAGCACGCCCGCCGCTCTTGGCGGGCATACGTGTCTTCAGTTAAAGGGAAGACCTCTCTAGCAGAGGTGTGGAAGCGAGTCAAAAGGATTCGGGCAAGTTCTCGCAGCACTCCTCTCCCGTTCTCCAGTAGAATGTGACCGCAATCTCGAACCCCCACGTCCGTGGTGGAATCCTTCGCGATCGCTTTCTCCGCATTCTCTAGCCTGGATGGTGATCCGAGGGCATTCAATACGCGTTGTGATGTCGTGGAATGCTGTCGGCTGGACTTTACCTACAGAGGCGGAGAGCCCTTCAACGACAGGTTTACTGTGAGTGAGTTGCATTCCGCTCTAGCTTAGTGTGCGAACACCGCCCATGGTTCTGACGATGGCCCGTACGCCATGCTTCGACACCTGGGTGAGCGTGGCATAACCATTCTGTTAGATTTATTCAACAGGATCTGTGTGGTGGGTCTCATCCACGATTCCTGGCGAATCCTTACTATGCTCGCCTTTCGCAAACCGGGGAGAGATCACTTTACCCCGGCTGGTTTCCGCCCAATCTCTCTAACCTCCTGCTTGTGTAAGTTGATGGATAAATTGTAAATATTAGATTAGCTTTTTTTCTGGACAGTGGAGGCCATCTGTCTTCTGCACAGTGTGGATTCCGTAAATTTCCCTCCACGTCGTATGCTGTGCTCCCACTAAAAAAGGCCGTCTGCGAGGCTTTCTTTCGTAGACCGCACTACGCCACGGTATTTTTTGATCTGGAGAAGGCATATAATACCGCATGGCGATGCGGTATAATGAAGACTCTCTACGAAATGGGATTGAGGGAGCGCCTCCCAATCTTTATATCTGAATTTTTGGAGATCATCGATTCCGCGCACGGGGGTTGGGAGCCCTCTCTGCCCCAATCAATGGAGCAGAAAGAGGGTATCTAGCATGGAAGTGTCTTCATGGCAGGAATACTGGCTGGCGGCTTGGCAAAGAAGATGTAAGATGCTCGTAGGGAACTTAAACTTACGTGCCATTGACCTGCGTCTGTTCCCATGGACTCACCCCCAGTTCCGCGACGGTTTTAACTTGCTTTCTCTCGTCTCCGAATTTGAACCACTCGCGGGACGCACCGTCATTTTATGGAGCGCTCGCCTGCGCCTTATTGCAACGCCTGTGTTGTACCCCTGACTGTTTAGCCCATTCTTGTTGAATGTTCCAGTCTGGGTGATCTTCGCGTACTTTACCTGTACCGATGCCGGGGCGAGCGAGGTCTCTACCGCTTGTACCTTGTACTTTGTTTTTAGCCGTTGATGTTTTTACCCTTGTTATTCATTTTTTCATATAGCCTAGCCGTAGGCTGCAGTGAGTACGTCGAATTATGCCTAAGTAATCAATCACCGGATAGGCTCCTAAAAAACAAAACCCGCTACGCTCTACGTGGACGACTTTTCTATCTCTTTGGCATGGACCAGATGCCAACTCTCTATGGTCAATTCCAAAAGGCATTGGAACTCGTCTGTCGCTATGCCGAAGCGCACAGGTTTCGGTTTTCCTTGGTCAAGACTAAGGTGGTGCACTTCTGCCACCATCCACGGCTCAACCCTGACCCAGACTCGTATCTAAATAGGGGTGTGCCTGGAATTGCTGGACTCGCACCGTTTCCTTGGTCTTCTATTTGACCGACGCCTCACCCAGGAGGCTCACATTCGTAGCCTTAGGGTCTCTTGTACCCGTGCCATGGATATCCTTCGTTCCATGACGTTCAGCCCCTGGCGCGCTGATAGGACTACTGCCTTACTTTTTATCGATATTTGTTCGTTCGAAGCTCGACTACAGATGATAAATTTATGCATCTGCAGGCTAGAGTGTATTGCAGAAGGTGGGCTCAATTCACCACACGGGCCTTCGCCTGGCGACCGGTGCCTTCAGCACATCACCCATTATGAGCCTACCTGTCGATGCTGGGGAAATGCCACTCGCTCTGCGCCTTGCACAGTGCATTATTTGCCTGTGTGCGCGAGCTCAGTGCCTCCCTCAGTCGCCAACAGATCTCACCGCATCTGCAGCTGATCTCGACGGTGCTTTTGCCGCCCAGAAACGCCAGTCATAATATAAGCTTTTTGGGTTTAGGGCTAGGAAACTATTTTGAGAGCTCGCTATAGTTCTTGGACCGGATCCGCCCTTGGTTCTGCTCAGGACTTCATTCTCGATGGTACCACTTTTGACTATTTGTCGCCACGCCTCTGCTGCTAAAAGATTGTACAGCGCCGGGAGTTTTGCATTCGGGTCTTTTAGGAGCACTCTTTGTGTCACGCTGGAAACGCTCTAGTCTATACGGATAATTCCAATTCCCAAGAGGGTATTGGTTTCCACGTTGTATCTCATATATTTGAAGTTAGTTGAGCTCTGCCGGGCGATGCGTCTGTCCCACGTCCGCGCTGGTAACAAAACACAGATTGGTACGGGAGATAACGCGACGTGCCCGGTGCGGAGACTAGATTGTGATTCATAGCGACTCACAAAGCGCCGTGAATACTCTCGGAGCATTGGAATCTCCGCATCCCTCGTTCGCGAAGTCCTCTACGCCACATTTTTAGCAAACCTGGCAGATGCCGAGATTATCTTCTGCTGGATTCTCGGAGATGTAGGAATTACGGGGAATTGGCGCGCCGATGAGGAGACCAAAGAGTTCGTGAGGACTGGGTGACCAGGCCAGCGTTTCACCCCTCACACCGATTACATGGCAAGAATACAAACAGCTCTCTGTACGGTTTGGCAAAAAAAGATGAGAGACGGTCGAGGGGAACTTACAGTTGCGTGCCATTGCGCTGCGACTGTTCCCATGGACCTATCCTTGAATACCGCGATGAATTCAGATTGCTTTTTATCGTGTCCTGAATTTTACACACTTGCGAGACGCACCGCCATTTGATGGAGCCATCGCCTGTTTCTTATTGTGACGAATGCGTTGTCCCCCTGACTGTTCGGCACATTCTTGTTGAATGACCCAGTCTGGGTGATCTTGGCACACCTTACCTCTCCCGGTTCTGGGATGAACGGATTCGCTACCACTTGTCCCTTGTATTTGGGACTGGTTTGCGGATACAGACTTGCGGACTATATGACTTTTTCGAGGGGGCTGGGTTTCTCTTCTTTATTTCCATGTTTGTGGGACGTCATATATTTCTGAGTCAGCGGGAGGCGTGCCTTCCCCCGCCGCCGAGGCGTGCTTCCTTCTTGTTGCCTTTTTGCTGTTTTTCTTTTGTCGTTTTTTTTAACCAATGTCATTTTTTATCGTTATTTGTTATTTACATATTTGTATTTGTTCTTTTAATATAGCCTAGTAATAGGCTGTAGTGAGTACGGCGACTTTTGCCCACGTAGGAATTCGCCAGATGGGCTCCTAAAATTTTTAAAAAGTCCCCACTGTGGTGCGTCATTGCATGGCCGATCCGCACTGATTTCAATGTGGTTGCTGCCCGGCCTGAGGCTGCCTACCGTGATTCTCATTGCGTCCTCGAATGGGAGATTCCGAAGACAGTACCCGTTTTTAAAACTACGGTGTTGTTGAGGCGTGCACGGGCCCTTCCCTCTTCGGGGCTGTGCATTGGGCGACGCGGTTATATTGGCATGTTCCGCATTGCGCGAGACTGCCCCTCCCCCTAAATACTGTATGAATAAAAACAAACATAAAACTAGCTCGAAGAATTTTTCGATTTCTGCTCTTGTTTCTGGATTTCATTCCAGTTCTCGCATTAGATCCGTTTTCCTCAGATATGGACTCTGATTTAGACTACCGCCGCTTTTTGGTTCTTCGAACTAAATCATATTCCTCAATCTAAAATTAATATTTTTAATGTCAGTAAATATTTTGATAAACAGTGCGACGAACCACGACGCATGTGGTCATGTAACGGTGGAGCCCTGGTAATACAGGTCACTTCCCGCCCCCAACATGATACTGTAAAAGCCCTCGAGACTCTTGCTCGCTCTCAGATTGTTCCCATGCCATCCAATTTTCAACACTGTGAATGGTGTTATCCGTTCTAACGAACTAATGAACTATGACCTTAGGATGTTTCTGTCAATGCTGGCTAGCTAGCGGATTATTACCATTCATAGATTACAGCGAATCGTTGGTTGGATTCGGGTGAACACACCAACCTTGTTCCTAACGTTTGATTGTCAGGATCTCCCATCGCATACTGAAGAGGGCTACTTAAAGGTACAATTCTAACCTATATATCTAATCCGAGGCGCTGCTTCAATTGCCATATGTTTGGTCATGTGAGCACGGCCTGCCGCCACCTCTGTGCGTGCGTGAGTAAATTGAGCGCAGGTCTACCATGGTCATTCCTGCGACCATCCTCTGTACCAACTGGGGAGAGTCCCATAGTGCGACCTATTTAAAATGTCGCATATTTCTCGTTGAAAAAGAGGTCTAAGGTATCCGTAATTCTGCTAAGGTGGATATGCGGGAGATTCTTCAATTAGACCAGGATCAATTCATCTCCGGCGTCATGTTCTACGATGTCCTACGCATGGAAGCGGGCTCTTGTCCCTCTCTCCCACGTATCCCGTATACTACCACATCTGTTCTGTCAGCATCCTGGGATGCAGCACCTCCACTCTTCCGGTGTATAACCATCTTCTCTTACCCCATCCAAGTCTGGTCTTCTAGTATACCCCCTTCCTCTCTTCCGCTTATTGCCTCCTGCGCCAGCCGAGCGTACCTGTCTGGAGACTCTGGAAGATATTCAGGACTATATTGAATCTACTTAGGCGTTCTACTCTTACGTACTCATGTCTGATGACTACTGGCCCAAGCGTAATGCTTCCCCCGATCTTCCCTCTCCCTCTAAGAAGTTAAATTCCCCAAAGGGCGGGCAATCATCCTCTATAAAAACTCGTTTTTACCTCGGTTGAGGTACATCTTATCTCGTCCTCTCTTCTCCCTAACCCTGGTTCTTCGAAACCTCTAACTGTAACTTCCGAACTCCCCTCTGGCAGAGGTTGTATATCCTTCGCCCATAGTGATGTACCTCCACTCCCAGAAGGTAACGATACCTCCAATTCTACTTAATCCATACCATTTCCTTCTGGTCAAGACCATATCCCATCTCCCCTTCCTGCTACCCCTGTTTCTTTGAAACCCTCCGTAACTCCGACTTACGGCCTCCCTTCAGGCGTCGGTTGCACACCCTAAATCAGGCGTCATTGTCCCCCTCGCCCTAAGTGTAACAATGCGCCCGTCTCTCTTGTCCCTAACCTTTCGTCCGAGTTAGGACCTACTGACTTTGCTTTGTCGAAAAAAATTAGCCCTCGCTATACTAGTCCTGTCTCTCTAAATTTGTGTTGCCTGGCCGTTCTGAGGCTCCTTCTGTAACACTCATGCTGGGCTCCATTCGCACAATACCTGTCCGTGAGGGCTCCTCCGCCCCCCCGTACTATTTCGATCGTGGTCTCTCACCGGTCTGAGTGATGGCAGTAATTCTCCAATAGAACTGATACGGAGTTCTTCCCAAATGGGAGCAATTCTCCTTTTTAGTATCAAATAGCACCTGTTATTTGTTTGCAGGAAACCAAACTTGCGAACCGTTGTTTCCTCAAGTTTCTTTATTTCATCATTTTTAACTCTATAATACCACCTGATGGGGAGCCCCATGTTGGTGTCTCGCTCCTGGTGAACTACTCTTCACGCAGTCACAACTCGTGTTCATCTTACAGATAGATTTTAACCTTTTTGTTCAATTATATTTCCCCATACGCCCCCCCCTTCAATGGCTCAGTATCTAGATCTTTTATCTAAGTTCCTACCCCTTTTCTAGTTCTATGTGACTAAAATTCCAGATATTTCGTATGGGGTGATAGAGTGAGGTCGCCTCCGCGAATCTCGTTTATCCACCAAGCCTTTGAGCCTTAACTCTGATCATGTTACGAAGGGCGGTCAATAGGTTTTGCGAATCGGTAGGGCAAATCAGAGGAAGGGGGATGGCTGTTTGTCGAGATGTTAGGACAAGTTATGACAAGTCAGCACCTGCAGCCGCACGCTCCTGCCTCGTCTATTTAGGAAGCAGTAGCTGATCGCAGATCGTCGGTCACAAATTTTTCAACAATGGAGAAGGTTGAGCACCGCGCAGTGATCAAATTTTTGACCAAGGAAGGCAAGAATGCAAAAGAGATCCATGAACGCATGGTTGCAGTGTACACCGACACCGCCCCTTCCTATGCAACCATTGGTCGCTGGAATAGGGAGTTCCGCCATGGTCGTGAGTCCCTTGAAGATGACCCACGTACAAGATGCCTGTCAGATGTGACCAACGAGGACAATGTTGTCCGTGTGGAGAGGATGATCCTCGAAAATCGGCGGGTGAAGGTCGAATAAATCGAACGAGAACTTGGAATATCACATGGAAGTGTTATCAACATCATCCACGCGAATTTAGCCATGCCCAAGGTCTCTCCCGTTGGGTCCCTAGAAACCGCACGCCCCATGATCGACTTCAACGTTGTCAAAGTCCACAAGGCCAGAGTTGCACAAGCTGCCCTGCGTGAGTGCGGATTCGAGGAGCTCAACCATTCCCCCTACAGTCCATATTGGCTCCCAGCGACTACTTCTTATTCCGCCAGCTCAAGGCTGCACTGACTGGATGCCGGTTTGGGGACGATGAAAAATGTCTAGCTCGCCATCCCGGAGTGGATTGAACAACAGTCGGGAGATTTTTGCTTGTCAGGAATTCGAAGCCTCAGGGACAAGTTGCGCAAGTGCATTGAAGTCGAGGGTAGTTATATTGAAAAATTATAAAACACTTTTCCTCATATCTCGTTTCCTTATATCCGAATTGCAAAACATATTGACCACCCCTCGTACGTCCTATCACATTCAAACTCATTCTTTCAGTTGTGTTGATCTATCTATTTGCTCCCCCGACTGTATCCTTGATTTCAAGTGGTCTCTTTAAGATGACCTGCATGGCAGTGACTTCCTCAATGTCTTGAAATACACACCTTTACCCCCCCCCCCCCCCGATGGAATGTTGTAAAGGCCTCACTGGTAAAAATTCCATGATGCTTCCTTCACTAGGAGGAAAATTTGAGATTTTTGATATATTGATGCGGGTTACATTACTTTCTTGTTTAATGCTTGAGGCTGCTATAGCAATGCCCTCTGGCATTCCTATAAAATATTAAATTTAGCTGCCCGCTTTGAAGCAGTCACCCATTCATTCGTGCTCTACTTTACTTCAAATCAAGATCCCAATTCACAGTCCATTAGAGTTACCATATCTTAGTTACTTTACATACCTTACATTCATTCTACTTTTACGATCCCAAATCCCACTTTTACCTTACATTCAACCTACAGTTTACCATCCCACAAAATCTATGTTGCTTTAGCGAAGAAGGTCGGGAAAAAGCCCGGATAAGTTCAACTTTTTTACTCGAGAGGCTGAATTTCCTTAGGGAAAATGTGGTGTATCAAAAAGGAGAGCTGTGTGGCACAAAAGATACACTTAGAAGTATTGAGTACGATACTATACTCATCTAAACGTGCAAAAATCTGGCGAAAGTGAGAAAAATGCTCCTCTAAAGCCGAAGATGCTATCAGGATGTCGTCTATATAACAAAATACGAAGGGAAGACCTCTCAGAACCTGATCCATGAAACGTTGGAAGGTCTGACCACTGTCACGAAATCAGTAACACATTTCGTTCATGACGAAGGAACCGAATGGAGTGGTGATAGCTGTCTTAGGAAAATCATCAGGGTGAATCGGGATTTGGTTGAAACCGCGAACCAAATCGAGCCGATAAAAAATGGAACAACCGAAGAGAGCGGAGTTAAAATCCGATAAGAAAAGCAGAGGATACCTATTTGGAACTGTACAAGCATTGAGTCACCTGTAGTCACCTACAGCTCTGAATTCCCCAGGAGTAGACTTCGGTACTACATGAAGCGGTGAAGCCCATGGGGAGACAGATGGGGAAGCGATCCCGGCCTCCATCATGTATTTAAATTCCTGCTTCATTAGGGCAGAGCTCCTCTGACGACCGGGCCGAACGTTCAAGAGTTCCATCTTCTCTATCGAGGGACCTTGAAGCTTCAATACAGAGGATGGAAGCCGACATCCAGCGGCTAAAGCTGCCGCGAGAATCGAAATTCTGTTCTAACGAAGATAGCAGGAAAATTACTCGCGGAGTTCGAGAAATTATTTTTAAGTTTGAAGTTATTTAATGTTTGACGGAAGGGAGATTATTCAATTCTGGGCACCATTTTATGGTAGTTGGTTATTAGTGGGATTGATTTTCATTAATAAATCAGCCTAGATAGCTATTTGAAAACCATTAACATAAATTTGTTGAATTTGGATGGAATAGTCGTCTGCTAATATTTAGGCCTAACGACTGCTGAGGGATGAACGGCGTTTTGAATTTATACCGCAGACTGTGTGAAATCAAGAGATTCCCTATACGACAATTCACGTATCGCGGCGCCGTCTGGACAATCTCCTTGGTATCATAAAGAAGCCAAATAGAATTTAGGCTTCTCTGTGAGATAGGCCTTCTTTCGTCAGACTTTCTGTCGCCTGTTGGGGGGGGTTTGGCGCTGATAACGACTTAGGTCAGGGGGAAGGCGGAGGAGAGCGGTAGAATGTCGGGGGAGGGGGGGGGGAGACGAAGGTCAACTCAAACGAAAAATCTTTCGTTCCCACGATCGCCTGGCGGCATGCGAGTATGTACGTTCCATACCCTCACAGCCTGGATGGGCCAGGAGTAGAGTGTGCCTTTCAAACTATTGAGGCATATGACGTTCCAGGCAGAGCTAGGCGCGCCAGGACCAAGTCTATAGCCTCGCGGAATGAGAGTCGATCCAGGGCCTGAACGGCCAGGATTTCTTTCTCAAGGAGATATGCACCACATTGCTTCGAAGAAGCGGGTGCGGCTCTCCGCAATTGTCCCACTTGGCCACACACGATTTAGACTTATCGTGTGCGGCCTTGTAGCAATTTACACAGACTTTGGGTGACCCCGACTTTGCACGTCTACAAGAACGATTCGTATGGCCGAAGCGGTGACAGTAATAGCACCGCCACGGCAGTGGCACGAATGCCTTCACGCGGTAGCGGTACCAACCGGCACGCACCGACTCAGGAAGCTTGTCACAGTCGAACGTGACGAAGAGTGTAGGGGTGGGACTCGAGGCCCCTCCCTGTTTTCTCATCACACGTTTTACCTTGACCGCCCCAGGGTCGGCCAGCTCTAGGGTGATGTCCTCAATGGAGTAGTCAACGAGTTCCCTCGCATAAACTACTCCTTTCATAAAGTTCATGGTAGAGTGCGGCGTCCGAAGAGCACTTATCCTGGCCGCCTCGGCGGGATTTGCCAAAAAGCTCCCGTCCGAGAAACGGGTCACCTTCGGCTCTCTACCAATTGCACTAGCTAATCCTCTCTGTGATAGAACGAGTTCAGAGCTGCATTCATTTCAACTTCTATCACATTTTATTTAAAACCATGAGGCTACCCACGTGCATCTTCGATTCGAGGCTTGGAGTCTTATCAACAGCTACCGGACGCCAATGTTTAAACAAGGAGGTTATCGTCCCCATACGCCGACCTCGCCAGATCGAGTTAGGCTTATGGACAGATAAGGCATTGTTCCCCGGCTCGGCTGTGCGTTCCCTCGAAGCTTCCACCCCATTCTCCCCCACGCCAAGGAGATGTCCTGGCTATTTATATGGAAACTTTACCACTAAGATCAGATTGGAGATCCAGATTTTCGTCACGAAACATCACCACGACCCTCTCTCCCTTTGTGCGCCAAGGGACCTCGACCTCGAGATTCACCATCACTTGTCCAGAAGGAGGACAATATTCCTTGAGTGCCAAAGGTTCGAGCCTTTAGTGACGCCAAGTCCCCAAGGCATCCCCCCCCTGTTGTTCAAGGAGAACAGCATTAGAACAGTCATTGTTCGTTTTGAGCCCTTCGCCAAGAAACGGTTCTCATCCCCCCCCCTGTTGTTCAAGGAGAACAGCATTAGAACAGCCATTGTTCGTTTTGAGCCCTTCGCCAAGAAACGGTTCTCATCCCCCCCTGTTGTTCAAGGAGAACAGCCATTGTTCGTTTTGAGCCCTTCGCCAAGAAACGGTTCTCATCCCCCCCCTGTTGTTCAAGGAGAACAGCCATTGTTCGTTTTGAGCCCTTCGCCAAGAAACGGTTCTCACCCCCCCTGTTGTTCAAAGGAGAACAACATTAGAACAGCCATTGTTCTTGAGCCCTTCGCCAAGAAACGGTTCTCATCCCCCCCCCCTGTTGTTCAAGGAGAACAGCATTAGAACAGCCATTGTTCGTTTTGAGCCCTTCGCCAAGAAACGGTTCTCATCCCCCCCTGTTGTTCAAGGAGAACAGCATTAGAACAGCCATTGTTCGTTTTGAGCCCTTCGCCAAGAAACGGTTCTCATCCCCCCCCTGTTGTTCAAGGAGAACAGCCATTGTTCGTTTTGAGCCCTTCGCCAAGAAACGGTTCTCACCCCCCCTGTTGTTCAAAGGAGAACAACATTAGAACAGCCATTGTTCTTGAGCCCGTAGACAAGAGACGGTTCTCATCCCCCCCTTTGTTCAGAAGAGAACAACCTAGAACAGCCATTGTTCGTCAAGCCGTTCGTCGAGTAACGGTTCTCCTTTCCAAGACGCCACGTCAGGATCCTTTTATCCCCCCCCTTCGGCTGGAACTCGCCAGTGGACCGAATATTCCTTCAAGTACCTTCCACTGCACCCTAATGAAGTTACGTAAGCCAAGCGTCACCTTTTGAGTATTGATCCCTTATTTGTCAATTCTATCCTGTGCTTTAAATGGTTTATCGAACCATCCCATCTCTTTAACTCCATATTTGTTTTACCTTTTTTGATCCCTTAAATCCTTGGATTAGCCCGAGTCTCCACGACCCTTTCCATTCTGTTTGTTAATATTTTCCGTTTTTGTGTTTGCTGATAGTTATTATTAATAAAACTCTATTTTATTAATGATAGCAATATTATTATCCTTGAGCTCAGTTCCACTTCTTAAGCATTTTGAAGATACATAATATCGGCCGCCAGACAGTAAAAACGCACTCTAGAGATAATTAAGGAAGTTCCCTCAACGAATAGTGATATATGGTATATCGTCGGGAGTCATTCTACGACACTCTCCTCTGATGGATCATGTTCCCCATGGACAACATGGTGCCATCAGTGGAACGAATAACGAGGAAGCGTTTGAACCCAGAGGGTTTGAAAACGCCAGGTAACCTCTGAATGAGGGGCCCCTATGTTATCGAGGCCCCGCTCTGTGCACTTTTGTTCTTAGTCAGGGGCTCCACACACGGGGGGGGGGGGAAGAGCCGATCTTGGACTGGTCGCTTGCCAAAGTGGCAGCCGACCCATCCGTTCCCGCAGCCCCCGCGGAATGAGAGGAGCCCCGAGTCTTCTTTGGAGAGGAGGGCGGGGAATGAACCCGCTTCTCACCTCCGCCCCTAGGCCAGATGGCGCGACCTCAGCCAGGTCCTTCTCCGAAATGGAGGTCCTGGTGGTCGCAGGGGCACCGGTTGGAGGAGATCCCTTCCCTCCTTGTACTGCCTCAGAGACCCCAGCTGTTTGAGGAGGACCTTGCATAGGGGCGGATTCAGGTTCGGTGCTTGGCGCCGAGCCCAGATTCTCTCCCATGGAAGGCCCTACCGTCTGAGGCTGGGTTTCCTCAAGGACCATGTCTATCACAGGAGGGGCCTCCAGTTGGCCATCCCCTCCCAGGACATCGCAGGTTCCTTGGCAGGTCTTTTGAGGGAAGCGACCGAAGGGGCCTGGCTTCCCTACCGAGCCGCTTTACTGGGGAGCGGTCGGCTATGAGCTGCCTGCTGGCTTTCTTGGCAGTCCCCTTGAAAAAAAGGGGGGGGGGGGGAGACTAACACTGGAAAAAGGGAGGTGCCCGAAAGCACCTCCAGAGAAGTAGGTGAGGGAGGGAGTCCTCTACACCCGTAGGCAAAGGAGAGGAGTAAGCATCCTCTCCGGTTAGAGAAATATGGATGGTCCCCTGCGCAACCACAGGGGGGACCTCCATTTTTTTTCGTGGAGCTGCCCCGTTGATGAGCAAGGGGAATTGGGCAGAGATTTGGGTTTTTTTAAAATTTTGTCATACATGGGCATGGTTACCCTCTTTTTTTTACCAGGGATGCAATCGCGCTTCACCTCTCGCAGTAGCCCGCACTGCAAGAGGTGCTTAGAGGCCTGGCGGCTCCACCTTAGACACGGCGTAAAACTGATAGTGTGTGAAGAGGAAAGGAAAAGGGATGTGAGGAAGGTATGAGTGGGGTGAAGCAGGTTGTTAAAAAAAAACCATCCCGAACCGGAGCTCAGGGGTTAGGGAACGTTGTCCCTTTCCCGCTCAGCTCCGATCCGGGACGGTTGGCTTGAGAAGGAGGTCAGCATCTACCCTGTGAAATTAGAGGCTGACCAGAGAAAGATATGGAAGAGGTTGTATGAAAAGCGACGAAGTAGGGGAGAAATACAGGCTATCTGAAGGAAGGAAGAGAGGCTAAACTGGGGCCGGACGGAGCGCTGGATCGCGTCAGCACTGCGGCCAGGATGGCAAATCGCCGCGCCCCTTACTGGGTTGCTCGCTGGAATAGGGAGTTCCGCCATGGTCGTGAGTCCCTTGAAGATGACTTCCGTCCAGGACGCCCATCAGACGTGACCAACGAGGACTATGTGGCCCGTGTGGAGGATGATCCTCGAGAATCGACAGGTAAAGGTCGAAGAAATCGAGCGAGAACTTGGAATATCACATGGAAGTGTTATCAACATCATCCACGACCAAGATCTCTCCCGTTGGGTACCTAGAAACCTCACGCCCCATGATCGACTTCAACGTCGTCAAAGTCCACAAGGCCAGAGTTGCACAAGCTGCCCTGCACGAGTGCGGATTCGAGGAGCTCAACCATCCCCACTACAGTCCAGATCTGGCCCCTAGCGACTTTTTATTCCGCCAGCTCAAGGCTGCACTGCGTGGACGCCGGTTTGGGGACGATGAAGATGTCCAGCTCACCGTCCAGGAGTGAATAGAACAGCAGTCGGGAGATTTCTGGTTGTCGGGAATTCGAAGCCTCAGGGACAAGTAGCGTAAGTGCATTGAAGTCGAGGGTAGTTATATTGAAAAATTATAAAACACTTTTCCTCATATCCGAATTGCAAAACTTATTGATCGCCCCTCGTAATTTCGGGTGGACCCCCAAATTATGTCCTGTTTAACTCTTCTCGAATTGTTTATATTTCCATTTGTAGAATTTTTAAAAATTCGTTGCGAGAAAATCAGTTAGGGGGACGGTGATTTATTTTTATTTCATTTAAATCCCTGCGTTGGAAAAAGGAAGTCCCGTAATCTTCCAATGTCCCTGACACGAAATAGCCATTTGTGTTTAATACATGGGGATGACAGGGGTTCATGAAGCAGTGCTAGAGCTTTGTCCAAGGACGAACAATCAATTGCGCGATGCTACAACAGAGAACGCCCCGTCGTTATGAAGGACCCATGGCGCATTAAACTATTGTAGCTTTGGGCTTAATAGGCACCCAAAACAAGATCGGGTACGACACAAAGCGTTTATGTGCGACGACTCTAATCTCTAATTCCCAATGTGCTGGTAGTGAGAATAATGTTAATTACACTAAGTGAAAAATGGATCCGACAGGTTATATCCGAATTCAAGGGAATAACGGGAGTGAATAAAGAAAATCTTTTATTGTTAGTTTCTAATTTCAAGAAAAGAAAACGATCCAAGTGGAATTATATTCCAACAGTAAACAAATGAACGAGTCGAGATTAGTCCTAGAGAAAACATGCAAACATGACCGGGATGGGAAAAATATGCACAAAAAGGAACACCTGAGGAAATAAACAGAAAATTAAATATTTTTTTAATATAGTGTCAAATCATTAATTTCGATCCAACAATAATTCTACTTTTTTTTTTAATTAAAGACGAATCTTCAAAGAAGATTTTAAAAAAAATCTCACAAATAAACTTTCGTATTAATTTAGAAATTCAGAGGCGGATTTGACAAACCTTTATTTAATGCTTTTACATTTCGGTATTCAATAAAAATACTGTTTTTGTGTTTTGAGAATGTCTTTGATGAATGAATATATTAGGTTATCCAAAGGGTCGATGCCGCTTAAAAAACAAAACAAATTTAATCAATTAGTTATAATTTTGTTCGTCTCATTTTATTTGCTAAAAGAAAAAAAGGGCAGTAAGAATAGTCATGCAAAAACCTTTGCCTCAACACCGCACCTCTCTCTTCCCTAATGAGGAATGGGTTCGCTTATTACCCGAACTAAATAGGCGAAATTGACAGGAAAGAATGTTATAAGTTCTTAGAGTAGCTCAGCTAGCCTAGTTCCAATTTGCTCCTCATAGGGCAGAGGCGCGTTAGTTACTTGTTTTTTTTTCATAACAATTCTTGAGATTGTTTTTATTAAACTCAAAAAATGGGGAATGGTTTTAGAACAAAATAGCAATTGATTAAATTTACTTAATTTTTCTAAGGGGGAAGGAAGCTTCTGGATGACCTGCCATTAAAACGAGGACATCATATAATTTTCAGCCGCATATTAGAAAATCAGAGCTTGGGAATCATGGGCTATCAATACACCAAAACTGCACTACCCCCTACCTCTCCGAGCAGGCATTTAATTTGGTAGATGACAACCTGCTCATGCCACAGGAAGCACGTACCAAGATACAAACTCGGGGTGTTTATAAGAAGGTTTGCGTGTAAAAAAAAAATCAATGTGGAAAAAAGTATCAAGACCTCAGTCATAAGTATAGAGATGAATTTTCCGCATCACTGAGGAAGTCATCAGTCCTTGGAAGAGCCGGTGCGTGCTATCAGCGGTGTTGGAGGTGGAATACGAAACACCTTCATGGCGAGAGAAAGAAGTACAATGATATCGCAATTTAGCATGACACGTCATATCATAAAGTAAGCACTTGTGGGACAGAAAGAATACCCATAGCGAGGTCTGGAAGATGTTAAGGCGACTGACTAATTCGGGATAGGGGTCGTTGATCTCGGATTGGAGGTTGATGCACGCAGTCCACTTTTTGTGGATATGGTGAAGGTAAAAAACCCACGGAAAAAAGAATGCTCTTCGTGAAAATAAGCCCAGATGCAAACAACTTAGGTGATTTATTCTTCTTCCCCGTCAAGTGTAAAAAATATTTGCATCTTATATTGAAAAAGGTGAGCGATCGAGAGCCCACATCGTATTCGATACAAACCAAGTCAAAATAAAAGAGACTGGGTCTCCTCCTCCCAATTATGGATCAATTTAAAATAGAACCAAAGAACAAATGGTACGATCGAGTAATTTCTTTTAGTAATTTTATTAGTTTCCTTATGTTAACTACACACTGCCTCACAGTGAGCGGTGATAGACATCAGTACCACAGGGATAAGTATAAAAAGGATAAAAGTGGCAGTCGTTAGCAAGGGCAGGGTCGGTAAGTCTCCCAGACCGATCCAAGGTTACTGAATGGACACGCGGTATTATCATAGAGAGCGAGTTCCCTGCACAGCCACAGTGTCCTCTACCCATATCATGTATACGAGCGATAACCACAGTGTCGCTCTTCATAACCGAGGATTAAGTTGATGGTGAGCCACGCTCAATTTCGAGAGGGATGCTTGTTTTTTTTTCTGGCCCCACTAAACTTAATTCAGTTAATTTTCGTTACGCCGCGATCAATAAACCAAAAATATAATTTTTTTTTTTTAAAGTTAAATGAACAAACGTGCTCAGAAAAGAGTGAAAACTGTTGGGCTCAAAATGAAGATAATTTTTGCATGCACATTTTGTAGGATACGCTATGGAAAAGTAGCTAAAATTTGAATCTGTAAGTTATATATTAGTCACCTTTAGAACTTGAAAGAAGAGCAATTATGAGACAAACTAATATCATAATACGAACGGCTTCAGATCACTAGTGTGAAAAGTTTTGTTTCTGAAATGGGCAAATTTGTTGTGTTCCTTCCCATCGGTTCGAGCGGTGTTCACACACCGTCATCAAGTCTCGAATCCTGCGCTGCTTCGATTCGCAACAAATTCTTCCGTCTAAAGATCCTTGGAAAAGAGGAGGGCCGATTTCCACTTCGTTGAAACAAGACAACACTCAAATAGAAGTACAAGTCTGGCGTAAACAGAACGATGTAATTTGACTAAACGATACATTTGGTCGACAACTTGCATTTCTTAAGACGCAAGTTAATTTGAAACTGCTTCAGAGGTTAATTTTTAGAGTTCCCCTTCGAATTTCCTTGGCGAAGTTTCCTGAAAAATGAAGATGAGAAGCGAGGTTTATTTTTTAGGGGGATGATATGACCGTTGATTGATGCTAGTGCATGGAGCTTAATGAGTGCGAAAGCTTTCGCTAGGCTAGTTGATAAGGCATTGGATTTCCACTTCTGGGTACTGGGTTCGACTTCCGGCGAGCCCCCCCCCCAACCCTCGCAGGGAATAGTCACCATTAATGCAGTCGAAAGCCTAATAAGGGGCTATCTTCAGGGTAATTAAAAGTAGAAAAGAAGCAAAAACAAAAAAACAAAACGTTGTTTAAATAACCAAAAATCACGGTAACTCTATAGATTCGAATCGGTTTTTTAAGAAAGAATATTTTCAATCGATTTTATGGGCCTATCTGTATTGTTTAGTGCCATTACTCGGGACGGAAAGCTCCCCCTCCCACCGTTATCAGCTGAAAGTAGTACTTTGCGAGTTTAAAACGTGCCATCGGAACCGAAGTTAGAAGCGAGCGATGTTTTCGAATCACAACGGTTTCAAGATCTTCGCTAGAAGAAACTTTCCTTTGGGCTCCCTTTGGGCTATTGCCGAGAAGCATTTTAAAACCCAAAATTCAATTACGGAAAACATTTGCATTTGAAAAGTTTGCTGCGTACATAGGCTGCTACATCGACTGTGCATTCTTTTTTTTTGTTTATTCGCGGAGCTTGGATTTTTTTAGTGCAGTTCTAGCGACTGCGCTAGGCTAGAATTAATATTCTAGCCTAGTCTTAGGCTATTAAAAAATTTGAAAAACAAACAAAACAAGACAAGGAAGCACGTTCTGGAGTCGGGGGTAGGCCCGCCTCCCCCCGGCGCAGGAACATGTGACCTACCACACACCCACAAAAAAGGAGGCCAGTCTCCTCCAAAAAGTCAAATAGTCTAAGTGCACAAACCTGTCCAGAGTAACAGGGACAAGCAGTAACGATCCCACTCATCCCGATACCGGGCCAGGAAATATGCGCTGAGATCACCCACGAGCGTATCCAATTCAGAGGACAGAAAGCGACCTGAAGGCATCGCAGCCTAAGAGGGTAGGTCCATGGAAACAGTCGCGACGCAATGGCACACAACTGTAAGTTCCCCTCGACTGTCTCCCATCTTTTTGTGCCAAACCGTAAGGAGAGCTGCTCGTATTCCTGCCAGGTAATCGGTGTGAGGAAGAGCGAAAGGCTGGTCTGATCACTCAGACATAGCGGACTCTTTGGCGCCCTCATTCCCACAGTTCAAAGAATCGAGGATAAGATTTAAGGTAAGGAACCAGTGGGTTGCTGCCCAATCCAAGTGGATTCTAAATGGCAGCTAAGATAAAACGAGGCAAATCATCTATAAAAGGTGGAGGAGACCACTTTGTGACAAAAATTTAAAGAACGAATGGTTAAAAGATTATTCAACCAATATGAAACGAAAACGGGGGTGTTGAGGAAAAGCTAAAAGGGTCGGGAAACAGGACAACCGGAGAATGGTGAAATGCGTGCAATCCAATAAAAGGTGGGCAACTGATTGGTCCCCACCGCAAAAACGACAGCAAGGGCTGATATGGACACCACCCGAAACAAGATGGCCGTGGGTAAGTCTCGTGTGGCCAATGCGAACTCGGCAAAGGGCCACCTCCAAAGACCGCATTCTATGACGACTCGAGGACCAAGAGTTGAAAAATATATTTTCTTATTGAAGGAAAGTAGTCCCTAAAAGGCAGAGCCGAGTTCTCAGGGGACACAGAATGTGCTGAGCAGGCCAGCCGATCAGCCTTCTCGTTGCCCAGGACCCTCAAATGCCCAGGGACCCAGCAAAAAATGATTCTATATCGGGACGCATTTTGGATCAGCCAGTTGCAAATTTCTGTGACTAGGGGATGAGAGGCATTAAAAGATCTAATTGACTGTAAGACACTCCTTGAGTAGGAAAAATGACAAAATCACTAAAAGGTAAAATTTGGATGAGTCTAAAGGCTAAAAGGATTGCTGAAAGTTCAGCGGTAAAAATGGATGCTGCTGGCGGCAAAGATAAAGTTAAGACTTCTCCTCCTGGGTAGATGGCTGCGGCGCCCACGCTACCTACCGTCCGACTTAGAGCCATCCGTGTATAATGGGCAGCATTGTTTGTGAGAGATCGAATGCTCTAAGAACAGGCTCTTAATGATGTGAGGGTCCATAGAAGACTTCTCTAGGCTCCACATGCTGGTACATACTGTGGGGAGAGGAGCACGCCAACTAGGGGTCAGTAAGGATGGAAGGGTAAGGACCCTTGGAGCACCCACGTTAGAGAGATTATCTCCGATGCGAAGGTTCAAGTGGCGGGGTTTCGATGGCAACTTATCATATGCCGCCGTTGATTCGGCAGCATACAGGCATCTGTAGATTCTGATACAGGGGCTTTCTGTACTCGGCAAAGGTATTGCATGCAGATTTGAAGTCTATGGTAGGGCAAAGGGAGTACCCCAATCTCGCAGTAAAGGTTGTTGACAGAAGTACGGAAGGCTCCACTGGAAAGCCAAATTCCGAAGTTTCGAATGGGGTTCAGCATTTTAAGTGCTGAAGGGGAAGCCGATAAGTAAATTTGACAGCCATAGTCCAATTTGGATTGGACGAGGGCTGTGTATAATGTCCACAATGTTTGTCGGTCGCTGCCCCACGAAGTGTGTGAGAGGACTTTCAAAATGACTAGAGCTCGCAGACAGCCCGTTCGAAGTCGGAGTAGGTGTGGTAACCAGGATAACTTTGGATCGAGAGTTACGCCAAGAAACCGAAACTCGGAGGCAAACTCTATATTTTCACCTTGCAGGGAGATAGATGGCGGGACAAGAATTCCTCTGCCCCGGTGGAAATACATTGCTTTGGTTTTGTTCGTGGAATAGCGGAATCCCTTAAGTTGTGCTCTTTTGGAGACAGCATCGACCGACAGCTGTAGTCGACGCGCTGCTGATGGAAGGCGAGGTGAGGAACAGTATAGTGCTAAATCATCGACAAACAGAGTTGCCGATACACTCTCTGGGAGAGACGAAATAATATTGATGGCAATTATAAAATATAAGACACTTAGAACACTGCCCCGAGGAACTCCCTCCTCTCGAGGGTTGCAGGTCAGAGTATGCGTCTCCAACACGTACCTTGTGAGATCGAGATGCTAAAAAGCTCTGAATAAGTGACGGTAAAAGGCGTCTCATCCCCCAGACGTATAGCTGCTTCAAGATGCCGTATCTCCATGTTGTGTCGTAGGCTTTCTCGATATCGAAAAATATGGCCAGAACTCGGTGCTTTAATGAGAAAGCTTTCCGGACCGATCCCTCGAAACGTACTAGTAGGTCAAGGGTACTATGACCTTTGGGAAAGCCACATTGAAATGGAGAGAGAAGGTGATTGGTTTCTAGGAACCAGTTTAGGCGCTCCAACACCATTTTTTCCAGCAACCTACTCAAACAGCTGGTGAGAGCTATGGGGCGGTAGTGATCTGCGTCCAACCCGTCCCTGCACGGTTTGACAAAGGGAAGGATGATCCCAATGCACCATGATGAAGGGTAAAACCCCCTCACCCATATAAAGTTGTACAAATCAAGTAAGAAGAGAGTAGAGTGTGGATGTAGGTGCCGAATCATATCGAAATGGATCTCGTCAAGGCCAGGGGAAGTAGATCTGCAGAGGGACAAAGCGCTGCGCAGCTCATGGATGCTGAATAGAGCGTTATATGGAAGGTTAGGTTTTGTTGTGAAGTTGAGAGAATGAGACTCTTCCTTTGATTTGTAGGGTAGAAAAGCCTTATCGTAATGGCTGACACTGCAGACGGCGCGGAAATGGTAAGCAAAAGCATTGCTGACCGCCAGGCTGTCATTCTCCAAGGAACCGTGTAATTTGAGTGTGGGGGTATGATGATCAGCATAACGGCCCCTGATCTTATTAATCCTCTTCCAGATCTTAGCAGTAGGTGTCATAGAGCAAATTGATGAAACGTATATGCGCCATGAATTTCGGGGAGTCTGACGCAGGGTTCTTTGGCGAAGCGCACGAGCTCGGTTTCGGTCGATCTTATTGCAAAAAGTTGGGTTCTTTCGAAATTGGGTATGAGCTAACTTATAGTTTTTGATAGCTGTTGCACACGTCGAGGTCCACCAGGGCACGGTTGAGCGATCCGTGTCGGGCCGCCTCCGTGGGATGGTCTGTGTTGCTGGAATTGTAGATAGTCGATGTAAAGTATTCTACTGCCGCGTCCACTTCATTGAAGGTCCCCATGGATGCACTTGTGAAGGACGCCTCTTGGAAACCTTCCCAATCTGCATGACCTAAGTCCGACTTTAGGGGCATGGTTGCATGAGAGCTAGCTTGAAGGGCCGACAAGACAATAGGGAAGTGGTCACTCCCATGGAGATCGTCAAGAATTGACCATCGAAATTCCGTGAAACAATCGGGTGAACAAATAGACAGGTTAACACAACTAAAAGAGTCCGTCTGGACATGATAAGAGGTAAAATCGCCAGTGTTTAAATCACAAAGAAAGTCAGATAATAGGCATTTCGAGTGATGTCACCCCAGTATGGGTGACGGGCGATGAAATCTCCTAGTAATAAGAATGGGGAGGGCAACTGGTCTATAAGTTCTAAAAGGTCGGGTCTTGACAATGAAAAACAAGGGGGTAGGTAAATAGAGCAAACGGTAAAAAGCTTAGTAAGAAAAACCCTCACGGCAATAGCTTGGAGGGTAGTATGTAGGGGGATGGGAGAAACATGGTGGGATGAAGATATCATGATTGACACCCGCCCCATGAGAGGAGCTTCCAGCAGGAGCCAGGTACCGGCGGAATGGGCCGTATACCCAGTTTATTCTCCTGAAGGCAAATAACAGCTGGGTGTATACTGGTCAAAAGAATTTTGAGTTCTTCCCACTTTGAAAGAACTCCTTGACAATTCCATTGTAAAATGGATGATATTATGTGGGACGGTTAGATACCACTGTGGATATCTTTTTCTCTTTTGTAGTTGGTATTGTTTTTTGAGGGTCGTCCTAAAGAGCTTGGGAGAGGGAGAGCAGATTTTGAGGAGCCTGCTTTTGCAGGGGGAGATATCCTAGAGGGAGCAGTAACTGGGGCTTTTTTTCGAGGGTTTTGGAGAACCGACCGAGGCCCTTGATTGTAATTCGGGCTCACAACTTGGCGGAAAAGGAAGATCGAGAAGGAATTTTCGGCCGGTAAATCCGGATTCATGGGTCGAGGGTATTTTCGGTGTCTGAGGGGTTGGTCCAACCGCCGCGAATGGTGATGTTGGAGTATCAACTGTTTCCCTCGGATCATGGGTTGAAGGGCGAGTGGAACGAACAGGCGATCAGAGCGAGGTATGTGGAGCTGGGTGTATATCTGCCATCGTTTGGATCAAGTCCTGTGAAGGTTGGGACGGACTTAAGGGCATAGAATGTTCAGCCATAGGGAAGGAGTCCATTGAAGATTCTCGGGGTTCAGCCGAGTCAGCTCCAGAGGCTGCGGGCTTATTGGTGGTCGATGACCCAGGTGAGGAGTCCTTCCTCTTACCACTGGGCTTTGGGTCTCGGGGGCGGGTGGATGAACCTTCATTAGTCGATGTTGAGGATTCTTTCAAATAGAGTCTGATGTCTTCAAGTGTCTCACCCTGAGCGTCTCTTCCAGCTAGAGCTGCTGTAGAGAGGGGGGCTACATTGGTTATCTGGGTGTGAGAGCAATGCTTCGACTGCATATCCTGAATGTTTCTGCCGCTGCGAGTAGATGTAGGATGAAGTGCTTCTGGCTGGTCGGAACTCGAGGGTGATGGTCGGTTTCGTCCAGCATCACGTAAAACGTCAGAGAAGAGTGGTGAGGTTTGTGCTCGAGCACGCTGGCGGGCCCCCTCTTATATCTAGACATAGGGAGTCGCGCAAAGCGAGCACCCCCTTTTCATATAAAAATATAGAGCAGAGTTTTGACGCAGCGCTGTGGGTAACTCCGCAGTTGGCACAGCGGGGTGTTTTGGTGCATTCGGGGCCATGGTAGTCAGAGCTACAATTTACGCAGGAGCGGAGGTGCCGAAAGACGCGGCCAACATGTCCAAATTGGTTGCAATTGAAGCAGCGTCTGGGTAGTTCGATGTAGGGACTTACCGGGACACGAAGGTACCCAGCTTTAATATACTGCGGGAGTTCTTGTCGTTCGAATGTTAAAATCAGAGTGGCGGTTGGGACTCTAGTGGAGCCTAATGTTTTAGTCACCCTGTGTACGTGTGTGACACGTTGGGTACTAAGCTTGCTCTGAAGGCGGGTGAGGTCGTAGTCCCTTAGTTCGTTTGAACGGACACATTTAACAAAATTCAGACACGGATGGGGCAAGACAGTCATTTGAATTTCAGCTATCGAAGATAGGTTTCGCAAAAGGTTGCGTTGAGAGTGGGATGAAACCTCGACTACGACATCACCACTACCTATTGACCACATCCGGCGGGGTTCACCACAGCGGGACTCAAAAGATTCATCGACTTTTGCAAGTAGGGTATCGGATGATGAATTCATGACAGGAAAGCGAGGATAATCTAGATCTGGGTCTACTTCGTTGGAATAGGGGTCCAAAGAGCGAGGGAAGGCTGAAAGGGGAGCTAAGGAACGTTTGGCACGAGAACCCTTACGAGAAGGGAAGGTTTTGGGTTTATGGCTAGCCATTGCAAAAAGAAAAAACTTTGCATTCTCCCTCGGGACTCCCCACCATGGAGGCCTACAAGGGCACAGCACTACTGCAACTCTACGGATCCACGAAGACTATCTTTAGAAACCTAGGAGGCTGCCCGAGTTCTCCTACGCACGGAGAAAAGGGGCCAACGATGGGCTTCTCCTTGGGCATTCGGTAGACAAAGGCGGTAGAGATGCCCAGCCTATTCCACCTTCATGAAAGAACAATTCGGAATCAATCCATAAAACGAGCTGAGGTCAGGTATCTATAAGGGCCACTAGATAGGGTGAAGGAAGAGGAGGAAATAAAGGGCAGTGGGAGAACGTAATAGGGGCATGTTAAAAGTCTTGTTGGCAGCACCATGGGACCCCTAAGGGGCTGACCCCCTCCCCCCCCTCGCCACGAGAAGGCCAGAGCCTCTCTGGAAACAACCCCTGAAAAAAATATCCCAGGAAGGAAGGGGGAATCTAGGATAAGATAATTTGCTGGACACGGCGCGTTATCTCCGTACCGAGCGGTGTATAGCAACCAGTTCAGCGCAATATTCCCGGCGCTGTAGAAGCTTTGAAAGCAGAGGCGTGGCGACAAATAGTCAAAGGTGGTATTTTCCAGGGTGGCGAATTGGGCAGAACCAGGGGCGCCACCGACCCGAGAGCTATACCGAGCTCTCGAATGAGTTTCTTAGCCCGAAACCCAAAGGGCTTAGGGTATGACTGGCGTCTCTCGGCGGCATAGGCACCGAGCACGCGGGTACAGGCGAATTATGCACTGTGCACGGCGCAAAGCGAGTGGCATCTCGCCAGCATCGACAAGTAGGCTCTCAATGGGGGACGTGAGGAAGGCACCGGTCTCCAGGCGAAGGCCGGTGTGGTGGATTAAGTCCACCTTCCCTAATACACGCTCAGCTGCGGATGCATAAAACTCGCATCCGTAGTCGAGCTTCGAAAGAAATGATCGAATAAAAAGTTAAACAGCAGCCCTATCAGCGCCCAAGGCGCTGAACATCACGGAACGAAGAATGTACATGGCGCGGGTACAAGAGACCCGAAGGCTGCTGCGAATATAAGCCTCCCAGGTAAGGCGTCGGTCATATAAAAGACCAAGGAAACGGTGCAGGTCTATCACTTCCAAGCGAACCCCATTTAGAAAACAAACTGGGTGAGAGTGAAGCTGCGGATGGCGGAAGTGCACCACCTTAGGTTAGGCCAAGGAAAACCGAAGCCTGTACGCTTCGCCATAGCGAGAGACAGGGATCAATGCCTGTTGGAGTCGACGCTCCAGACTTGGCATCTGGGCTGGGCCGCGCCGAAAGAGATCGATAGGTCGTCCACGTAGAGCTTAGCGAGAACATCTTCTGGGAGCACCGAGGTGATGCCATTAATGGTCAGGGCAAAGAATGTGACACTGAGGACGCTTTCCTGCGGGACACCCTGTTCCTTCTCCATCGGGAAATGTGCCTCAGAGGGATTCGATGCATTCGCCAGAAGGCTCCCGTCCAAGAAACGGATAACCTTCGGCTCTAACCAATCACACTAGCTAGAGCTCTCCTCTGGTGGATCATGTTGCCCTTAGCCAACACGCTACCATCAGTGGAGTGAATAACAAGGAAGCGTTTGAAACCAGGGGGCTCGAAAACGCCAGGTATTCTCTGAATGAGGGGTCCCGACGTAATCGACGCTCTGCGCAGCCCAGTTCTGGTCTTCGTCTGGGACTCCACACGGGGCCGGACGTGTGGATCTTGGCTTGGTCACTTACTGAAACGGCAGCAGACCCGTCCGTCCCCACCGTAGGAGACTACCCCCCCGCGAGTCTTTTTCGGAGAGGAGGGCGGGGAATGAACCCGCTTCTCTCCTCCTCCGACAGGAGCCCCAAGGTCAGATGGACCAGCCTCGGCAAGATCCTTCTCTGAAATGGAGAAGGTCTTACCTATCATAGGAGCAACAGCCGGAGGAGGAGATCCCTCCTCTCCTTGTGAGGCTTAGGGGAACCCGAACCGTCTGAGGAGGAGCTTACATAGGGGCGGACGCGGGTTCTGTGCTTGGCCCCAAGCCCAGGTTCAACCCCATAGAAGATCCTACAGCCTGAGGCTGGGTCACTTCAGGGTGCCTCCAGAGACATTACAGATCCCATTCGAGGTACCTTTTTTACCTAATGCGGGCGAACTGTTATCCGTCGAGGAAGAGAGGGGGGGCAGTTACATTGACGCCCTGTAGGTTATTAGTGCACAATGTTAGGGGGCAAGGACTGATGGGCCCTATCGACGCGCTCCAGCCTGGAGCGGCCAATTTTCAGCCTGCTGCCTGCTTTCTTAGCAGTCCCTTGTGAGAGAAAAGGAGGGACTGGCGCTGGAAAGGAAGGCACCCAAGGTCGCCTCAAGAGAAGGGGGTAAGTGAGAGTCTCCTACACCCGTAAGCAAATGAGAGGAGTAAGCCTCTTGTACGGTAGAAGAAATTTGGAGGATCCCCTGAGAACGCACGGGGAGGACGGGGCGCTCAATTTTTTTCAGGGGAGCTACCTGAGGAAAAGTTAAAGTTTTTTTTTAATCCATCATTTGGCATGGTAACCCCTTTTTTAGCACGGGGAGGCAAACGCTCATCACCCCACGCAGTAACCCGCTCTGTGAGGGGTGAACTCGGGGAGGGCAAAGCCATCGGCTCCACCTTAGGCACGGCGTAAAGTCGATAGACTGTGAAAATGAGAGAGAAAGGGGGTGTGAGTAAGCTGAGGGTGGGAGTTAAGCAGGTTGTTAAAAACTCACCTCTCAAAACTGGCGCTCAGGGATGGTTGGATGAATAAATGCTAGTCAGCATCTATCCTGTGAACTTAGAGGATGACCAGAGAAAGTTGTAGTAGATATTGTATGCAAAGTGAGGAAGTAAGGTAAGAGGACAGGGTGTCAGAAAGGAGAAGAGGCTAAGCTGGGGCCGGACGGGGCGCTGAGCCCCGTCAGAACGGCGGCGGGGAAGGTAAATTTCCGCGCCCCTTACTCGTTACTGTGAAAACAAGGGAGGGAATGCGCCTGGTGTGGGGGAGTCCACCGCACCCGTACGCTTAGGTCACAAGTAAGCCTCCTCTCTGGCGGTAGAAGTTTGGAGGGTTCCCTGAGACAGCAGAGTGGAGAGATTTTGTTTAGTTCTCATCCTTGGGCATGGCGACCCTATTAAATTCACGGGACGTAAACACTAATCACCCTACGCAGTATTGCGCCCTGTGAGGGGTTTCCACGGGGTCGGCTAAGCCAGCTTCTGCCATGTGAGGCCACTCCTCCCGCCCAATGGCCAGGCAACCCCACTTTAGACTTGGTGTAAAATTAATAGTCCATGAAAAGAAAGAGAAATGCTATGTGAGGAAGGTGATGGTAGGGATGAGTCAGGTTGTTACCCTTCCCCCCTAAATCGGAGATCAGGGGTGAGGGGGCGTTGTCCCTTCAGCCCCGATCTGGGATGGTTGGGTAAAGGAAGTTGGTTGGTATCTACCCTGTGAAATTAGAAGCGAATCAGATAAAGTTGCGAGAGAGGTTGTAGGGAAAGTGAGGAAGCAGGGTATGAAGAGAGTGTCAGAAAGGAGAATAGGTTAAGCTGGGGCCGGATGGGGAGCTGAGTCAAAGAGGCGAGGGAAACGAACCCAAAGCTAGATGATAAGAGGCTTGTGATGAAGTAGTGAAAAAAAGGGTAAAGGACAATATGGAGGAAATTAAAAGCAAGGTAGTATTATTCTAGTTTCAGACATTGGTTTGAGGTTCTAGTTGAGTGCTGGTGGAGGAATCTATGTTGGGATATATTTGCTGCAAGCATGTGAGGGAAGGGGGGATTTTTGTAATACTAGAGATGATTTTGGAGGCAGTGCACAGTGGGCGCAAAGGAAATGTTAACATTAAGAATTTTTGGATAATTAAGCCCAAAAGTACATTTCAAGTTTGTTTTATTGGGTCCTTTTACTTACATTTTTTTACATTTAGTACTTTGTCAGGTTCCCACGGGTCTTCAACACCTCCTGGATCCTCTTGGGCATGGATGTTGCAAGATTCTCGAAGTAGGAACCGTCCATTGCCACCCACAGCTTAATGAGTGTCTTCTTCAGGGCGGGGATCGAGGTCGGCCGGGACTTAGCAACTTCATTTTTCATTTGGTTCCAGGCATTCTCTATGGGGTTAAGTGGGCTGAGTTGCCTGGCCAGTCCAAAACTTCGATGTTCTGCTCTTTTAGAAGTCTTTGACAGCTCGTGCCTTGTGTGCAGGGGCGCCATCGTGCGTAAAAAAGTCGCAGCCATGGAGAGCGTAGAAATGGAGCAGATATTCCTCCAAAACCTCAATGTAATTCTTTCCCTTCATTGTGACGTTTTTGGGGAGGAAATAGAGACCACCCCTGCCCTTCTCCCCACTGAAGCAGCCCCAAACCATGATGCCATCGGGGTGCTTCACGGTGTAGCGGTGGTCATATCTGCTCACATCACTGGGCCGCCGCACCACTTTCGAGTCACCCCTGACGAGCCGAAAACTGCTCTCGTCACTCCACATGTCTTTCTTCCACTTCTCTGGTGTCCAATCTTGATATTTCTTCGCAAAAGCTAGCCGTTTTTTCTTCATACCCTCTGTCAGCAGCGGTTTCTTGGCGGCACTGCAAACCCAGGTCTTTTTGTAGCCCGTGCTGGATCGTACGAATAGCGACATTGTGGAGCAAGTCAGGATGTTTCCCCTTCAATTCAGCCGCTGTTATCGAAGGGTCCTGCTTCACCTCACGTAGCAAAACCTTGTCAGTCCGAGCAGTTGTCTTATTCTTGCTCCCAGAGCCAGGTTTACGAGGCGGTGCGGTGCCGGGAGGAAGTGTGGTGGCTGCTTTTTTGAACTTAAATAGTGACACACGGCCCACGTTCAGATCAGCAGCTACACGCTTTACTGCCACTTCCTGCTCCATTAGGGTTAGGGCACGAGTCTTCTCCTCCATTGTCAGCTTGCTACGCCCCATTGCGATGGTATGGTGGTGTCTGGTAGGGCGTCAAAGTCAGCAGAAAGGTGAAAAAGATGCGGTCTGTGGGGCAGCGTAACACAGATGTACGCTGTCTGAGCTCTGCAAGCACACTTAAACTGAGCCTGGCGGGAAGTTGCGAGGGAGCCCTGGCTGCAGGTACATGCGTCATACCAAGCTCCTCCCACTACCTATATGGCGGGAACGCGGTAAAAAAGTTAACCGCGAAATTCGAGTTAACATTTCCATTGCGTTTAAGAGGTTAACATTTCCTTTCCACCCACTGTAGAGTATGGAAATAAGGCGTTATGATAAAGAGTCCATATGTGTTTTTATTTTACTTAAGGATGGGTAATATGTGGGCAGATTTGAAGACATTTAGGATGGAGTTGGAGGAGATAGAATGCTTAAGAGTTGAGCGAGTGCACTGATTCCTCTAGGTCCAAGGCGTTATAATTGTTAATTTGAGATTTTTTCAAGGCTAGAGAAGGAGGGGGTATTTTTGCCTGCCATATAACCTTGGATATCATTTCTGCATTTAATTGTTTGTCATTTCATCATTTATTGCAACTGAGTGTAGGTGTTTGTATTTCTGTTCTTGAGTTCAGGTTTTCTAACTACTGCAAAGTGTTGTAAAACTAGTTTTGCTGATTTGGTGAAGATGGCCTTGTGTTTTCACCTATTATTGTGTTTAGCGAATTTCCTGATCATGAGACAGATTTTATTGGTTTGTTTTGTGATCCATGAAAGTTAGGTAGTGTCGTTTCTGCTGTTGCTGAATCAGTGCATGGATGTCGCGTGTTAGGTTTTTGACGTCTTGGGATCGTCGTTGTTCCTGTTTTTGTTTATCTACTTTCTGGAGAGCAAAAACTCGAAACTAGGGGATAATGCGTTAAATTTCCAGACCTAAGGACTGAGTCCAACTCCTTGCGAGAGCGGACACAAAAAGGTTCAGTGCTCACAGACAGGTGCCACCAATTAAATGGTGCGTCGAGTCTGACACATGTTCATACAGTTCTGGCCATCTAAGTCACTACACAAAAAGCGAATCACAACACCGCTGTCTCTTCCATCTCGCCTTTCCTTTGCAAAGACAATACATCATCATCTCCCATCTCTGTACGTGCCAGTGGTGGTTTCAATTCACACTCCCTAACGTAGAAAGGGTAGAGAGCTCCCTTTCAGAATGAGTTCCTGGCTTGATGATTGGTAGGAAAAACAGTACTACTGCTCTTTCTGCATCTTCCCTCCCAACGTGGACCGGCCCTGGTACCCTCCATTAGGATTGCCAGCAATCGTCCCTCTGATCTTTATTACCCCATTATCCAATCGGGGGACCCCTCGTCCAAATAGGACAGGCAGGAGACATGTTGACGAGATGGAACGGAGGAAATGGAAGCTCATTCTTTAAGTTAGGATCCTCCATTATTGTGTGCAAGGGGGGAGGGGGGAGCACATGGAAGGTGTTTGTAAAGGGAAGGGGGGCGATTGTGTACATGGATGGTGTTTGTAAGGGGAGGGATTGAGTACAGGGAGGGTGCTTGTTTGTAACGGGGAGGGGGGGGGGTCTACCTAGGGTTAAACCCTGACTAGACGAGGTTTTACAGTACACAGCACCCCATCTGTATGAAGGACTAGTCTAGTCAGTGTGGACAAAATAATGGAGGGTCTTGTGTTTAATAAGGCTTAAAGAGGGTAAGAGGGTCGCGTATTTGGGGGGAGTTGATGCGCGCCGAGCCCTTTGGGAGGAAACGTACACACTGAAGCTTACCATGAAGGGGTTTTACTATTGACCTGCCCTTATTTAATATGGCTTTTATTTCTCAGTAGGGACCTACAGTTGTGGAGTTCGAACTACGGGTATCTGCAGCTTATGGCAACCGCTGTGAAGTCGACCCGAATCGGGACCCCATCCGGGGACTTGCAACAGACAATGTGGCTTAACTTTGATGTAATCGGAAGAGGTGTTTCCCCCTTGGCTAGGCGGTAGTGAAAAGAAAAGTTGAGGGGAAGATAATAAACATAAAACTGGGTAAATATCCTTTCATGCTCCAAAAAGGAGGCACATAAATTGTCCCTAGGCATGGGCGGCCACCAGTATGACAAGTGTCACCAATCAAATTAGGGGAAAACATGCCACTCTTCCACAATGAAGACCCAATTTTCATTTTCCTTACTTCTATCTCCTATTCTTTTTTTTTAATTGATGACACAAACTAAAGTCTAGCTGTCAGGGGCGTTTCCCCCCCTGGAGTGACACAATAGGATCAGAAACTGGGAGGCAGAGGCGCCATCATGTTTCTTACCATCTTCTTGCTCTCCAATACCAAGCATAAACCATTGAGGAAAAACTAAATCACGAGGGTGAATTTACCATATGTTCAAGCAAATCACTCCATCTGTCCTCTCTGGCAAATGGATATTAAACAAAGTCAACAGACCTAAGTCAGGTGCTCTCAATTATTCTGACTTAAGACTTTCAATAATTCCAGGACTAACCTTGGGAGGAACTTAGCGATTATATCAATCGAAAGAGAATGTAAAACAACAAAAGGGTTTCAAATTTCGTTAAAATCGGCCAAATAGTTACGATCTTATTGCCAAATAATTCCCGGACTTGACCGACTTAGTAACTTATAGAATCGCGTGCACGCGACTAAAAAAAATGAAGACTAGCAGAGTGCTAAAAACTTTCAAAATTAATTGCAGTGGACACTCTTCAACATTGTGCTTTAAAATCATTATCACGCTTTTTATATGCTCCCCCCCGCCTATAAATGAATGATTGATTTACTTGTTTAGAGATGGTTCCTTCAGTGAGACGACCTTCGTGGCTGCTCTTCGTGGGCGGGTTTTAACAATTTCTCCCGAAGTGGAAGCAGGTTTGAAAGGACTGAAGTGAGAGGTTGAGTTGACAACAGTGATCTCGTGAATGTCATTATTTGTTTCCACAAAAGCTCTTCTCGTGGGAAAATCCTCTTTTATTTTCTCAGCAGGAGTCACGAGAGGATCGTCGAGCGCTTCATACTCGAGATTATCCTTCAGCAAAGTGGTCACTTCCTCTAAGAATTCGTTATAAACAGAATGGTCAGGCACAAGGGCCTCAAGAGTTGGTAAGTTTGCAATGCCGTCGCTAAAATTTCCAAGTTCGGAGAGCGGATCTTTGGCTTTATTTGAAAGAAAATTCATGTCATTTATATGGTCTTCCAATGAGTCCTCCACTTGGCCGTTGATTAAGTTATTTTCAATATCTGATGATTCCTCAATGCATACAAAATTTGTTTCAGAGGTAAGCTCAACCACGGGGGAGTAGTCATGCGAGTTGGATTCACAAAAAGTGGACATTGGTAAAGTCTTGCTTTCGATCGAGTTCCGTTTTGGCTTCACTCGCTGCTTATTTCTAGTCGTAATAGAGGGATAAAGTGGTTTATTATCAGGTACACTGATGTCATCTAAGTCAAACTGGCTTGACTTCTGGTCAGAAGAGAAGTTGATTTTCCCTTTAGTTTTAGCCACTTTCCTCACTGAGTTTTCTTCTTTCAGTTTATAAGTCTTCCTCCTCTTTCTACTTCCTGAAGCTGATTTTGGAGTTGAACAGCCACCTTTCACCGAGGTTTTGCCTCTTTCTCTCTCTTTTCCATGAGAATCAAGAGCGAGATGAGGAGTGGTGTGTGTCTTCATTATATCTTCAACGACAATAGAGACGTTCTTCAAATTCATTGACATTTCCATTGCCTTCGGCTCTTCAGTAATTACTTCTATTTCAGGGGGCACATTTTCTTTTCCTTCCTCCAGCACATTATGGGCAGAAAAGGTAGTCTGCCTCCCGCTCGACTCCAAACTAGACTCTGAATTTGAAGAAAAGTCTTTTTCCACCTCATCTGGTGGAACGACATCATCTTTTGGCATTGATACGACTGGCTTTGGCAGTGTTTTCGCTTTGGCTGCAGAGTTTTCAAACATTTTGTCACTTCTGTTCAAAAGCAGTTTTGGACTTGAAGTAACAAGGTTGCTTGGTTTATGATGGCAATTTTTTTGCGCATCAAGTTGAGATTTTCTAGGTGTAATAATGGATATGGTAGACGAATCACTAGTGTTCGCAGCAGTGAATGATGTAAAAGACAATTGAGAAGATGGGGTAGAACTGACCACTGTTGTAGGTAACGTGACTTGTCTTTCTAATAATACCACAGGTAAAGACTTCCTTTTTTCGGAAGACAAGCAATCAGAAAGATTATTGGTGTCTAATGTTGAGTTGTTTTCAGATTCTTTGGTCAGAGAAGAAGAGAGAACGGGTGTCTTGACTACATTAGAATCCAAAATACCATTTTTTATCTTTTGTGACGTCCGCGTCCTTCTTGTTGACCGTCGGCACACTTGACTATCCTTTTCATCCATGCGAACGAGGCATAGGATCGGCAAAGATCCATCAGAGGAAGGAGAATTCAGGTTCCGAACACCTTTTTGACCAGACACAGGTCGACGCGACTTTCGATTACGATTATTTTTACAAGGTTCTTCTCCCTCCGAGTCACTCGAGCTATCATAATGAAAGGGAAAAGGGGCTGAATTTCGGAGACCGCCACTATATGGCCTCGATTTCTGCCGCTGTGGCCCTCTTCTCTGCTTAAGGTGCATCCAGCTTGAACCTTCTAAAGGGTCTTCCAAATCAACAGTTAAGTTACGCTGAAATAAAAAGAATGAGATGAATGACAAAAAGTATTTCACATAGAACAGTTTAAAAACAAGCAAATTTCTATGGGTGATTTTGGCTGCATAGTTAGGGTAAAGACCCAATTCCTTGAATTACATTAAACCATTTATAAATAAATTTCAATCTATACACATAAATGCTGTATTATACATGATTTGACTGCAATACTAATAAAACGTATGAAAAATGACAAGATAAACTGTCTTTCCCTTAACCAAACTGCATCACAAGTTATTTCTTCATGCTATCTGATGGAGCTCTCACAAGCCCAGTGGATCTTGAGTTCAACTTTCACATCAAGTTATTGGGCTCAAGCCCAGCAAGAGTGAAGGCACACAAAAAATCCAAATTCATAGGAAGTTAATCACTTATTGGCAGGTTACCGTGTCTCATGCATGTCGCAGATAGCTCTATGCACAAAGGACACACAGTCAATCACAACATCTGCCCCTTCCTCCCTCCTCTCTTGCACACAAATCACTCTCCCATCCCCGAACATGTGAAAGGGGTTTTTATAGAAACCACTTTCGCACACTCCCCGACTGGGAACAGCCACTTGTCTCTTTGGTCAGGAGGTTCCCTGCTTGGTGGCTTGAGGCAAAAAAACACAATAACTGCTTTTCCTGCACTATACTCCCACCAGTCATGGTGCCCCCACGCCTCCCAGCGAGTGTCTTCTCCCTGAAAATACCACCACTGTGGTGTTAGTTGCAGAAGGCAACAAAGTGTAATCCAATTCATTCAGCGTACAAATGCAGAGGCTGTTCATACCTACATACCTATGAGAAGTAAACAAATGTAGCATGTCATGACTAATAAATAGTAAGGGATAAAAACTGGCCCCAGTTTCAATGATCCTTTGCAGAACCCCATTTTACAAAAATCTGGCCACTAACTTTTGCTGTTGAATGCTTCTGCAGTGGCAATTCCGAACTGGTGTTGGGACTTCTAAATTCTTCGGTAGGGGTGGTTTCAGATGGAGGACTTTCATCCTGAATAAAAAGTATATTTGAACACATGAGATTTTTATCGTAAAGGAGAAAAATGGGAAGGAAAGAACATGTTAAAAAAGTGAATCAACAGAAAATGTAAAAATCAGAGATGAAAATGATTTCATTTAAAGTCTCTCAAAACAAATTCATAGAAAAATATGAATTTGCCAAAAGGAAAGAGAATTATGGAAGAAATCACACAAGTATGTCTACATGGCAGGAGATCAATAATGGAGAGAACACAGGGTGAAAAAAAAAACCCCTAGAAATAAAAGAGTGGAATTATGAAATAGAATTACCAGTCAGATAGACACCTAAGTCAGGATGAACTCTGCTTACAGGATGAGGTTTCCACAAAGTTCCAGAAGCTCATTACAACTATAACTGCCGAGTGTGTAGGGATGCATTACAATTCTTAAAAGTTGTAGAATGAGAAAAGCAACTAAAAAACACGAACATGAACCACTTCACATTTTTGCCCCCAAGGAACTTTTGTCATTACAAGGCCACTACAGCGGACAAGTCTCCATCGACCCTAAGTGTCTGATTAGGTGGAGAATCATGAGATGTAGTACTTACAGCACGTTTCAAAAAATATAATAGACAAAACAAGCAAAGAAAGGAAGGTACCTATTAAAAAAAATAAGACAAATAATACCAATACACATTTTTGTATGGTACACATCAAGGTCACTGGTTTTCACAGAATGCCTGCTAACCAACTGAAAAAAGGCTTGGGAGAGGAGGTGGGTCATCAAGGAACAGTTGAAGGAGGGAAATGAGGGAATACTAACAGGCAGTTCAATCCACATCATAGGAGCAAAAATGGAGAGTAAAGATCAGCCATGCAGCACAGACAACTACAGAATAGATCAGAGGGGAAGACAGAAATGAGAGTGCTGTTGCAGATAAGATCTTGTACATAAAGAGTACCTTGAAGGCGATGCAGGATATGGAAGATAGGAAGTAGAAAAAAATAATTTGTTAGAGGTTTAACCACCAATCTGCACTTGTCTTGAGTAGGGATGTACTAAATATCTGGCTTATTATTTTATCATCCAATATCTGGCTATCAGGATATGGCTCAAAGTTCCTAACTGAAAAGTAATTGCCAAATTGGTGTTGTGGGCATTATTTGCGGTGAATATGGAGCATAATTTAAAGTTGAGTGAACCTGCAAACCTTACTAAAACTATAGAATAATATTATAAAATTGTTCACTGTGTTTATATTGTACACACTGGGTGAAAAGTATAGATTAATATATTATTAATAAATATGCATGATGATAATGAGTATTTTGCTGATAATTTTGAATATTTTGTTAATATGTTTGAAAAACAGTATTTTACTAAATAGTGCATACAGTAATACATCAACATACAAGTATTCTGAGATATGAGCCAGCTTTTGAGCAATATTTTGCATTGAGATGTAAGCAGAAAATTGAGATACGAGCACGCTTCAAGATGCTAAACGCTAGCTGGCAGAGCGCTCGCGGCGCTCACTTCACATGTTCACCGCCTTCGATATGAATCTCCTGTGTTGTGTTTACACTATGTGATTTTTTTTATTTGGTTTTGTGAATATTTTTGTGTTACATCATGGTTCCAAAAGAAGTGAGTGCTAAGACGATTAGTGAGAAGAAAAAATGTATGTCAATGGATATTAAACATGAAATAATCGAAAAACATGAGCGAGGTGTGCGAGTGAGTGATTTAGCCAGGCAGTATGAATGCAGTACATCAACGATTTGTACAATACTAAAACAGAAAGAAGCTATCAAGAGCGTAATGCCTGACAGAGATAACAATTAAGGACAAGCATCTATGACGATATGGAGAGGCTTCTGTTGTTGTGAGTTAAGAAGAAGCTAGCATTACCGAAGCAGTCATCTGTGAGAAGGTGAGCGCAATTTACAGCGATTTGAAATGGGAGGCATCAGTGGAGGAGTTCAAAGCTAATCGTGGCTGGTTTGATAATTTTAAGAAATGAATGGGCATCCAGGGCAAGAATTCATAATAAACTACGTTTTATTTTATTAATATCATTATATTATATTATTTTATGTACAAGTAAAATATGCGTGTGTTTATAGCAATTAAAAACATGTTCTTTCCAATAAATTAGGGTTGATTTGGGTGTTTTGGGAGGGCTGGAATGGATTAAATGTTTTTCCATTATTTATAATAGGGAAAATTGATTTGAGATATGAGCTCGATCCAGGAGCGAATTATACTTGTATCTCAAGGGACTAATGTAATTAAAAAAAAAAAGTATTTTTCTAAAATCAGAATTTAGTCAATATTTCTTATGTTTCAGCTTAAATTTATAACAATTGTGTATTGAATATCATTCTAATAAGTAATATAACTAAAACTAAAGAACTTACAGAAGCACAGAGAATGAATGCCTTTATATAGTAGCGATACTAACTGGCATGCACTGAATCATGATCGAATAGGACAGATTGTAAGGGTGGGTCTCGGTGTACCAAGCTACACAGGCCCCCCTCCCCCCTGTGGTGAATGAGATGGGGAGAGTGGGTACAGAAAAGAAGAAAATAGATGTTAGTGGAAGGAAAGATGAGGCTGGGGTCGGGAAGGGCACTAAGTACCGTGAGAGAGGCAGTCAGGAAAACATATCATCGTGCCCGTACGGGGGAGTAGAAGATGGCTCCAGCGAAAGGATAAAGTGACAAGGAGTAGAAGGGAGGGGGGGATAGAAGGATGAATGTAGGGTGATTTTTTTTTTTATTAGAGCTCATCTGGCGACTGCCTTCATGGGCATTAGTCGCCGTATTAAAACGGGCCTAGTTCTAGGCTACTTTAAAATAAAATTAAACGAAAAAAAAAAACCACCCTAAATGGGGGAAAGGAAAAAAACAGAAACAAAACAAAGAAAACAAACCCTGCTTAAATAATAGGGAGAAGGCTGGCCTCCCCCCAAAAGTCATAAGTCCACCAGTCGATGTGCACGCACTCATCCCGAGTGCAAGGGACAGGCGGTAGCGACCCCGCCCATCCCGGTACCGGGACAGGTGTCGTGCGCGAAGATCACCCAGACTGGGACATTCGACAGGAATGTGCCGAACAGTCTGGGGGACAACGCAGTCGTTGCAATAGGGCGCAGACGAGCGCTCCATCAAATAGCGATGCGTCACACGAGTGTGCCCGATTCGGAGACGACAGAAAGCAACCTAAAGCCGCCGCGGCATTGGGGGATAGGTCCATGGGAACAGTCGCGGCGCAATGGCACGTTCCCTTCGACCGTCTCCCATCTTCTTTGCCAAGCAGTCCGAAGAGCTGCCCGTATTCCTGCCATGTAGTCAGTGTGAGGAAGAGCGAAACGCTGGTCCGGTCGCAGAGTCTTCGCGGACTCTTTGGCGCCATCATTCCCCGCAATTCCTATCTGCCCGGCTCGCCAAAACCGTGGCGTCACGGATTTCGCGAACCAGGGGATGCGGAGATTCCAATGCCCCGAGAGCACTCAGGGCGCTTTGTGAGTAGCTATAGATCACAATCCGGTCTCCGAACCGGGCACGTCGCCTAATCTCCCGTACCGAGTGGTGTATTGCCACCAGCTCGGCCGTGAAGACAGACGCAGCGCCTGGTAGAGCCCCGCTGACTTCAAACAGAGGGGATACGGCGTGGAAGCCGACCCCCTCTTGGGACTTGGAGCCATCCGTATACACTGGCACGGTACCAGCGTGACACGATGTGTGCTCCAAAAAGGTCGAACGCAATACTCCCGGCGCAGTACAAGCTTTGGGAGCAGAGGCGTGGCGAAAAAATAGCCAAATGTGGTACCCTCCAGGGTGGCGTCCTGGGCAGAAGCAGGGGCGCCACCGGCCCGAGAGCTATATCTACCTCTCGAAGGAGTTTCCTGGCCCTAAACCCAAAGGGCTTAGGGTATGACTGGCGTCTCTCGGCAGCATAGGCAACATCGAGATCAGCTGCGGATGCAGTGAGAGCTGTTGGCGACTGAGGGAGGCGCCGGGCTCGTGCGTACAGGCGAGTGATGCACTGCACGCGGCGCAGAGCGAGTGGCATCTCCCCAGCATCGACCAACAGGCTCTCAATGGGGAAAGTGCGGAAGGCACCGGTCGCAAGGCGAAGGCCGGTGTGGTGGATCGAATCCACCTTCCGCAATAAACGCTCGGCTGCGGATGCATAAAACTCGCATCCGTAGTCGAGCTTCGAGCGAACAAAGGATCGATAAAAAAGTAAGGCGGTAGCCCTATCAGCGCCCGAAGCGCTGAACGTTACGGAACGGAGAATGTCCATGGCGCGGGTACAAGAGACCCTAAGGCTGCGAATATGAGCCTCCCAGGTGAGGCGTCGCTCGAATACAAGACCAAGGAAACGGTGCGATTCAACCACATCCAGGCGCACCCCATTAAGAAACAAATTTGGGTAGGAATGGAGCCGTGGATGGCGGCACAAGTGCACCACCTTAGTCTTGGCCAAAGAAAACCGAAACCTGTGCGCTTCGGCATAGCGAGAGACGCGGTTCAATGCTTGTTGGAGTCGACGCTCCAGAGTTGGCATCTGGGCCGCGCCAAAAGAGATCGAAAGGTCGTCCACGTAGAGCGTAGCGAGAACATCTTCCGGCAGCACCGAGGTGATGCCGTTGATGCTCAGGGCAAAGAGTGTGACACTGAGGACACTTCCCTGCGGGACACCCTCTTCCTGCTCCTTTGGGCCGGAGAGGGCTCCCCCAACCCGTACGCGGAATCGACGATCTCGCAAAAATTCAGATATAAACATTGGGAGGCGTCCCCTCGCCCCCATCGTGTGGAGAGTCTCCATGATACCGTATTGCCATGCGGTATCATAGGCCTTCTCCAGATCGAAAAAGACCGTGGCGTAGTGCTGTCTACGAAGGAAAGCCTCGCAGACGGCATTTTCCAGTCGGAGCAGAGCATCCGACGTGGAGTGGAACTTGCGGAAGCCGCACTGTGCGGAAGACAGATGGCCTCCGCTGTCCAGGAAAAAGGCTAGTCTAACATTTACCAATTTCTCCATCAACTTGCACACGCAAGAGGTTAGAGAGATTGGGCGGAAACCAGTCGGAGTAGAAGAATGTAGGGTGAGAGTTGATACAGGAGACGCTAAGCTGGAGCATTGAGTCCTGTCAGCGCAGCAGCCTGGAAAACACATCACTGTGCCCCTTACGGGAATTGGTATGGATCATGGAGGTGAAAGAAATTAGGGCACCGCATGGGAAGAGACTTGTAAGCTTAAAATATATTTGTGGAACGTTTTCAATATCATAGAGGTTACAAGATATGTCTCAGTACTATAAACCTGAGCTGTATTAAGATGTATCTCGCAGGATTGCCTGTGCTACTAGGCTCTTGTAGTCAAACATGACAATAAAGCAGAAGGTAATATAAAAGAATGGAAACATTATGACATACACACAAAAAGCTAATTAGTTATGATATGCTGAGTTTAGTAGAGTGAGAAACATGCTAACAGGCACATAAGCATTCAATATAAGTCAGTGGTAGCTGACACATACTAACAATCAAATAAAATATAATTACTTGTGTTGGGAATGCCCCTTCTCCAGTTTCCAGGGTCTGTGAAACATTTGTGATATTAATATCCGAGATTTCTTCTTCAGGAGGATCATTTTCTGCCAGTGAGAGAGAATGCTCACTAATCACCTCCATTACAGCAGTTTCCGAATCTGTAAAATAAGTAATCCTTTTAGTGCAGATGCAATGAAGGGATCAGAAACCTTTAGTAATGACCTAATTCTTTTTAGGTAATCTCTAAGGGTATGCAGCTACATTCATAGCTGCCTAATCTAACTTGGACTAATAATAAACACTAGAAAAACCCAATTCCATCATTACCACTTCTCAACAGCAATTGCAAGAAAATGGACAATCATTTGAGTAAAAGGGAAAACAGTGGAAGTTTATTGATTTTTTTACATTCCAATTCTTTTTTAAGGAAGAGGTATAAATATTGAAATAATGTACATGGAACTGAGAAGTGAAAATTACCTGACAAAGAAATATCTGGTAGAAAGTTTGTAAAGGGCTGAAGTTACACATAAAAGTTGCAAAGTACACAGACAGAGTGAGGTAATAAGATTTTTTGTTAAAGGGATCTCACCAGGTGACTGACTGCCTGCAGGAACATAGTCGCTGAAATTACAAATTATTTTCATTTATTTTTAACCTAAAAAAGACTAAAAAAAACCCTAGAAACCACTCAAAACAATCAGTCAAGAGTAATGCAATCCCAGCCAATATAATAAGATCCAGAGGACCTCTCCATCAAATGGCACTACCTCCTGCAAGTGGTGCCTGATTCTGAGGCGAGAGAAAATGACCCAAATCCATTGAGGCACTTGGGGTATGCACTGTGTGATAGGCGATATTTAAAGCAAAAAAGAGGCTGGAGAAATCATGCAGTGAAAATTGCGTATCCACCTGCCCAGCTCCAATTCCATGAAGGCAGGGTTGCAAAAGATACCCTCGGAGGGAAGAAAGGGAGCTCTAGCCCAACATGCTAAGCCAAAGGCAAATAGCTCAAGGGGAGCAAGAAGAGATGAGCCTCTGCAGCTCCTCCCAGTTAGCCAGGAGTTCATGGCAATTCCATTGAGGAAAGAGCCCTCCTGCCCAAGGTCAGGGAGATGCAGGTGACCTCTTTGAAATGAAAACCCTGATGGGCATGGCCTCAGCCTTCCTGGGGATAGAATTCTTGGAGCTGCTGGTAATATAGAGCGTTGAATGGACTGCTGGCTTTGAGGGTTTACATGAAAAGCTTTTCTCACTATTTTTGGTGGGTTGGGGGTCCATTGACCTTTGGGTTGGTAGCTGGCCAGCAGGCAAACCTGCTTTTTTTAAACTCTAGTCACCATGTAGAAAAAAAAATGCAGAGTGGTATCATTTAAAGGGATATGACACAACCACCTAACCTGTATAAAATCCTGGTTGGGACCACCCAACATGGATGCAATTCTGGTGGGGGCTGAAGCTGCAATTGAACTCCCATTTCCTCACTGTTGAATGAAATTCTAGCACAGGGGGGAAGGGGTGCTATAAAATTCCTACAGCCTCCACTCTAATCCAATTCCTTAGGACAGCCTGACAGAAGACGCACCCCCAACTTAATTATGATAATGTTGACAGTGCCTACAGCACAGGCTGTAGGATCAAAGGCTTTCTCCCTGTATCTCTCTTAAGGGGTCGGAGGGAGCAGAGATGCCATCTGCTCTCTGGGAACAATGCAACAACATTCCAAAACACCCGGTCCAGCCATGGACAGGGGTAAGAGATCCAAAGTTCCATTGTTGCTACCCTCCTTTCATGTGGCAGACTTGACAGGTTTATCATGAGCTTGTATTGGCACCAGTTTTACCAGGATGGTGACCAGGAGAGGTCAAACCTACAAAGGGCTCCTATTGGGTGCAGTAGCTACTATACTCGTAGGCATGGAGGAGCCAAGAGTAGAGGGCACTTTCTTAACCTGACACCATAATAAGTCCCAGGTTGGGACATGACCGATTCCTTGGCCTCTTGGAAGGGTTTCATTCTGTAGCCTGAATGGCTATAGGGGCACCTCAAAACTGTACGAGACACTTGTTTGAGGAAGCAAGGGTGTGACTGACTGTAATTCACACACTTGGCCTTACACAATATGGATTTATCATACAAGGCATTGGGGAGCAGTTAGCACAGATTTCAGATGTAGCCCAACTTAGCACATGTTTGATTTATATGACCGAAGAAGTGGCAAAGAATGCTTTGAAGTGGTTGCAATATTAACTATGAGTAGCTCTCACATCAGAAAGCCGGCCATGGTTGAATGTAACAAAGAGTTGAAGGGCGGGTGGATCTCGAGGTCTCCCTCCATTTGCTCAAAAACGTTCAACCTTGAGTGCTTCCTGGTCAGCCAGTTCTTCTGTGATATCTTACAAGTAGTAGTCAGAAAGTTCCCTTACAGCGACTACTACTTTTATGAAGTTCATGGTAGAGTGGTGTCATAGGCGAACCATCAAGTGTCCAGAGAGAACTCACAAAGGTTGCCTGGGCAGGATCATTCACATTCACCAGAAGGGTTCCAAGCCAAAAAATGGGCAACCTTCAGTTCCTGAATGAGAACCCTAGCATGTGTCCTTTGGACAACATGCCCCCATTAGTAGAAAGAATAATAAGGAAGTGTTTGAAGCCGACATGCTAAAAAATGCCAAGTAACCTCTCAATGAGGGGGTCTCACAGCACCGAGGCCACCCCAAGAACCCCCTGGAAGGAGCAGAACTATTTTTTTCTTTCTATTCAAAGAGGGTGAGGAACTCACTCACTTCTATTCAACCTCAGAAGGGACCTAAGAAGGAAGAATGGGGCAACCTCAGCCTGATCATTCTCTGAAATGGAGAAGCATCTAGCTGTCTGTGGTGCCCCAGCCGAAGGAGGAGGACCCTCTTTTTTTTATTCCTCTGGGATATTAGTTACTTGGGGCCTTAGTCATATCGAGAGTGCCCTTGCATCTGCCCCCTTCCCCTTATGTGGTCATGCTGTTGGGGAGCATAACCTGAGTCTCACTAGGCCAGTGGTCTATTGATGAATGATAGATCGTGGGTTGTCAAACTGTCCTCCATTTGAAAAAATGGAAGGCAGGCACACCAGCCTTCTGCAAAGTCACGAGATGCAGGTCTAGGAGAGGGAGGGGGGGGGGCATGGCCCCCCAACACCTTTCTCCTCTGAGGGGTGTTTTGCTGCCCAGATGTTCCCATGTGGAACAGGCATCTTTGCAACTCTACATCTGCATAGTTTTGAGGGTCTTGGCAGGGCTCTGGGATAGAAAAGGGAGGGCCACCACTAGTCCAGTAGTGCGGTCATCTGAGGGACAATCCAACGAAGGGGGTAAGGTAGAAACCCCCCCCCTCAAACATATACATAGGAGAGGGATGAGCCCCTTCTCCACTAGGAGAAAATTGGAGGGGCCACCCTGCTTTTTAGAGGTAGACCAGGGAAAACCACTTTACAAATAGGCAGTAGTGGGAGTAGTAACTCCAATAGTCGAAGTGTGTTGTCATGATCATCACACACACACACACACACACACACACACACACACACACACACACACCAAGGTTGGGCGAGGGTTTGCTATCTAGAATATAGTAAGAAATTTTGTCTACCAACACAGATGAAAATTGCGAAAGCTGTGACCAATGAAAGAAGGAATTTGGGGCTATATCCTGTGTCCAGCACTTCGCCCTATCCCATCTCAGAATTTTTTCTACCTTTCGGGGGGTCTTTCTCTCCCTGGGCACAATTTAAGTGTTCACACCAGTACAGCAACAAAACTGAATGGAAGTTGCCTAGTGGAGGGACACTCCCCAGGGCCAACAACTTTCAAATGAGCAGCTAGAGGCAGCAAAGGTGCAACAGATAGAGCTCTTATTGAGTCATGGGATGGCCGTGATCAGCAGATGACATATAAGACATTTTTTTTTTTAAATTTAAAAAGCTCATCTAGCGAATGCCTACTTGAGCATTAGATGTTGAATTAAAAACTGCTTAGAAGTAGGCTACTTTTAAATTTAATGCAATAACAAACAAAAAAAAACCCAAACAACAGAAAAAAAGGGGGAAAAGAAAACGAGTAGTAAGCAAGCTCCTGCGTCGGGGGGAGGTCCCCCAGGCGCAGGAGCGTGCAACCTATAAGGGAAAAAACAACAACAAAACAAAAAACCTGGTTAAATAATAGGGAGAAGGCCAGCTTTCCCCCCTCAAAAGCTAACAAGTCCACCAGTCAAAGTGCACACACTCGTCCCGAGTACAAGGGACAGGCGGTAGCGAGCCCACCCATCCCGTTACAAGGAGTAGAAGGGAGGGGGGGATAGAAGGATGAATGTAGGGTGATTTTTTTTTTTATTAGAGCTCATCTGGTCACTGCCTTCATGGGCATTAGTCGCCGTATTAAAACTGGCCTAGTTCTGGGCTACTTTAAAATAAAATTAAACAAAGAAAAAAAACACCCTAAATGGGGGAAAGGAAAAAAACAAATGCAAAAAACAAAACAAAACAAAGAAAACAAACCCTGCTTAAATAATAGGGAGAAGGCTGGCCTCCCTCCAAAAGTCAATAAGTCCACCAGTCGATGTGCACGCACTCATCCCGAGTACAAGGGACAGGCGGTAGCGACCCCGCCCATCCCGGTACCGGGACAGGTAATGTGCGCGAAGATCACCCAGACTGGGACATTCGACAAGAATGTGCTGAACAGTTTGGGCGACGACACAGTCGTCACAATAGGGCGAAGGCGAGCGCTCCCTCAATTCGCGATGCGTCACACGAGTATGTCCGATTCGGAGACGACAGAAAGCGACCTGAAGCCGTCGCGGCATTGGGAGATAGGTCCATGGGAACGGTCGCGGCGCAATGGCACGCAACTTTAAGTTCCCTTCGACCGTCTCCCATCTTCTTTGCCAAGCAGTCCGAAAAGCTGCCAGTATTCCTGCCATGTAGTCGGTGTGAGGAAGAGCGAAACGCTGGTCCGGTCGCAGAGTCCTCGCGGACTCTTTGGCGCGCTCATTCCCCGCAATTCCTACATGTCCACGAACCCAGCAGAAGATAATCTCGACATCTGCCCGCCTCGCCAAAACCGTGGCGTCACGGATATCGCGAACCAGGAGATGCGGAGATTCCAATGACCCGAGAGCACTCAGGGCGCTTTGTGAGTCGCTATGGATCACAATCCGGTCTCCGAAACGGGCACGTCGCCTAATCTCCCGTACCGAGTGGTGTATTGACACCAGCTCGGCCGTGAAGACAGACGCAGCGCCTGGCAGAGCCCCGCTGACTTCAAACAGAGGGGATACGGCGTGGAAGCCGATCCCCCTCTTCAGGCTTGGAGCCATCCGTATGCACTGGCATGGTTCCAGCGTGACACGAGGTGTGCTCCAAAAAGGTCAAACGCGATACTCCCGGCGCTGTACAAGCTTTGGGAGCAGAGGCGTGGCGAAAAATAGCCAAATGTGGTATCCTCCAGGGTGGCGTCCTGGGCAGAAGCAGGGGCGCCACCGGCCCGAGAGCTATACCTAGCTGTCGAAGTAGTTTCCTGGCCCTAAACCCAAAGGAATTAGGGTATGACTGGCGTCGCTCGGCGGCATAGACACCGTCGAGATCAGCTGCGGATGCAGTGACAGCTGTTGGCGACTGAGGGAGGCGCCGGGCTCGCGCGTACAAGCGAGTAACGCACTGCACGCGGCGTAGAGCGAGTGGAATCTCCCCAGCATCGACAAACAGGGAATCAATGGGGAAAGTGCGGAAGGCACCGGTCGCAAGGCGAAGGGCGGTGTGGTGGATCGAGTCTACCTTCCGCAAAAAACGCTCGGCTGCGGATGCATAAAACTCGCATCCGTAGTCGAGCTTCGAACGAACAAAGGATCGATAAAAGAAAGGCAGTAGCCCTATCAGCACACCAAGCGCTGAATGTCACGGAACGGAGAATATCCATAGCGCGGGTAAAAGAGACCCTAAGGCTGCGAATATGAGCCTCCAAGGTGAGGCGTTGGTCAAATACAAAACCAATGAAACGGTGCGATTCAACAACTTCCAAGCGTACCCCATTAAGAAACAAATCTGGGTAGGAATGGAGCCGTGGATGGCGGCAGAAGTGCACCACCTTAGTCTTGGCCAAGGAAAACCGAAACCTGTGCGCTTCGTCATTACGAGAGACGGGGTTCAATGCCTGTTGGAGTCGACGCTCCAGAGTTGGCATCTGGGCCGCGCCAAAAGAGATCGAAATGTCGTCCACATAGAGCGTAGTGAGAACTTCTTCTGGCAGCACCGAGGTGATGCCGTTGATGCTCAGGGCAAAGAGTGTGACACTGAGGACATTTCCCTGCTCCTTTGGGCCGGAGAGGGCTCCCCGCACCCGTACGCGGAATCGACGATCTCGCAAAAATTCAGATATAAACATTGGGAGGCGTCCCCTCGCCCCCCATCGTGTGGAGAGTCTCCATGATACCGTATCGCCATGCGGTATCATAGGCTTTCTCCAGATCGAAAAAGACCGTGGCGTAGTGCTGTCTACGAAGGAAAGCCTCGCAGACGGCATTTTCCAGTCTGAGCAGAGCATCCGACGTGGAGTGGAACTTGCGGAAGCCGCACTGTGCAGAAGACAGATGGCCTCCGCTGTCCAGGAAAAAGGCTAATCTAACATTTAACAATTTCTCCATCAACTTGCACACGCAAGAGGTTAGAGAGAAGGGAGGGAACCGGTCGGAGTAGTGTGATCTCTCCCCGGCTTGCGAAAGGCGGGCACAGTAGCGATTCGCCAGGAATCTGGGAAAGACCCTCCACCCAGATCCTGTTGAACAAATCTAACAAAAGCCATGCCTCGCTCACCCAGGTGTCGAAGCATGGCGTACGGGACATCGTCCGGACCATGGGCCGTGTCCGCGCACGAAGCAGGAGCAAAGCGCAACTCACTCACAGTAAACTTGTCGTTGAAGGGTTCTCCGCCTCTGGAGGTAAAGTTATTGAATGCTGGCGGAGCAGCATACCGGCTAGAAAATGGGGAAAAAGCGGTTGCTAAGGATTCCGCCACGGACGCGGGGTCCGAGATTGCGGTCCCATTCTCCTGGAGAACGGGAGGGGGTCCTGCGAGAACTTGCCCCAAATCCTTTTGACTCGCCTCCACAACTCTGCTAAAGGGGTCTTCCCGTTAAGTGAAGACACGTATGCCAGCCAAGAAGAGCGGTGGGAGTGGTCGGCGTGCAAAACGGCCAGACGTTCTAGGAATAGTAGTCAGGCCCGCGGCGATAAGGTTGCCCGAGAACTCAACGGCCTCATCTACCGACCTAAACTCATCGACTGAGATAGAGAATTCAGTCATTTCCTAAAATGCAGGCAACTGCGCCCGCGCCAAGCACCACCGAGGTGGGCTCTCAGGCGGCAGTTGCCCTGAAAATGATAATTGAATGGGAAAGTGATCACTATCATGGAGGTCATCGACCACCCCCCAATCAAAATCAGGCTGTTAATCCGAAGAGCACAAAGATAGGTCAAGGCAAGAAAATGAAGCGGTTCTCGGACAGTGATGCGTAAACTCATCCACGTTTAGGACACCTATCTCAAGCTCTTCGATCAGATCGGCAAGGACTTGTCCCCTGGGATTTATTGAGTAATCTCCCCAGAGGGAATGCCTGCCATTCAGATCTCCAAGCAAGAGAAAAGGCCTCGGCAACCGTGCCACGACGCAGCGAAAGTCAGCTGACGGTGGAATGTACGCAGAAATGATAGTATACCTCCTATCCGGGTGCAGCTGCACAGCCACTGCCTGAAAGGAGGTATCTAAAGAGAAAGGAAGAACGCGAGACATCATGCCGGGTGTATACCGCGCATTCCCCAGCCCAACCATCTCGTGGTGGTGGGGTCGCAAGACCCTTATACCCCGGGGGGGCAGGCAGGGGGCACGCGCCTAGCATGGTCTCCTGCAGAGAGATAGCTAACGGGGAACGGGAAGAGACGAGCCTCCGCAACTCCTCCCAGTTGGCCCGGAGTCCACGGCAATTCCATTGAAGGAATATGCCCTCCAGGCCTAGCTCGCTGGAGACGCGGGGGCCCTCCTCGAACAGAAGACCCTCACGGAAATGGCCGTACGCTTCCCGGAGGCAGAACCCCGGGCGCTGTTGGCCGGACAAAGCGCAAAAGGCGCTGTCGCCTTCGAGGACTTATTGGGGAAGGTTTGGCTCGCCATGCGAGTCTTTTCCTCCCCCCCCGCCTCGAAACCTTAGGCGGGCGTTGCGGCTTCGGAGGCGGGGGGGCCCTGTTTTCGAGGAACCACCGTCTCCGAGCCACTCGCTCCACCACTAGGCGTGGGCAAAGGAGCCGAAGCTCTTTTCCTGCTGTCCTCCTTTCGGGGGACAGCTTTAGGAACCCCGGAAGATGGCCTAGCGACCAACTTCAAGGGTGTTGCCTCCTGTGAGTCTAACGACTCGGTGGCCGTTTCGCATTACGGGAAACAGCCACACTGGGGAAAGAGGGGGCGAGCCCTAGTTTTAGCCGGGGCTAGGTATGAACCCTTTTTGCCACCAGCTTTACCAGGGAAGCGCCCGGGTTGAGTAGAGCCCGCAGAAGGGCTCCGAATGGGCGCGGAAACAACTGTGCTCGTTCGCCTGGATGGGCCAGGAGCAGAGGGTGCTTTTCTAACTATTGAGGCATATGACGTCCCAGGCAGAGCCGGGCGCGCCAGGAACAAGTCCTTAGCTTCTCGGAATGAGAGTCGATCCTGGGCTTGAATGGCCAGGATTTCTTTCTCAAGAAGATATGCACCACATTGCTTCGAAGAAGCGGGGTGGGGCTTTCCGCAATTGACACACTTGGCCACACACGATTTAGACTTATTGTGTGTGGCCTTGGACCAATTTACACAGACTTCGGGTGACCCCGACTTTGCACGTCTACAAGAACGATTCGTATTGCTGAAGCGGTGAATGTAATAGCACCGCCGCGGCAGTGGCACGAATGCCTTCACGCGGTAGCGATACCAACCGGCATGCACCGACTCAGGGAGCATGTCACAGTCGAATGTGATGAACAGTGTAGGGGTGGGTCTCGAGGCCCCTCCCTGTTTTCTCATCACACGTTCGACCTTGACCGCCCCATGGTCCGCCAGCTCTAAGGTGATGTCCTCAATGGAGTAGTCAAAGAGTTCCCTCGCATAAACTACTCCTTTCACAAAGTTCATGGTAGAGTGCAGGATTCGCCAGAAGGCTCCTGTCCGAGAAACGGGTCATCTTCGACTCTCTACAAATTGCACTAGCTAATCCTCTCCTCTGATGGATCATGTTGCCCCTGGCCAACATGCTGTCATCAGTGGAGCGAATAACGAGGAAGCGTTTGAAGCCAGCGGGCTCGAAAACGCCAGGCAACCTCTGAATCAGGGGCCCTGATGTCATCGAGGCTCCACCCTGTGCACTTTTCATCTTTGTCATAGTCAGGGGATTCCGCACCCGGGGGGCAGAGGGGCCGGATGTGCCGATCTTGGCTTGGTTGCATGCCAAAGTGGCAGCAGACCCATCCGTCCCCGCAGCACCCGCGGATGGAGAGGAGCCCCGAGTCTTCTTTGTCTTTTTGGACTTTTTTGTCCTTTTCTTCTTTGGAGAGGAGGGCGGGGAATGAACCCGCTTCTCACCTCCATTGGAAGGAGCCCCCAGGCCAGATATACCAGCCTCAGCCAGGTCCTTTTCCGAAATGGAGAAGTTCCTGGTAGTCATAGGGGCACCGGTCAGAGGAGATCCCTGCCCTCCTTGTACTACCTCAGCAACCCTAGCCGTTTGCGGAGGTCCTTGCATAGGGGCGGATTCGGGTTCAGGGCTTGGCGCCGAGCCCGGATTCCCCCCCATGGAAGGCCCTACCATCTGAGGCTGGGTTGCCTCAAGGACTGTCTACCTCAGGCAGGGGCTCCAGTTGGCCACCCCCTCCCCCCCAAGGCCGCAGGTCCCGTTGGCAGTATTGGCATTAGTCATCTGGTGTGGGGAGGCACAGGCCTTGACCCCGACAAGGTTAAGTATTCTTGCCAGCAGGTCTTTTGAGGGAAGCGACCTACCGAGCCACTTACACGAGGGGCAGTCGGCAATGGGCTGCCTGCTGGCTTTCTTGGCAGTCCCCTTAAAAGAAAAGGAGGGACTGCCGCTGGAAATAGGGAGGTGCCAGAAAGCACCTCCAGAGAAGGGGGTGAGGGGGAGTCCCCTTGACCCGTAGGCGCACAAGAGGAGTAAGCCTCCTCTCCGGTTAAAGAAATATGGAGGGTCCCCTGCGCAAGCACAGGGGGGGAGGGACCTCCATTTTTTCGGTGGAGCTGCCCGAGGGCGGCTCCATCGATTTACAAGGGGGAAATGGGGGAGAGATTTAGTTTTTTTTTTTTATTTGCATACATGGGCATGATGACCCTCTTTTTTATACGGGACGCAATAGCTCATCACCTCTCGCAGTTGCCCGCACTGCGAGGTGCTTACAGGCCTGGCAGAGCCAGGCGCCGCCATTTGGGACCACCCCTCCCGCCTGGTGGCCTGGCAGCCCATCGGCATGGCGGCCCCACCTTAGACGCGGCGTAAAACTGAGTGTGAAGAGGAAAGGAAAAGGGATGTGAGGAAGGTATGGGTGGGGATGAAGCAGGTTGTTAAAAACCAACCACCCCAGACCGGAGCTCAGGGGTTAGGGAACATTGTCCCCTCCCCCCTCAGCCCTGATTCGGGACGGTTGGCTGAGAAGAAGGTCAGCATCTACCCTGTGAAATTAGAGGCTGGCCAGAGAAAGCTGTAGGAGCAAGATAAGTCAGTAAGATGTGTGCGTTTCCGGATGAGAAGGGGGTGATGTGAAACCAGGAATAATTGATGATGTCTAAGAATCCAGATATAAGTGTAGGGATATAGTATTTTAGGTTTGGTCTGGGCCTTGCAAGTTTTTTCAGTGATTTTATGGTGTGTAGTGTCTTGGGGGTAAAGGGGATGGTGTTGTGGGGTTTATGTGTAATTTGTGAAGGCTTTTGAGTGTTTTCCTATTGTTTGGCTGATTTGAGTAGTGTGTCATGAGCTAGTGGTATTGCTCAGTTGGGCTTGAGATCATGTTGTGTTGGGTCAGGAGAGATTCAAATATGAGGGATGTTGTGTGTGTATGAATTGTTTTATTGTTTGCCAGCCAGAGTTGGAGGTATTGTTTCTGGTTTTCTTGTTGTTTGATGTAGGTTAGGTTGGAGTGTGGGAGTTTTGTCTAGTCTGTCTCTCTCTTTTATGAGGTTGTCAATTTCCAGTGTGAAGTTGGGAAAGATGTTCTATGTCCTTAGGGGGGGATATAATTCTTGCTTGCCTGGTGGCTTGAGTTGGTGGTGTGCGAATGTGTTTGGTAGAAGGAAGGAAATTGCTCATGTGCAAAGGTGGATAAGGTGTTTCCTATGTGTATTGAATTCAGTCTACACACTTGACTCTTTTGAAGTTGGTATATATAATTTTGTTAAAGCTGGGATAGGTTATGTTAGTTGAAATGTGATGAGGATTTGCATGCAAGGAAGGTTTGTCAGGTGGTTCTTGTATGGAAGTGCGGGGAGTACAGAGTTATGTCAGCGGAAGTGGGGTTGTGTTGTGGGAGTATTCTCATTGGTTGGTCTATTTTATTTAGTATGTTTAGTGAGTAAAGTTGTTTGATGATGGTGGTGCCTCTTGATCTGTCTTCCTGTAGTGTTAGCCAGGTGTGGTAGCAAGCAATGTGGTAAGAAAAGGTTAGGGAACTGAGCAAGTGATGGCCAGGTTTGGGGAAAAGACTGCTGGATAGTGTTGGGGTGAGCTAGGTGGGATGTAAATGTTGAGGATGTGTTTTTGTTTTGTTTTTAACATTTATGTAAAATGATTAGAATTTAGTAGTATGGTTGTTTTTATGTGTCTGCGTGTTGGAGAATGGGGTCTTTATGTATCAAGGTGAGTAAGCTTTGGTGTGCTGAGTGTATATAATATTTTAGTATAGTTGTGGAAAGTTCTTAGGTGTGATTGGGGTAAAGCAATGTGGATGCTGTAATTCCTGCTGCTTATTTTAGATGCTGTTGGTGTTGAATTGGAGAATTTTGCGAGAGTGGGTGGGATGTGTGGATTGCAGTTCCAGTCGGGGTGTAATTGTTTAAGGACTAATTTGGTCCATCAGAGATGGTGCCATTCATTTGTTGCCTCTACAGTAGTAGCTCCTTCAGGGGCTACAAAATATAGTTATGTAGATTTTCCTGTCTGCTTTCAAGACCTATATATTCAGAATTGCCTTTCATCAGTAGGCTTACTCACTCATGGTTACAGTTTCCATCGTTCTCTCTCTGCTTGAATTGGAAAAATAATGCACTGTGCAGGGGTTTTGAGTGTAAGGGGTGCATTACAAATCAAATTTTACTTAATTGCTTCAAAGGAAATGGATATTTTTTTTATGTGAAACAACAATTGTATCTTTACCAATGTTTTTTGAAAGGGGGTTATAAAGTAATAAAGGTAAGTGCATGTTTGAAAATACACAGCTTATCAATGTTTGTGAAAGGAGGCTATCAGAGACAAGTGAAGGATGACTTAATGAATAAACTGACTTTTGCACACTTGATATAATTAAAAAATTCAAGATGGAAGGGATAAGAAAGTCAAAATTGAAGAGACTTACTTTCTGCTCGTTCTTGCAGCTGGTACCGTCTCCTCTCTTCAAGTGTCATTCTTGGAAGATGAATAGTAGCAGGCTGAAGGACATGTCCTTCAACCATTGGATGAACAACATTCTTCCGGGGTGATTTGGTTGTTCTACTTAGAAGAGGTCTTGCCCCTAGGTAACAAATAAGAAAATGAATATCCCAATCTCCATTTCTCAAAACTTGGGAGAGTAAATTCAAATGCTAATATGATCAGTCAATAAAGGGTTGGTGTGCCATTCTCCTCCCACCATTCATGGCAATCTGAGCCAGATATCAAGCATGCTCAACCAGGCACCTTAACAAAGATATGCTTGAACTGATTACGAATGGAGGAACACAGGAATTAACTGCTATGCAAAAAGTATAAAGGCTCAATGGGATGGAACAAGATATTATTTTTAATTTAAGGGGAAAAAACTTGTCTGATGTAAATAAAGCACGACTATTCTGCATCAAAATAATAGAGGTGCTAAAACAAGAATAATAAGTTGTAGAGAGAATTGGTTGGGTGGGGACTTTTAGTCTCTGGGAATAAATTTACATATAGAGTACAGTGCTATAATTATATGAATGTAAGTTCCCTTTTGATAATAAAATGGATAACTGGCAGATAATGGGAACCCCCAAAAAGTAAAGAAAAATTAACAAGACCATAACCACATTTCTAGGATAAGAGGGGTCATTTTAGAAGTTTCTTGGATGCAAAAATAAGGAGTACCGATTCAAGACCACAAACATGAAATGCTAAGTAAAGGAATAACATATCACATTGAAAGCTTCACTGCTTTAAAAAATTCTAAGCTGCAAAAGGTTTTAAGCATGAAGTATCACAGCAGAAACAAAAACTTCAAAATGATGGCCCAGTAATTAACCGGATGTGACCATTTGATATGACAGGATAGGGATTCAATTGATGCTAGTTAATGCTTTTGACTCAGGGAACAGATACGTGTGAAGGAAGAGAGGGAGAAAAAAGGGGGGTGAAAGACAGGGGCAGAAAGTCTAAAGAGAGTGTGAGGGAAGGTCACCAGAAGTTTCAATTCGTAAGAAAGTTCAGTGTAAAAAGAGCAGCTATACAAAGGTTCAAACAGATTCCAAGGAGGTATACAGGGTAGACAAAGTCCTAGGACAGTTATTTAATCTTCATTTTGAGCCCATAATGAAGATAAACTGTAATCAACAATCGTAGGGTTTTCAAAAATGATTTTAGGAGCACGTGTGGCAAATTCCTACTAAGGCAAAAGTAACAGTAATCAAACAAACAAAAAGAACCATGCAAAAATAAAATGAAAACAAAGGCAAAGGGAAAAATATATAGCAAAGGGCAAGAAGGAAACACGTGTCCCGGCATATGGAAAGCCCTGCCTCCCCGCATGCGGAAACATGAAACCTACAACAAAAAGAGTAAAATAAAGTGGAGGTGTCCTCTTCCAAAAAGTGATAAGTCCATAAGTCTGTGCACACAAATCTGTCCTGAGTATAAGGGACAAACAGTAGTGACTCTGCTCATCCTGATAAAAGAGAGGTAACATGCGCGAAGATCATCCAAACTGGAACAGTCTGGGGAGGGAACAACACAGTCATCACAATAAGGTTTGGCCAAGCATATCATCAAATGGCAGTGTCCTGAGTGTGCCTAATTCGAAGATGACAGAAAAAGACCTGAAGCCATCGCTGCATTGTTGGGTAGGTCCATGGGAACATTTGCGGCATAATGGCAAGCAACTTTAAGTTCCCATCATCTTTGCCAAGCAGCCTGGAGGGCTGCCCCGATTCCTGCCATGTAGTCAGCAGTGTGGGGAAGAGCCAAATGCTGGCCAGTCACCCAGACTGGAGAGCACAGGGATAGATCAAAAAAAGTGAATGAAGCGCTTCTTGGGCAGTGATGTGCAAACTTATCCACATTTGAGAACTATCTTCAGTTCATCGATGAAGTCAGAAAGGACCTGACCCCTGGAATTGTTTGAGTAGCCTCTCCAGAGCAAGAGAAAGGGCCTCGGCAACTGTGCCACAATGCGGCGGAAGTCCCCGACATCGAAGTCAGCTGACGGTAGAATGTACGCAGAAATAACAGTATACCTCCTATCCAGGTGTAGCTGCACAGCTACTACCTAGTAATCAGGTATTTAAAACAAAGAGAAGAATGGAGAAATCAGGCTGGATGTAAATGGCACATCCTCCTGCCAGCCACCATCACATGGTGGTGGGGTCAGAAAACACATACCCCAGGAGGGTAGGCAAGGGGCATCCACCTATCATGGTCCTCTGCAAAAAGATTAATAACAGGGAATGGGAGGAGATGAAACCCTGCAGCTCCTCCCAGTTGGTCTGGAATCCATAGCATTTCCTTTGGAGGAATATGCCCCTTAGGCCTAGCTTGAAGGAGATGCGGGGACTTCTTTGAAGAGAACACCCACAGGGAAATGGTTGTATGCTTCCCGGAGGCAGAACCCCGAGCGCTGTTGGTCGATCAAGGCCTTGTCACATTCAAGGACTTATCAGGGGAGGTTGGGCTCACCATGCAAGTCTTTTCCTCTCTCCACTTTGAAACCTTCAAAGGGTGCTGTTACTTCGGAAGTGGAGGGGGTCCATCTTTTGGAGGATCCACAGTCTCCAAGGCACCCAGCACAGCCCTGGGTGTGGTCATAGGAGCCAAAGCTCCTTTGGTGCTGTCCCCCTTTCAAGAGGCCAACTTGAGGAACCCTGGAAAAGGCCTCATGACCACCTTAGGGATGTTGCTGCCTATAAGTCTAATGACATATGGAGGCAGACAGCCAATTTGCTTTAGGGAAAATAATCAGGCTGGGGAAAGGGAGGGACCTCTAGTTTTAACTGAGGCTGGATGTGAGCCATTTGTGCCACCAACTCTAACAGGGGAGCAACCGGGGTGAGTAGAACCCACAGAAGGGTTTAGAATGGCCTGTGGAAACCACCATGCTTGTAGGCCTGGAGGAGCCTTTTTAAAAATTGCAGCATAAGAAATCCCAAACAGCACCAGAGTGCAAGGACCAAGTCAGCCTCACAGAATGAGATGATCCATAGCTTGAATGGCCAGGAATTTCTTCTCTAGGAGCTATGCAGCACATTGCTTTGAAGAAACGGGGTGCAGCTCTTGGAAATTGCGACACAATAAGGTTTTATTGTGCATAGCCCTGGAGCAAATGATGCAGACTAGGTGTAAACCCGACCCTGCACATCTACAGGAGGGATTTCTATGGCTAAGGAGGTGGCACTAGTAGCATGAATGCCCCCATGCAGTAGTGATATCAACTAGCACGCACTAACTCTGGGAGCCTACCACAACCAAACGTGTTGAAGATTGTAGGAGTGGGTCTTGCAGCTCCTCCCTATTTTCTCAGCACATGTTTAACTTTGATTACTCCATGCTTGGCCAGCTCAAAGTTGATGTCATCTATGGAGTAGTCCACGAGTTCCCTCGCATAAACCACTGCTTTCAGAAAGTTCATCGGAGAGTGCAGTGTCACAAGGGCACTTATCATAGTCGCTTCAGAGGAATATGACTTATTGCGAGAAGCATCCTGTCGGAGAAATGGGTCACTTTCGTCTCTCGACTAATCAAGCTAGTTAATGCTCTCCTCGGATAGATCCTGTTGCCCTTGGCATATATGCTGCCATCAGTGAATAACCAGAAAGTGTTTTAATCTATTGGGCTAAAAAATGAAAGGTAGTCTCTCAATGAGGGGCCCCAATGTAATTGATGCTCCGATCAGCACACTTGCATCTTTCATCTTGATCTGGGACTCCCCCTCCCACCTGCTTGCTGAAATGGCAGTGGACCCGTCCATCCCCAGAGCCCCTGCAGACTGAGAGAAACCTTCAGTCTCTTCTTTTTAGGAAAGGAGGCTGAGGAATGAACCTGAGCCTCTCTCCACTACAGGAATGAGCCCCTAGGTCAAATGGACTGGCATCAGCAAAAGCCTTCTCCGAGATGGAGGTCTTAGTTGTCAGAGTGGCACCAGTTGGGGGAAGAGGTCCTTCCTATCCTTGAGTCCTCAGAGGCCTGAGCCATCTGAGGAGAACCTGACACAGGGTTGAACTAGGGTTCAGTTTTTGGTAACAAACTCAGATTCAGCCCCTTGGAAGATCCTGCCCACTGATGCTGGGATATCTCCAGGACCATGTCCATCTCAGGAGGGGCCTCCATGTGTCCATCCCTCTCAAGGCATCACCATTCCCATTCGAAGTACCCGCCTCATAGTCATGCCTGTGGCCAGTGAACCGATCATGATTGGGGAAGAGAGGGAGGCAGTCACGCCCCTGCAATGCCAAGATGCATGAATACAGGACTGCATGAGGCACCACCCAACACATCCCACTTTCCCTTCCCCCTATCTGGTTGCTCATACCGGGAGTGGTCAATTTTGGGCCACCTGGCAATTAGTTGAAAGATGGAGTCATCCATGGGCAACTCCACAGAAGAGGGTGAAGGGGAGACCTACACACCTATATGCATGGGTCAAAGGGATTCCTCGATTTCTCTCATCCTCTCTGACATCTAGGGAGGATGAGGGCTTGCTTGAAGGTGCATCTCCATGCGCCTGGGGTCATCCACTATTGCTTTCTATTGTCACCATAATCAATGAAAAAAGGGGGCCTCATTGTAGGTAGAACTAAGACATCCTTATGAGTGAGGAAGTTAAGAGAAAAATCTAAATAGGATCAGAAATTCTAGAATGATAATTTATATACAATCTGCCCCAGTTCATCATTTAGGCAATATTCTCCTGGAAATTTAACCGTAAATTATGGTGCCGGTGTAGCCACCTTATATGTGTACTGGGAGAAGGTAAGCAGAGTTGTTGGTTCAGCAAAGTCCTAATACTTACCTTAGCCAGTGGGCTTTCGGCCCTCATGGTATACACTGCCACTTGGCTAAGGGTCATAAGAGGATGAAAGTAAACCAGGCAGCCAGAGCCTCTGTGGATAGGAGAGCAAGTGTGGAAAGGGGTATGAGGACATGTAATAAAGAGAGGTAAAGATAGGCAGGTCCACTAATGAGTAGAGTGCGTTATCACCTATTATTATCATACCCTAGTGCTAAGTGATTCCAGGATGGCATGCAGTCCACCATGGCTACAAAACTGAACTCTGTACAGGTGGAAACACTCCTCCTGGTGCAAAGTGCAGGGGGAAAACGTTAAGTGGAGAGTTGTAATGATAATAAATATTAAATAATAATTAAAGATAAATAATAATAGTATATCATACTAAATAATAAATATTAAATAATAAAAAATAATGCTAACATACTCTAATAATAATGAATACTAATCTTAATAAATTATAATATATTATAATAAATACTAACAACAATATAAAAATAATACTAAATAAGAATGATAACAACAATAGTAATGCTAATAAAAAGGTTAAAGTAGTGCTGAGTGTGGGGAATGGGAAAGTACACCAACAACTTTCCAGGCCCCAGCAGTGTTCAACTCAACCTAGTGATGACAGGGCTTCTGAAATTTGCATTCAGGTCCCATCTGGCGACTACCTACTTGGGCATAAGACGCCGTACTCACTACAGCCTATGACTAGGCTAGATTAAAAAACAAATTTCAAGGATGAAAAGATCATAGGCTAAAAAAAAACAAAAAAAAAAACAAAGCAAAAAGGTAACAAGAAGTAATCGTGCTCCAGCATCAGGGGTAGGCCTGCCTCCCCCTGGGGCAGGAGCATGCAACCCATAACAAACAGTCAAATGAACTGGAGGAGGCCAGCCTCCACAAAGAAGTTGTACAGTCTGCAAGTTGGTGTGCATGAACCAGTCCTGAGTACAAGGGACAAGCACTAGCGACTCCGCTCATCCCGGTACCAGTTCAGGTAACGTGAGTGAAGACCACTCAGACTGGGACATTCAACAAGAATGTGCTGAACAGTCTGGTGTGGGGGACAACGCAGTCGTCATAGTAAGGTGCAGATGAGCGCTCCATCCCGTGAGTGTGCCCAATTCGGAGAGGACAGAAAGCAAACTGAAGCCATTGCAGCATTGGGGAGTAGGTCCATGGGAAGAGTTGTGGCACAATGGTACGTAACTTTAAGTTCCACTCAACCATCTTCTTTGCCAAGCCGCCCAGAGGGCAGCCCGTATTCCTGCCATGTAGTCGGTGTGAGTGGTCCAGGAAAAGCCAAAGAAAGTCCAAGAAGGGTTAAAATAGGCCCAAGTCTGAGCAGAGTCCAAATGGGGCTGGAGGCAGATTCAAGGATGCAAACATGGCTTAAGGGTCCAGTAAGTTTCAAAAAGGATCCAGGTGAACCAACTGAGCTTTATCATAAAAAGGTATCAGATTTTCCCTCTTCTATTTAGTTGCCTCTGGTAGTCACCAATGAGGTGAGCAGCCAAATTACAAAAGCCTATCTTTGTGTCATGCCAATATAAACCTAAATTAATAAGCCAAAATGAATGAAAGCAAAACAAAAAGCAAAGGCATTAAATAATCAACAATGATCAAATAGCTAAAGGCTACATTAAGGCAGTGGAGGTAGACCACATCCATTAACGGCCTGAGCATGTACCCAATAACTATCCGGGGGGGACCAAGCAATCTTGAGAAAAGTTTAGGGAGCAGTCCCTACACTGATGGAACATCCTGCAAATGTGTCCAATTTGGAGGCAACAAAAAGTGACTCGATACCATGGAGGGATTGGTCTACAGGATAAGTTAGGATGCAATAGTGTGCATGTTTAAATTCCAGTCTCATCTCCCATCTTCTTTGCCATGCAGCCTGAAAGTAAGATATGAAAATCCCTGCCACGTAGAGTGGGGAACAGAAAAATGCCAGTCCAGTCACTTAGTACGAGCAGACACAATGGGCTCCCGCCTAAGTGTGTAAATTTCTTGCAACCCCTAATTAGGGTGGTCCTCAAATTATAGTGAAAATCAAATTTTTATGTTTTCATTGGTGCTCATTGCTTATTCATTGCTGCTATGTGAGTGAACATATGAGGTGAAATTAGAAGGAAATTGGACTTCATTTAGGGTATGCCACACAGCAGCAATGTTTCAACTCTATTGCGAGTTGTGGTGATCGTTAATTCTCTCAGTTGCCAAAGCATGATGTGTCATGACGTCCTTCATTTCGTTAGCAGGTGAACATAACTTCTTCTAAAAGAAAACAGATGCTGGTGTATGTTGTTGGTTCAAATCTGGAGAAAATCTCAGAAAGCTGCCTTAAATAAGCCATCAGGTAATTGAGATTTCTTGTGACACAATGGGAGAGGGCCTTTGCTGGTCTAGTTCTGATTCTATAAGGTTATGTCTGCTTTGTTTTCTCACTATAATTTAAGTTTGCTTATTTCCTGCATTATTATACTAGTAACATACTACTCCTACATTGCATAAACTGTCTCATCCTGTTTCTTGACTGGGCATCGTTGCTGGATGAAATAACTACTAAATAATTTTGGGGGCGTGTCTCTGCTGATGGCCATTTGTTCACCTTGTGTTTTTCTGAATGGTGGCCCAAAGAGTAGCAAGCTCATTAGTGGGATTTTGATACATACGCGCTATAGTGCAAAAATGTTGTATGATGTGTGCTTTGTTTGTAAAATAAATATGCTGTTTGTATCAAAATAAAGTTGAATTTGAATTAGTATTACCTGGTCTTGTAGCAACCCTTTGCTTATATCTTTCCAGGTACTTCAGCAGTACTTCCACCACTTGAAAATGGGGACATCAGGATCCACTACTAAGCGCTCAGCAGCGACTGAGACAGTGTGTGAAGTGCTAGGGATCTGGGAGAAGGCTCAGATACCAACTATGGAGGAGAGGAACATTGTTCGGAAGCTGGAAGGTATGGTTGGAGAGTGGGATCTCTTGAAGAAGCACTATAAAAATCAGATGGCCACCAGAAGACCAAAAAAGCCGCTTTCCAGGTGAAGATTGATTCCCTCTTTAACATCAAACACAACAAAGATTGGAACTCCATGATCAAGATTCCCGAAGACAAAGCCTTTCTCTTGGATGAGGAGGTTTTTTTTTAGGGGCTATCTAGAGACTGCCAACTTGGGCATAAAGCGCCGCAAACAAACAGCCAAGTTATAGGCTACTTTAAAATAAAAATTTGAAAAAAAAAGGGTAAAAAAGGGAAGATGCCAATTAGGAAGCAAGCTCCAGCATCGGGGGGAGGTCCTCCTCCTCCCGGCGCAGGAGCGTGCGACCTAAAAAGAAAACAAATAACAAAAAACAACAAAACCTAATTAAATAAAAGGGAGAAGGCCGGCCTCCCCCCCAAAAGTCAACCATTCAATGTGCATGCACTCGTCCCGAGTACAAGGGACAAGCGCGAAGATCACCCAGAAAAGGACATTAGACAAGAATGTGCTGAAGAGTCTGGGGGACGACGCAGGCGAGCGCTCCATCAAATAGCGATGCGTCACACGAGTGTGTCCGATTCGGAGACGACAGGAAGCGACGTGAAGCCGTCGCGGCATTGGGGGATAGGTCCATGGGAACAGTCGCGGCGTAATGGCACGCAATTTTAAGTTCCCTTCGACTGTCTCCCATCTTCTTTGCCAAGCAGTCCGAAGAGGTGCCCGTATTCCTGCCATGTAGTCGGTGTGAGGAAGAGCGAAACGCTGGTCCAGTCGCATAGTCATCGCGGACTCATTGGCGCGCTCATTCCCCGCAATTCCTACATGTCCACGAACCCAGCAGAAAATAATCTCGGCATCCGCCCAGCTCGCCAAAACCGTGGCGTCACGGATATAGCGAACCAGGAGATGCGGAGATTCCAATGCCCCGAGAGCACTTAGGGCGCTCTGTGAGTTGCTATAGATCACAATCCGGGCACATCGCGTAATCTCCCGTACCGAGTGGTGTATTGCCACCAGCTCGGCCGTGAAGACAGACGCAGCGCCTGGTAGAGCCGCGCTGACTTCAAACAGAGGGGATACGGCGTGGAAGCCGACCCCCTCTTTGGACTTGGAACCATCCATATGGCACGGTTCCAGCGTGACACGAGGTGTGCTCCAAAAAAGTCGAACGCAGTACTCCCGGCGCTGAACAAGCTTTGGGAGCAAAGGCGTGGCGACAAATAGCCAAATGTGGTACCCTCCAGGGTGGCGTCCTGGGCAGAACCAGGGGCGCCACCGGCCCGAGAGCTATATCTACCTCTCGAAGGAGTTTCCTGGCCCTAAACCCAAAGGGCTTAGGGTATGACTGGCGTCTCTCGGCGGCATAGGCACCATGGAGATCAGCTGCGGATGCAGTGAGAGCTGTTGGCGACTGAGGGAGGCGCCGGGCTCGCGCGTACAGGCGAGTGAGGCACTGTACGCGGCGGCGAGTGGCATCTCCCCAGCATCGACCAACAGGTTCTCAATGGGAAAAGTGGGGAATGCACCGGTCGCGAGGCGAAGGCCGGTGTGGTGGATCGAGTCCACCTTCTCCAATAAACACGCCGCTGCAGATGCATAAAACTCGCATGCGTAGTCGAGCTTCGAGCGAACAAAGGATCGATAAAAAAGTAAGGCAGTAGCCCTATCAGCCCCCCAAGCGCTGAACGTCACGGAACGGAGAATATCCATGGCGCATGTACAGGAGACCCTAAGGCTGCGAATATGAGCCTCTCAGGTGAGGCGTTGGTCAAATACAAGACCAAGGAAACGGTGCGATTCAACCACTTACAGGCGCACCCCATTAAGAAACAAATCTGGGTCGGGGTGGAGCCGTGGTTAGCGGCAGAAGTGCACCACCTTAGTCTTGGCCAAAGAAAACCGAAACCTGTGCGCTTCGGCATAGCGAGAGACGTGGTTCAATGCCTGTTGGAGTCGACGCTCCAGAGTTGGCATCTGGGCCGCGCCAAAAGAGATCGAAATGTCGTCCACGTAGAGCGTAGTGAGAACTTCTTCCGGCAGCACCGAGGTGATGCCGTTGATGCTCAGGGCAAAGAGTGTGACACTGAGGACATTTCCCTGCTCCTTTGGGCCGGAGAGGGCTCCCCGCACCCGTACGCGGAATCGACGATCTCGCAAAAATTCAGATATAAACATTGGGAGGCGTCCCCTCGCCCCCCATCGTGTGGAGAGTCTCCATGATACCGTATCGCCATGCGGTATCATAGGCTTTCTCCAGATCGAAAAAGACCGTGGCGTAGTGCTGTCTACGAAGGAAAGCCTCGCAGACGGCATTTTCCAGTCGGAGCAGAGCATCCGACGTGGAGTGGAACTTGCGGAAGCCGCACTGTGCAGAAGACAGATGGCCTCCGCTGTCCAGGAAAAAGGCTAATCTAACATTTACCAATTTCTCCATGAACTTGCACACGCAAGAGGTTAGAGAAATTGGGCGGAAACCGGCCGGGATAGAGTGATCTCTCCCCGGTGTGCGAAAGGCGAGCACAGTAGCGATTCGCCAGGAATCTGGGAGAAGACCCTCCACCCAGATCCTGTTGAACAAATCTAACAGAAAGGCTATGCTTCGCTCACCCACATGTCGAAGCATGGCGTACGGGACATCGTCCGAACCATGGGCGGTTTCCGCGCACGAAGCAAGAGCGGAACGCAACTCACTCACAGTAAACCTGTCGTTGAAGGGTTCTCCGCCTCTGGTGGTAAAGTCCAGCCGGCGGCCTTCCGCGACATCACGACGTGCATTGAATGCTGGCGGAGCAGCATCCAGGCTAGAGATTGCGGAGAAGGATTCCGGGAGAACGGGAGGGAGGGTCCTGCGAGAACTTGCCCCGAATCCTTTTGACTCGCTTCCACACCTCGGCCAGAGGGGTCTTCCCGTTAAGTGAAGACACGTATGCACGCCAAGTAGGGCGGCGGGCGTGCTTCGAAATATACCGGAACCTAGCCCTAGCCCGACCAATTTCAGGGACAGTGAAATCGTTGGGGCGGCACTTATAGCGCATGTAGGCATAAACGCTTCTGTTTGAGGGCCGTCTTACACTCGGCCAACTACCATGGAAGTGGTCGGCATGCAAAACGGCAAAACGTTCTGGGAATAGTAGTCAGGCCCGCAGCTATGAGGTTGCCGGAGAACTCGACGGCCTCATATACCGACCGAAACTCCTCGACTGAGATAAGAGTATTCAGTCATTCCCTGAAATGCAGGCCACTGCGCCAAGCACCACCGAGGTGGGCTCTCAGGCGGCAGTTGCCCTGAAAATGATATTTGAAGGGGAAAGTGATCACTACCATGGAGGTCATCAACCACCCCCCAATCAAAATCAGGCTGTGCATCCGAAGAGCATAAAGATAGATCAAGGCAAGAAAATGAAGCGGTTCTCGGACAGTGATGCGTAAACTCATCCACATTTAGGACACCTATCTCCTCTATGATCAGATCGGCAAGGACTTGTCCCCTGGGATTTATTGAGTAATCTCCCAAGAGAGGATGCCTGCCATTCAGATCTCCAAGCCAGAGAAAGGGTCTCTCTCGGCAACCGTGCCCCCCGCATTGAAGTCAGCTGACGGTGGAATGTACGCAGAAATGATAGTATACCTCCTATCCAGGTGAAGCTGCACAGCCACTGCCTGAAAGGAGGTATCTAAAGTGAAAGGAAGAATGGAGACATCATGCCGGGTGTAAACTGCGCATCCCCCAGCCCGACCATCTCGTGGTGGTGGGGTCGCAAGACCCTTATACCCCGGGAGGGCAGGCAGGGGGCACGCACCTAGCATGGTCTCCTGCAGAAAAGTAGCTAACGGGGAACGGGACGAGCCTCCGCAGCTTCCCCGAGTTGGCTTGGAGTCCACGGCAATTCCATTGAAGGAATATGCCCTCCAGGCCTGGCTCGGAAGAGACGCTGGGGCCCTCTTCGAACAGAAGACCCTCACGGGAATGGCTGTACACTTCCCGGAGGCAGAACCCCAGGCGCTGTCGCCTTCGATGACTTATTGGGCGAGGTTGGGCTCGCCATGTGAGTCTTTTCCTCCCTCCGCCTCGAAACCTTAGGCGTGTGTTGCGGCTTCGGAGGCGGGGGACCCCCCCCTCTTTTCGAGAAACCACCAGAAGATGGCCTGGCGACCAAATTCAAAGGTGTTGCCTCCTGTGAGTTTAATGACTGGGTGGAGGCGCGTGGCTGTTTCGCCTTACGGGAAACGGTCACGCTGGGGGAAGGGGAGGTGGAGCCTTGGTTTTAGCCGGGGCTGGGTGTGAACCCTTTTTTCCGCCAGCTCAGAGGGTGCCTTTCTAACTATTGAGGCATAAGACATCCCAGGCAGAGCCGGGCATGCCAGGACCAAGTCTTTAGCCTCGCGGAATGAGAGTTGATCCTGGGCCTGAATGGCTAGGATTTCTTTCTCAAGGAGATATGCACCACATTGGGGCCAATTTACACAGACTTCAGGTGACCCCGACTTTGCACGTCTACATGAACAATTTGTATGGCTGAAGCGGTGACAGTAATAGCACCACCATGGCAGTGGCACAAATGCCTTCATGCGGTAGCGGTACCAACTGGCACACACCGACTCAGTGAGCTTGTCACAGTCAAACATGACAAAGAGTGTAGGGGTGGGTCTCGAGGTCCCTCCCTGTTTTCTCAGCACACGTTCGACCTTGACCGCCCCATGGTAGGCCAGCTCTAAGCTGATGTCCTCTATGGAGTAGTCAACGAGTTCCCTCGCATAAACTACTCCTTTCACAAAGTTTATGGTAGAGTGCGGCGTCACACTCACTGGGGTGCCATGAAGTGTCTGCAGAGCACTTATCTTGGCCGCCTCGGCGGGATTCGCCAGAGCCAGAAGACTCCCGTCCGAGAAACGGGTCACCTTCGGCTCTCTACCAATTACATTAGCTAATGCTCTCCTCTGATGGATCATGTTGCCCTTGGCTAACATAATGCCATCAGTGGAGCGAATAAAGAGGAAGCGTTTAAAGCCATCAGGCTAAAAAATGCCAGGTAGCCTTTGAATGAGGGGGCTCGATGTTATCGAGGCTCCGCCCTGTGCTCTTTTCATCTTAGTTGGCGGCTCTGCACCCGGGGTGACAGAGGGGCCGGATGTGCCGATTTTGGCTTGGTCATTTACCAAAGTGGCAGCAGACCCATCTGTCCCCACGTATGGAGAGGAGCCCAGAGTCTTTTTAGTCTTTTTCCTCTTCTTTTTCATTTTAGGAGAGGATGGCGTGGAATGAACCTGCTTCTCCCCTCCACCAACAGGAGCCCCCAGGCCAGATGGACCGGCCTCAGCTAGGTCCTTTTCCGAAATGGAGAAGGTCCTGGCAGTCATAGGGGCACCGGTCGGAGGAGATCCCTCCACTCCTTGTACTGCCTCAGAAACCCTAGCCGTTTAAGGAGGACCTTGCATAGGGGCGGATTCGGGTTCGGTGCTTGGTGCTGATCCCGGATTCCCCCCCATTGAAGGCCCTACCATCTGAGGCTGGGTTGCCTCAAGGACCATGTCTATCTCAGGGGGGCCTCCAGTTGCCCCCCCCCCCCTCAGTACATCACAGGTCCCGTTGGCAGCATTGTCACTTGTCACGTGTGTGGAGGCACAGGCCTTGACCTCGGCAAGGTTCAATATTCTTGTCAGCAGGTCTTTTGAGGGAAGCGCCCGAAGGGGCCTGACTTCCCTCTCCCCCCCTAAGGGGGTTTTCCCTACCGAGCCGCTTCGATGGGGAGCGTTTGGCTATGGGCTGCCTGCTGGCTTTCTTGGCAGTCCCCTTGGAAAGAAAAGGGGGGGACTGCTGCTGGAAAAAGGGAGGTGCCCGAAAGCACCTGCAGAGAAAGGGTGAGGGGGAGTCCCCTACACCCGTAGGTGAAGGAGAGGAGTAAGCCTCCTGGCCCCGAGCATGACAGATGTGCCGTCCAACGATCTCCAGTTGCTTTAGGAGCTGAATGCGTTCTGTATAACGAGACCGTGGCAAAGGAAGCGTTGACCGCTTTTAAGGGCCACTTGTGGTACTTGACACCTCAAATGATCCCTCTGTCCCTCTTCAGCAACAACATTGACCCCATCAAAAAGCTGAACAATGTCAGTGCGATAGAAGCGGACAGGGGTTTTGTAGAGAAATGGAATACAGAGAGGGGAAAAAAAGCTATTTGATATAAGTTTGAAAATCTGTGCTTTATTCAAAAAGTTATGTTTTTCAAGCATTTTTATGCTGCTTCACCAAACTTGAACACACGCTGTATTGTAGTTTACCATGGACGACAAATCAGGAAAATTGACTTTTATGTCATTTTGGGGGGTATTGTCAGGAACACAAAGCGGCTTGACATCAAGGGAAAACGAATTCCCCAATCCCTCAGCGAGTTGGCCAATGCAACCAGCACCCGCTTCTTCAACATGGTCAGACTAGATAAGACTTTCCTTGGGAAGGACCCCCCTGTCTTCTGGAAAGAGGATAAATCGTTCCAGTCTGGTCTGCATACCCTCGAGGGGATGAACCCCCTCAATGATGTGGCAGAGCGCGGCGTGAAGCTGATTGAGGACTCAATCACCAAAAACGAAGACCGAAAGCAGTTCCTGTTTCAATAGATCTCTGAATACCCCGCTGAAACTTCCCCCCCCCAAAAAAGGGTACTGTTGCCATGAAGAAGTGAAGGGTGATTTTCTTGTCTCGCATTTGAGAATGCACTCCCTGTTTTAATTGAATAAATGTAGAACGTTCATTTTTCTTTCATTTCCAATATTTTTAGCAAGAAACAAGTGTCATAATTGTACTTTCACTTCGTTTTTGGAACTTTAGTTATGTGTGGTTGGTATCATACAGAGGGCTGAACATTTCCTGTCCCATGGCACACCCTAAATAGTGTTCGATCGCAGAGGAACTTTAGCTGGAGGACTTTTCCCAGAAGTGGCACCTATAGAGCAATGAGCACCAATCTCATCATCGTCTTTGAATTTCGGGACCACCCTACCCTAAATGTCCAGGAACCCAGAAGAAAATCTCAACATCCTACCAACTCCGAGCAGCCTTGGTATCAGGGATACTGTGAACCAGAGAAGATTTCAATGCCTCATGGGTACTTACTGCACTCTGAGTTGCTATACAAATTAGTCTCTGAACCGGCAACAGCATGCAATCCACTGTATTAGTAGATAGGTGTATTGCAACCAGCTTAGGCTGTGAAGACAGTTGCAAAACCCAGAAAAAGCCTTGCTGGCTATGAATAGGGAAGAGATGGCATGGAAAATAACTCCCTTTTTAGACTTGGAGCCATCTGTGTACACGGGCATGGCTCCAGTGTGATGCAAAAATGTGCTCCAAGAAATATGAATGTAATACTCCCAGGGAGTATAGGGAAAGGATAGAAATAAAAAGAGTAGACAATAATAGCCAATAGATGGGAGGGCTCAAGGAAAATCCTGACACTTTTCAACTAGGAGGCAACAGTTTGCTTGGAGTTATAATCAGAATTGGTGGCAACCAATGATGAGACTGTACATATACCACAAATCTGTCATGACAACCTTTCCACCCCTACATGGAAACTGTTCCAACACCTGCTCCCATGATACATCCCCAGATATCACTAAACCAAGCCACCAAAACAACCTCAAAATAACAATGCACTATCTTCTGACCCACCTCCAAATCGCCTTTGAGAAGTCCACATTCATACCAACCCCACACATGTACACTAACTACAACCAAGCTTATTAGAAGCTTTTCACAAACTATACTCAACACTTCCAAGGTTACTCAACCAACCACACACAAAATGCCAACAACAAAAAATCCTTGGGCAAAACTTAAATTACTACAACCCATACCAAAACAGGGACAACCTATGAAAACAACCATGGACCCAAAGCAACATAGACAAAAGCATGCAGCATTCAAGCACTGATTCAATAACAGCAAAACTGACACTGCCAAGAATTTCTAGACAATCTAAACTAAAAAATAGATGACAAGAAATTCAACAAAACTAACAGGACACTTACTAACCCTAACAATGGGGAACCAGACACACATGCGGCTATGCGAATGCAGTTAACTTCACAAAGAGCCAAAAACAAACACCTACACTCAACAACTTACGAACAGAAATTGCATCCCAGACTGTATGGCAAGCAAAAATCCTCCCCAGCCTCTGCCCCTGACAACATATCAAATATTCACCTAAAACAGGGTTAGAGGCATCAATACCCACACACAAATCTCTAACCGCTATTTCCCATAATTCTATTCTAAGTATGTGGAAAGATGCCCAGGGGTCAAGGTTGTGGTTTTTCAATCTCAACTCACCCCGTAGGGCAAGAGAAAAGAGTGGTCAGTGATTGCCAAGTGGATATGTCCCGACCAACCCACCTGGATACAATCCTGAAGTAGGACCACCCCACTTTGGAATTCCACACAAGGTTAAGTTGCAATTGAACTTCCATTTCCTAACTGTTGCATGGTCAGCTGTAGGTGTCTCTCTGCATGCCCATTTCCCCAATATTAATACACCTTTCTGTGTTTCAGACTGTACTCTGTATAAAATTCCCAAAAGATACAGAAGTTTCCACTCTAACCTAGTCCCTTATAACAGCCTCACAGAGAGAGAGAGAGATCCCACTTAATTATGGTAACAATGGCATGACCTACAGCACAGGCTGTAGGACAGGGGTGGTTGCCCGGCTCACAAAGACCTAGCATCTGGCTTGCTACCTTGCTTGGCATTAATATTGCAATCCAGCCCCCTCCCCTCAAAATAAATAAATTCTGCCAAACAGCATCTATCTTAGTAGACTCGTAGAGGGACAGGGGAATGAGTCTTTTATGTCTGGCAGTGAAAATGAGTAAAAAATGAGGTAAAAATACATTTCCCTCACAGATACAAAAAGTTTCATAGAGACCAAAGTTGTGGAGGAGGCAATTCTAAACAAAAAATGCTTAGGACTTTTCTGTGCGATGAATCCTTCTTCCGTGACCTCATCCTCCCTTCTAGCAATTTTCCAAATTACACTGCACATGTTCAACGCATCTTGGCCATGTTTGGCACCATCAACTGTTGCGAACAGCTCTTCTCCAAAATGAAGTACACAAAGTCTCACCTTCACTCCCAACTATCAGACTGCCACCTCAATGAAATTCTTCTGTTGTCTACCTCATCCATCGAGCCAGACATTGAAACACTTCTTCATGGCAAACAGCACCAGCCATCTCACTGATTTGTATGTTTTTCAATAAAATTCTTGTATAATGTATTCTAATATAATATATATATGGTTAGTTTGGGGATTTCATTTGTCACTTCAGCCCGCAGCCTGCTCCCAAAAGTCTCATCTGATCCTCACTCTGAAAAGGTTGCCTGCCCTTGCTGTAGGACCAAAGGCTTTCTCCCTGTATCTCCTAAGCAGTTGGGGGAAGCAGAGATGCCATATGCTCCTAGGGAGCATATGTGGAAATCTCTCCACAAAATATATCCACCCTCAATTACACCTCCCACTGACCCTGTATCATACTGCTCGATCTGGCCACTCTGAAAGCCCTCACAAAAAAAATTATTGAACACCTCATGCTAAACAAATACTAAACATTACATTTGAATCCAACTAGAAAAATAGCTTAACTTCCTTATAGATTGACAAGAACCATGGAATCAGTAGCAATCCATACTTTCCCCTACCTTTTTCTTCTATGACATCCCTCACCAAATCTCAACATCAAAATCTACAGCTATACTATACTCATAGTAACAGCGATCGTTATGACATTAACATACACACATACTGTATGGCAGCCTGACACCGCCAACACCCACATAAACAAACTACAGACAACACAAAACTCCCATATGCATTGCAACCGGCTGCTCAAAATCAACACCCACCGCACACTTACATGAAAGAAACCCATGTCCTCCCTCTCAGGTCTCACATGGAAATGAGAGGTACACACTCATACACATCCACAACAGACCCTCAACACCATCTACACTTAATGCAGACAGTCACAACACACTGGACAGCCATTACCACTCCCTCTATTCCTCTCTCCCCCAGCTCCCTCTGATGTCTCAGAGTGGACACTCATATCCACACCAAATTCCTCCAGGAGGCACTAGCCTCCCTTGCCCCAACCATCTATTGGGAACCAAACCTCCCCTGGTGGGAGCGGGTGTGGACACCACACAGCCATCCCAACATACAAGCACAGGATTGGACTAAATCCGGATGATGCCTGCCAGAACTGCATGTGGGACTGCCTGCACACACTAATACACAGGATAACACACGGAATAGACATCATGGAGCACCTCTGGACCCGCCCTACTGCCATCATGTAGTTTCTGCTATATGCTGGCATTGTCTGAAGGCCCACATAAGCCCACACCATCCCAAGTGGACTCGCTGACTGGGCTGGGGTGAAAAAAAACCCGGTCCACGGCAGCACCCTCGAAGAAGAGCCGTCAGAGGTTAAACAATAACAATATTCCAAATTGTACCTGTTTTTTAGCATCTCAAATTATCTAAATATACTCTTACCATTTGAACCACTTGATGAACTCAGCTTCTCATTACTGATCTTGAGCAATGAGGCTACCAGCTGCTTTACTTTTGTCATGCCATCCACAACACCCAGAACATGATCAAGACAGTCTTTCACTGCTGACTCAAGGGGATGGGCAATGTCTCGGATGAGTCTTTCAGCAGCAGTCTGAATAGCAAAGTCATAGTCTGAGTTTTCACTGACATGATACCTCAGAAGATCACCTCTAGTTTCATGAAGCTCTTCTTTCAGTGAGACTACTTCATCATACCTTTAATGTAAAAGATTAAATTTAGGTGGCTGAAGCATGGATTGGCCTTATTCAAATATAGTAAATGAATCTAACATGGGGCATTTCTATGATAATTCATGCAATGGTTAACTCCACAGTCTGGATATTGTAAAGATCAGGCATCCCAATGTTTTATCAACCCTAATATAACCTAACTTAACCAACCTAATCTAGAAAAGGCTAGGTTAGTTTACAAGATCCCTGAGTCATAAATTTTGCTTAAATTTGGTATGTAGTGAGTTCAATGCTTGACAGTACTATATTTAAAACTTTAAGACCTCTAATATAAATAAGAAAATTAAAAAGATGAAGATATACTGATTTCACAAATATAGTTAATAAAAATTAATTTTAAAAAGAATTCTATTATATATACATTTGTATATAAAATATCTAGTCATAGGCTTTATATTGAATAATTTCAAACAAAATACATTTCTAACATACTGTTCAACATTGTTACTAACATCTGGTATAGGTTGGTATACATATAAAAAAGCTAAACTAGCAATATAAATCATACACATTATATGATTGGGGGGGGGGATATAGAGTAATTTTAATAATCTAGCAATGTACCCCAAATAGTGGTTTCTATTGACTAGCTTCAGTGCAAGTTCTTTTGTTTGCTCGTGTGTGCAAAGCACTTGGTGTCTTCATTTAATGTAAATAATTAAAAAAATTGAATAGATTTATGTATAGAATTCGGACTTGTCTAGGAAAATGTCTGGAAATAAAAGCTATAACAAGTATGGTTATAATCCTTTTTAACTGCACAAGAAGACTATTCTGCTAAACTTGAAACCCCTTCCAAACAAATATTTGTATAACATCAGCCCAAAAGTTGAGACAAAATTCCCTGAAAATTACCCCAAATGTTCAACTAGAGGATCTATCAATTTTAAATCAACTCAATATGATCTCAGTGAAATTGAAATAACTAGATATGGTGTCAAGAATGCGGTTATGAAGTACTCCACCATGGACAAGGTGTGAGATTGCAGTACCACCCTCATTCAATGCAACATCTGAAACAAGCAGCAAGATTTACAAAAAAAGAATAAACATCTACAGCATCTCCATTGCCCTAATCCAGGAATCCCACTTATCTCCCCAATCACACCTAAAAACTTTCAACTACACTAAAAAATGATGTACACTCAGCATGCTTTAACAGTGCAACAGGGCTCTTCTTATATGCCTGCCCTGCCAATAAGAGCACTGGCAAGCTTTGAAACATACTGAAAACATAGCTCCTGCATGACAAAATTCACCCATGGTAAAATCATTTGTTTGTTTTTTTATTTTTCTTTAAATTTTAGGAACCCATCTGGCAACTGCCCACTTGGGCATAAGTGGAGGAACTCATGACAACCTAGTACTAGGCTACATTAAAATAATAGGACAAAAAACAAAACAAAACAAAAGGGCAAAAAAGCAGGAAGCACGCTCCAGCATCGGGGAAAGGCAAATGCCCCCCCCCCCCTAGTTAAATAAAGTGGATGAGGCCAGCCTCGTCCAAAAAGTCCAGGTCCATGAGTCTGCCCCAAGTACAAATGACAAGCAGAGGCAACCACAGTCATCCCGGTACCAGGACAGGTAGCGTGTGGAAAGATCACCCACACTGGGGGACAACGCAATGATCACAATAAGGCACAGGCGAGCATTCCATCCTGCCAGTGTGTCCAATTCCGAGATGACAGAAAGAAACCTGATGCCGCCACAGCGATGGGGGGATAGGTCCATGGGAACAGTTCAGCGCAATGTCACAACCTTTAGGTTTCCATAGACCGTCTTCCATCTTATTTGCCAAACAGCCCAGAGAACTGCCTGTATTCTTGTCATGTAATTGGTGTGAGGAAGAGCAAAACGCTGGTATGGTTGCCCAGTCCTTGGAGATTCTATGGTGACCTCATTCCCGGCAATTCCTACATGTCCAGGAACCCAGCAGAAGATAATCTTGACATCCGCCCAGCTTGCCAAACCCATGATGTCACTGATATTGCAATCCAGGGGATGCAGATTCCAATACCCCGAGAGTACTCAGAGTGCTTTGTGAGTCGCTATAAATCACAATTTAGTCTCCGAACTGGGCATGTTGTGTAATTTCCCATACTGAGCGATGTATTATAACCAGTTCAGCCGAGAAGACAGACCCAGGGCCTGGTAGAGCCCTGCTGACTTTAAACAGAGCGGATATGGCGTAGAAACCAACCCCATCTTGGAACTTGGAGCATTCCGGATACACTAGCATGGTTCCAGCATGACACACAGTGTGGTAAAAAAGGGACAAACTCAATACTCCCGGCAGTGTAGAAGCTTTGGGAACAGAGAGGTGGTGCCAAATGGTTAAAGGTGGTACCTTCCAGGGGAGAATCCTGGGCAGAACCAGGGGTGCCAGTGGCCTGAGAGCTATACCTAGCTCTAGAAGGACTTTCCTAGCCGTAAACGCAAAGGACTAAGGGAATGAATGGCATCTCTCGGAGGCATAAGCATCATTGAGATTAGCTGAAAATGCAGTGAGAGCAGTTAGAGACTGAGGGAGGTGCCAGACTAGCACATACAGGCGAATAATGCACAGTGCATGGCTACTGAGATCTCCTCAGCATTGGAAGGGGAAGTGCCGAAGGCACCAGTCACCAAGTGAAGGCCGGTGTAGTGGATCAAGTCCACCTGCGCAATACACGCTTGGCTGCGGATTCATAAAACTTGCATCCATAGTCGAGCTTCGAAGGAACAAAGGATTGATAAAAAAATAAGATGGTAGCCCTATCAGTGCCAGTGGTGCTGAACATCACAGAACAAAAGACTCGAAGGCTGCAAATATGAGCATCCTAGTAAGGCAACAGTCAAATACAAAACCAAGGAAATGGTGTGAGTTTACCACTTCCAGGCGAACCCCATTTAGAAACAAATCAGGGTCAGTGTGGAGATGCGGATGGTGGCAGAAGTGCACTACCTTAGTCTTGGCCACGGAAAACTCAAGAGTGTGTCGTTCAGTGTAATGAGAAACGGGATTCAATGCCTGTTGGAATGGACGTTCAATTTGGCATCTGGGCCAAGCCAAAAGAGATTGAAAGGTCAGCCACGTAGAACATAGCGAGAACATCTTCTGGCAGCACCGAGGTGATGCTGTTGATGCTCAGGGCAAAGAGTGTGACACTGAGGACACTTCCCTGTGGGGCATACTCTTGCTGCTCCATTGGGCCAGAGAGGGCTTCCCCCCCCACCTGTACGTGTAATCAATGAACTCCCATGATCTCCAGATCAAAAAACACCGTAGCATAGTGATGTCTATGAAGGAAGGCCTCACAGACAGCATTTTCCAGTTGGAGCAGAACATCCAGCTTGGAGTGGAACTTGCAGAAGACAGGTAGCCTCCGCTGTCCAGAAAAAAAGGGCTAATTTAATATTTACCAATTTCTCCATCAACTTGCTCATGCAGGAGGTTAGAGAGATTGGGTGGAACCTGGCCAAGATAGAGTGATCTCTCCCCGGTTTGCAAAAAGCGAGCATAGTAGCGATTTTCCAGAAATCTGAGAGGATACCCTCTACCCAGATCCTGCTGAACAAATCTAAAAGAAAGCCCATGCCTTGCTCACCCAGGTTGAAACATGGTGTACACAACATCATCTGTACCATGGGCAGTGTCCCCGCACAAAGTGAGAGTGGAATACAACCCTGTCATTGAAGGGTTCTCCGCCTGTGGAGGTAAAGTCCAGTCGGTGGCCTTCCGTGACATGACAACCTATATTGAATGCTGGCGGAGCAGCATCTTGCCTAGAGAATGTGGTTGCAAGGGATTCTGCCATGGAATCAGTGGGTCCTGCAAGAACTTGCACCAAATCCTTTTGATTTGCTTCCTCACCTCTGCTAGAGGGGTCTTCCAGTAAGTGAACACACATATGCCTGCCAAGAAGAGCATTATGTGTGCTTTGAAATATACTGGAACCTAGTACTAGCTCGATGAAATTGTTAGGGCAGTGATGTGTAAACTCATCCACATTTAGGACACTCATTTCCAGCTCGTCAATCAAGTCAGCAAAGACTTGACCTGGGGGATTAATTGAGTAGTTTCCCCAGATGGGATGTCTACCATTCAGATCTCTGAGCAAGAGAAAGCGCCTTGGTAACCATACCGCAATGTAGTGGGTCTCCCGCATTGAAGTCAGCTGATGGTGGAATGTAGCGGAAATAACAGTATACCTCTTATCTAGGTGCAGCTGCACAGTTACTGACTGAGAGGAGGTATCTAAAGCAAATAGAAGAACTGAGACATCATGTCGGTTGTAAATCACGCATCCTCCTGCATGGCTCTGATCTGAGAAGCATACAACCATTTCTGTGAGCGTCTTCCCTTATACCCTGGAAGGGTGGGCAGGGTGCACACGCCCAGCATGGTCTCTCACAAAAAGATAGCTAATGGGGAATGGGATGAGCCTCCACAACCCCTCCCAATTGGCTGGGAGTTGGCGGCAATTCCATGGAAGGAATATGCCCACCATGACTAACTCAGAGGAGATGCGGGGCGCCCTCTTTGAAGAGAAGACCCTCATGGGAATGGCTGTACACTTCTCAGAAGCAGAACTCTGGGAGCTGTTGGCCGGACAAAGCGCTGTCGCCTTTGAGGTCTTATTGGGGGAGGTTGGGCTCACCATGCAAGTCTTTTCCCCCCTCGACCTTAAAACCTTAGGTGAGTGGGACTGCTGTCTATCTTTTGGAGGACCCATCATCTCCAAGCCACCTAGCCCACAACTGGGTGTGGGTGAAGGAGCCGAAGCTCCTTCAGTGCTGTCCTGCTTTCGGGATGCAACTTTAGGAACCCCAGATGGCCTCATAACCAACTTCAGGGGTATTGCCTCCTGTGAGTCTAGCGACTGGGTGGAGGGGCATAAGTGTTTTGCCTTATGGGAAATGGTCACACTGGGGTTAGGAAGGTGAGCCCTGGTTTTATCCAGGGCTGGGTGTGAACCCTTTGTGCCACCAGCTTTAGCAGGTGAGTTCCTGGGGTGGGTAGAACTGGCAGAAGGATTCTGAATAGGTGCAGAAATGACTGTGCTCCTAGGCCTCGAGGAGCCAGGAGCAGAGGGTGTCTTTCTTAATATTGATGCATAGGATATACCAGGCAGTGCCAGGACTAAGTCCTTAGCCTTGCATTGCTTCGAAGAAACAGGGTGTGACTCTCCACAATTGACACACTTGGCCACACATGATTTGAACAACTTACACAGACTTTGGGTAACCACAACTTTGTAAGTCTACATGAATGATTAACATGGCCAAAGCGGTGACAGTAGTAGCACCTCCGCGGCAGTGGCACGGATGCCAATCACATGGTAGCAATACTAACCAGCATCCACCAACTAAGGGAGCTGGTTACAGTCAAACGTAATGAACAGTGTAGGGGTGGGTCTCAAGGCCCCTCCCTGTTTTCTCATCACACGCTCAAACTTGACCGCCCCATTTCAACCAGCTCTAAGGTGATGCATCTATAAAGTAGTCCATGAGTTCCCTTGCATAAACTACTCCTTTCACGAAGTTCATGGTAGAGTGCAGCATCACAGGTGAGGGAGAGTCCCCCATACCCCATAGGCAAAGGAGAGGAGTAAGCTTCCTCTCTGGTAGAAGAAATTTGGAGGGTCCCCTGAGAAAGCACAAGGGAAAGGGCACCTCCATTCTTTTCAATGGAGTTGCTGGAAGGGGGCTCTGACAATGGTTGAGGGAGGTGTTTGTTTTTTGCATCATTGGGCACGGTGACCCCTTTTTTAGCACAGAAGGCAAACGCTCATCACCCCACACAGTAGCCCGCTATGCAAGGGGTGAACACAGGGCCGGCAAAAAAACAGCTGCCACCATTTGAGACCATTACTCCCACCTAGTGACCTGGCATCCCATTGGGTACACCTTTGGCACAGCGTAAAGTCGATAGATGGTGAAAAGGAGAGAGAAAGGGGGTGTGAGTAAGGTGAGGGGAGGGGGGGGGGTTAAGCAGGTTGTTAAAAAAACTCACCTCCCAAAACCTGAGTTCAGGGGTGAGGGAGCCTTGTCCCCTCCCCCCTCAACCCCAATCTGGGATGGTTGGCTGAGAAAAAGCTGGTCGGCATCTACCCTGTGAAATTAGAGGCTGACCAGAGGAAGTTGTAGTAGAGAGTGTATGCAAAGTCAGGAAGTAAAGTAAAAGGACAGGGTGTCAGAAAGAAGAAGAGGCTAAGCTGGGGCTGGATGGGGCATGAGTCCTGTCAGCACGGCAAATTGCCGCACCCCTTACAGGGGTGCAATCATTTGAGCGGCACTTATAGCCCATATTGCTAAATCAGACAGAGAATGGAGACAATGTTGGGTGAAAATTGTGCACCCATCTGCCCAGCCCCCATCATGATAGTGTGGTTGCAAAACCCTTATACCCCAGGAAGGTGGTCAGGGGTCACACACCCAACATGGTCTCTGGGAGGCAATTAGATAGAGAAGAACAAGGAGATATGAGTCTTTGCAACTCCAAGTTAGCATTGAAGGAAAATCCAATCCAGGCATAGCTCAGAGAAACAAGGGCTCTATGTGGCAATGGCTATAGCATTCCTGGAGCATGAACTTTGGGTGTTGTTGGTTCTAGGTACCACTGCCTTTGAAGGTTTATTGAATGAGGCTTCCCTTCCTCCTGCCTTGAAACCTTTGGATAGCAGGGGTTCTTTGTCCTTAGAAGAGGCCCAACTTTCAAAAATGCCCTATCCAGCAGTGAAGAAGCTGAAGCTCCCTTGCTTGTAACCACTCTGCTGGGTGGGGGGGGTACATAAGTGGATCCAGGACTGGTCTCATGACTACCTTAAAGGGGGTGGGCTCTGATGAGTCAAATGACACAATGGAGGTGCAAACTGCTTTGCTTTTTGCAAATGGGTTCCATGGGGAAGAGACGGTCACTGGTTTTAGTTGGGGCAGGGTGAGAGCCTATGTTGTCTGGAGCTTTACCAGACTTAGACACCAAGAAGGGGAAGAACCTGCAAAGAGTTCCAAATAGGCTACATTGAATACAGGCATGGAGGTGCAATTCTTCAAATGAGAGGTCCTAGGTTGTACAGGGCATGACAGGAGCAATTAAATGGCCTCTCAATCAAAAAGAGATACAACCTACAGGCTAAATGGCCAGGTCATATTTCTCAAAGAGATACAAATCATTACTTGAAGAAGCATTGTGTTGCTCACAGCAATTCACACACTTGACCATAAACACTACAGATTTCTCATGAAAGGCCTTAGAGAAGTTTTTGTAGATTTGGGGTTGACAAGACTTAGTACATCTGCATTTTCAATTTCTATGACCAAATTAGTGGCAGTTGTAGCACCTGCACAGCAATGCCATGTATGCATTTACACAGTAAGGATAATAAAATCAACTAGCTTGCATTGACTCAAGGAGCCTGTCATGAGAGAGGTCTTGAGGCCCCTCTCTCTTTATGCATCACACACATTTGACCTTGATTGCGCCTTGGTCAGCCAGCTTTTCTGTGATGTATTCAGAGTAGTCAATGAGTTCTATCGCAAAGACCAATACTGTCATGAAGTTCAGAGTAGAATGCATCAAGTGTCTGAAGAGTATTAGCTGCCTAGGCAGGGTCAGGCAAATTCACCAAAAAGGTTAGTCCAAGAAACAGATCACCTTCGGTTCGCTACCTTGAACCCTAGCTAATGGCTGGTAATAATGGAGCATGTGTACTTTGGACAGCATGCTGTCATCAAATGAGAAGAAAGTGTTTGAAGCCAGTGGACTTGAAAATGCAGGGTAATCTTAAAATGAAGGGACCTGGTATCATTAAGGCTCATCTCACATTGCTAGGTTTAATATGTTGGGTCTTACCCTCCCCACCTGGGGGCATTCTGAGTCCAGATGTGCTACTCTTGGCAAGGTCCCCTGCTGAGACAGCAGGGGACCCATCCATGTCTTCTTACTTTCCTTTTTTGAAGATGCATGTATGAAGAATATACCCTTTTCTCTCCCCCCTCAAAAGGGGCCAGCCTCTTCAAAATGGAGAAAGAGCTAGTTCTCTTAGGGTCCTCCTCTGCAAATATTGGTGAATGATACATAGTGGAGGCTGGCAAGCTGAGTTACAATGTGGGGGGTAGGCACACTAGCCCCTAGCGAGGGTGTTTGCTGATGCAGGTTCTCCCATTGGAAGTGAGAGTCCCGGGGACACTTCTTTTGCCTCTTCTTTAGTTTGAAAGTCCCACTGAAAGAGGAGTAGGCAGCACTCCTGGTGCAATAACTCAAAGGGTGGGAAACCTCCTCACCCATAGACATAATAGAGGGGAAAACCCTGCATGAGGAAAGTGGAGGTCTCCTTTAAAGAGGTTGAGCTGCTTCAGGCTGGCTCTGGAAATGGTAAAGGGGAAACTCTTTCATCAATTGAGAGTGCTGAGAGGGAAGCCCCTCGAAATTGTCAACCAGAGAGGAGGTGCAATAAAGTGAATCCTGTACTAATCATAGACAGGAGGCCAAGGTCTGAAGTCATGTGAGAGACCAATAAGACTTTTAGTTGGCTGGCAACCAGTAAGGCTGTAAAGGTTACCGCCCATAATATAGCAAAGAAGGGATTATCGAGGGGACCTCCTCTTCCCCTTATTGGAAGATGTCAAGTTCCCATAAGTCGTGATCTCTGGTCAGGTTTTTAAAGTTAGAGGAAATAAAGAGGGGATACTCTTAGAAAAAATATGGGTGCCTAGAGGGAACACCAGCTTCTCCAACCCTGTGAAAGAGTTCAAGACAACTATGTGAACCAGGCCTTACCTATTGGTACTCAAGCGAGGAAGACATTTTGTTCTTAATTGTAATTACATCTATTAAAAAAAATACCTTTTTGTGATTGTTTTAAAAACAATATAGAAATATAATGAGGTGTTTTGTTTGAATATCTCTCTCAACCAATCCAAGAGTATTTGTGTCCTACTATACATTCATGTTATCTTTGCAACTGCTACACTCAAAGGAATGCAAAAAATTGCTACACTCAAAGGAATGAAAAATTGGTGAAAAAAATATTAATATTTAGATAAATAAAAGAATTGAAATAGCAAGTCATACAGATTACTTTTCTATGATGTTAAGTATTGTCCTTATTCCTTAGCTCATTTTTTAAGGTTGAGCGGTAGTAAGTAAAAGATTTTTTTTTTTAATATGATAATTCTATTAAATTTCTTCAAAGTACCTAAAAAAAAATGGAAACTTACCATGATTGTGACACTTGACGTTGCTCTGCTAAAGCCTTAGCCAAAGCAACATTATTATCTTTCAATTTCTTCAATTTGACATTATAAAATGCACCTATATCTAGAATATGAAAAAGGAAATATCACAAAATATTATTTTGAAACAACTAAATTACCAGAAATTCCTGCTTTAAATTATTTTCTTTAAGCCAAATAGTGAAAATATTACCAGGAACAATTAACATCAAAAGGGCATGAATTGGAGTACACTAAAACCTCGAAAAGTCAGATGGAAAAAAATACCCATCCAAAAATTAAAAGTAAAATATCCAAAGAATATACATCTACATCATAAAACATACAACATATGATAAAAAGATAATAAATTGATACATTATTTGTATATCTAGATAAAAATAAAATGCTAAACGTAACAATGCGCATCAAGGCTGTTCTTTTGTTTTCAAAGATTACACACACTGTAATTATTCATTGTTGTGCTCGCATTCAGCTCAATTGTGCTTTGTAACTGTGTGATTTATTAAAGTGTTGTTAATTGACCTGTTGAACATGGCTAGGTTTTTGATTGAACTTTTATTTGTCTGAGACAAAAAAGACGGCAAGGACTATAAGATTAAGGTTTCTGTGGTGAAGGGAGAAAAAGAGTTGATCCACTCATGACGAGTGGCTGCATGTCAATGACAAAAGGATCCGTGGTAGATGTGACGCTCACAATGCTCAGGTGGACCAGGTTGAGGTTTCCCCATTACATCTGAACCATGATGCGACTCGGGAAGAGATGGACCATCGTGCATCAACGTGTGGCCCAGGACAACGTTCATCGGGGGCGCCAACGAGAGTGGCACAAGCGGACAGTCGGTCTTCATCATCTTCAACCACGCAATCACCTGTGCAAGTCGGGGCTGTACATGAGGTAGGAATGTTAGGTAGGGTTAGAGATTCGGAGGTAGTGCACTCTCCCACCATTGTAGCTGCACCAAACTGTGCCTTGTGTAGTCATTGTTTGGGAAGTCAGTCAATTGTTTGTGGGGAGTGTGGTTGTGGGTTTCATCCCGATAAACTTTGTCTTGGAGTTGAACAGGATGTTATAGATGTCTTGCTTGGGGATGTGCAGGGAGCTGTTCGCTATATTTGCTGTGGATGTAGGAGTGGATCCAGTGTAGATCCATCTGTTAGTGGCGAGCAGTCTGCATTCAAGCAGCTGCTTTCAATTGTAGGGGGTTTAGTTGGGGAAGTCAGAGAGCTAACTGGGACTATTGGTTCTATTAGTGGAAACACTGTTGGCCCAAGAGAGCGGGACCATGTGTATATGAGAGAGAGAAAAGGAAGTCTTCCATAATCCTGAGAGGAGTGGGAGAGGCAACAGTGGAGGAGGTTAAAGGTATGTTTGTTGAAATCTGTACTTATTTGGACATGGGTAAAGTTGCGCTTGTAGATGTAGTGAAAGTGGCTCCATCCGTGTTCAGGGGTAAGGTTGAGGATGATGCGCAGAGATATGTGCTATTAACAGAGGCGCCTAGACTTAGGTCATCTAAAAACTATCGGAATGTGTATGTGCAGAGGGATTTAACGTACCGACAGAGAATGGATGTTATTGCTAGGAGAGCTTCTAGACGTGGGGATAATGTTCAGACTGAGCAAGCTCAACATCCTTCGGGGGTTGTGGGAAGGGGTAGAGGTGTTGCTGGTAGAGGATCCCAAAATCGTAGAGGGCGAGGAGGACAGACACCACAAGGTTATGAGCTGGACTTACAGACAAATGGATGTGGTAGGGGAGCTTCTGGAGGCGCTCCTCGCTCTTGTGGTGGTTTGGGATCACAGAGGGGAGTATCAGGTCCTAGGGATGTTTCAGGATTGCATGTTGGTTTGGATTCTCAGGATGGTCTTGACTCTGGAAATCGTTCTAGTTTGAGGGGTGTTTTTGGTCCTAGGGAAAGTGCTAGTAATCGTGGTATTGCATCTATTCCTCATCTCCGCATGAATAATACAAATTTAGATTAGGGCAGCAGTCTTTTGGGGTGGATAACAGTCTAGGTGTGGTTTATCTGGGATTGGTTAATTTGAATTCTCTCATGAATAAGGTGACATATGTGTATGACCTTCTCAGAAGCAGTGGCATGGTGGCTTTAGCAGTGTGCGAGACTTGGCTGACCTTGGAGGTCCCTTCATCATATGTTAACTTGCCAGGATACAGGTTTTATCGAAGTGATGTTGAGGGATTTGTGCGGAAGCATGGTGTGGGCCTTTATGTGGCGGAGAGACTGAGTGTCTTACCTTGTGAGGTTAATGTTCCTAATGTACTGTCTGTTTTTGTTAGCGAGTGGGATGTGTACCTCATAGTAGTCTATAGGCCTCCGTCATATTCACAGAGGGAGAATGAAGACTTGTTATCGTTCCTTGCTGAGTATACTGTAGATAATAATGTTATTATACTGGGAGACTTCAATTTACCTTCTTTGGGGTGGGGATCTGGCGATATGCTTGATGGATGCCTCTCACCAATGGATTCACTTTTTTATGACACATTTGTTCTTGCTGGGTTGAGTCAATGGGTTGAGCAACCTACATTCATACCATCAGGAAATGTTCTCGATTTGGTTTTAACATCAGATACAGACGTGGTTGGCAGTGTAGATGTCTTACCACAGTTACCAAGGTGCCACCACTCTCCTGTCGTATGTGAGTATATTTTATGTTCATTATTACCTGATGATGTAGGAAGTGGCCCCCATAGATTATGGTTTAAGGGAAACTACACTGCAATGAATCGAGAGTTAAATGGGTTAGATTGGGCTCTGTTGTTTGGTGACCTCGACGTTGATGCATGTTATGAAGTGTTTAAGCTGATTCTCATAGGGCTTATAGAGAAGTATGTACCTCTTGGAAGCTATGGTAAAACTCCAGTGTGGCTCTCCGCCCCACCTAGGGCAATGGTAAGGAAGAGGGCTTCTGCATGGAAAAATTACAAGAGTCTGAGAGAAAGGCTAGGCAGAGAGCATGAGGATGTAATATCTGCCTTGGACAGGTACCTCTCACTAAATAATAAATATAGATTGTATGCCAGAGATAAACAGTGTGACTATGAGAAGTATATAGTAAGTTCCCTCAGATCCTCTCCTAAGCTCTTTCATTCATACATACGAAGGAAGAAAAAAGGCCGTCCTCCGGTGGGCCCACTAGCTATGCCATATGGAGTGGTCTCAGATGATGCGGAAATGAGCGAGGTGTTTGCGGATTACTTCAGCAGTGTCTTCGTTGGAATTGATCCGGAGTCTCCAGCTGATCATCAGGTGTTTGATGGAGTTATGGATCCCCTAACTATTTCATATGATTCTGTCAGGAGGTTGCTTTTGGAATTGGATGGGTCAAGTGCATCTGGACCTGATGGTGTTCATTCACAAGTCCTAAAGTCATGTGCTTCAGCATTGGCTTACCCTTTGTGCATCATCTTCCGTCAATCTCTCAATTCCGCATCTATTCCTAGGGATTGGAAACGATCTGCAATGGTTCCAATTTTTAGTTCTGGAATAAGGCGAATCACTAAAAGTTACCGTCCTGTAAGTCTTACTTCTGTCTGTTGCAAGACAATGGAGAGGATGGCTGGTTCTCATAGTGTAGAATACCTCGAAAGTAACGGGCTGCTATCTGTGAACCAGTTTGGATTCAGGTCTGGACGCAGTACAGAGGATCAGCTACTGATTTTCAATGGGAATATAGCGAAGTGGATGGATAGGGGATTTGTAGTAGATGTGGTGTTTATGGACTTCTCAAAGGCATTTGACCTCGTTTCACACACTTTGCTTATCAATAAACTTCGTCTCTTGGGTTTTGACAATGCTCTAGTTAAATGGATTGAAAGTTTTCTGGTTGGTCGCACTATGTCTGTGTCAGTGTCGGGCAAGTTGAGCTCTGAGAGAGATGTTACTAGTGGGGTTCCACAGGGTTCAGTCCTTGGTCCGATTTTGTTTCTCATTTATGCCAATTATATTACAAAGGATGTCAACTCAGATTGGAAGGCATTTGCGGATGACTTTAAGCTATGTGTTTGCTACCAAGTTGGATCATCTGTTAATGGTAATAATGCAGCACAAGCTCTTCAAAGAGACCTAGATTCTATATGTGAAGTCAGCAAATCATGGAATCTCAGATTGAATCCACTGAAGTGCTATGCAATGAGATTTGGCGGGGGTGCAAGTCATAATGATCCACCAATTCAATATTTTATTGATCAGCAAGCGCTTCAGTATGTTGAATCCTACAAGGATTTGGGTGTAATCGTGGACTCTTCCCTCAAATTCCATCAACATATACGACTAGTAACTGCTAAAGCTGGAGGACTGATAGGTGAATTGTTGAGATCCACAGTCTGTAGATCAAAGGAATTCATGTTATCTCTTTTTATCTCACACATCCGACCATTAGTTGATTATTGCTCCTGTCTTTGGAATGTGGGATACCTTGGAAATATTAGAAAGCTAGAATCATTACAACAAAGGTGGACTAGAGAGATAGCAGGTTTAGAAGCCCTCGACTATGTGGCTCGCTTAAAGAGTATTGGTCTCTATTCTATACAAGGATGTTTGTTACGTGTAGATATGATAAAGATCTGGAAGTCCTTTAATGCAAATGTAGATGTTGGAATAGCATATGTTTGAAATGGCGCGAAATGTTGGAACCCGTGGTCACTCGCTCAAGATGTCTATCCCAATCTGCAGAAGTGAAGTATTGAGAAGGTCATTTGCAGTGCAGCGAGTTACATTGTGGAATTCACTTCCAACTAATGTTGTTGGGACCACTTCCATCAGTACATTCAAGAGACTTCTGGAAGGGTTTCTGGGTGATGGATTGTTTGAGATTTCATGATGAGGTTGTGTAGTGGAAGTTAGTAATTAAGGGTATGTCCTAATTAATTAGTCAATTTTTTAATTTTTTAGCTGTTTCTTTTTGGCCTAGTTTTTTTGCTTTACATTGTTGTTTTTTTTGGTTTTTCTGTGTTTTTTGTTTTTACTTTGGATATGTTTTTATGTTCTGTTGTGTGTCTTTTGCTTGTTTCTTCTTCCTAATTAATTAGTCAATTTTTATTTTAGTCGTTTCTTTTTGCCTTTGTTTTTGCTTTTTATTGGTTTTTGTGTTTTTTTCTATGTACTTTGTATTTGCTTTTACTTTGGATGGGTTTTTATGTTCTGTTGTGTCTTTTGCTTGTTTCTTCTTCCTATTGTTAGCAGTATGTCTTATTTAGAAGCAGTGTTCTTGGTTTTTGGATTTTGATTCTTTTTATTTTTAATGATAGTCTTAGTATTAAGAGGATGTCCTTATTTTGTTGTATGGGTGTTTTCTAGATGGGCTTAGTAGTTGTGTTGTGTTATTTTCAGTTTGTTTATCTTGTTTAGATTGTATTATTATGATGTGTAATCTAGCTATTCCCTGCGCATCATTCCATTGTGTCATGTTTCTTTTTATTGTTGTTCTACCATGGCCAGTGGTCGAGTGGCACAGTGGCACACAGGAGTGTAGTGCCTCCAGGTCCCTGATGCATAATTCCTATGCCTAAAGGGGTGCAGCTCAGGAGGCTTCACAGGTGAGAATCAGACAGAAGTTGGAAATCATTGAAAGAGGTGTTCCTTATGCAAAGCTAACTCTTGAATATGGTGTCACTAAGCAGTCTCAGTGATTTCAAATGGAACAAAGATAAAATAAAATTTTATGCATCTATGGTGAGTGAGACTACTGGTGTAAAAAGCCAGAATATTATGAGGAAATTTCTAAAGTTTGATCAGAAACCGAAGTTAGAAGAAGCAGTGCTCAAATGGTATCAGCAAGATATGAGCACAGGTGTTGGAGTGCGTAGTGTCGATATACAGGATACTGCGGTACGTTTGGCCAAGCAAATGCACATTAAAAATTTTCAGGCTTCAGATGTTTTGTTATGACATTCGTTCTGTAATCTCTAATTTTGCAGGAGCATGGAAGAATGTCAAGGTCACTGCGCTGGCAAATGCATGGGAGGCCTTGTTACATAATGTCAACTGTCCTGTTATCAACTTCAAGGACTTTGCAAATTAATGAGGATGACCCTGGAGACTAAACAATGACTAGGGAGGAGATCATAGATTATGTATCACATCCTACTTCTGACAGTGCTGACGATAGCCAAGAGGAGGAGAAGGAAATGTTCAAGCTCTCTGATGCGAGAGATATGATTGAAAAGCTGATGACCTTTGTTGAAAGGCAGCCAAAAGAATTTGTGGCATCACGTTACACTTCATTGAGGGATTTTCATCATGAAATTATCAACCTCCAATACAATCTCTCGAATCAAATAAAAATTTATTAGTTTTTTCAGACAAAAATACAAACATCAGACATCCCCAAAAGTACTCCTCAATCACCCAAGACATCAACCTCATCCTCCCATGTGTCAACCGACTATGATTCAGAATGAGGGTAAATAAATAAGTGGGGTTTTTCTGTTTTCTCTTTTATGTTTTGAGTTGTTATTGAGTGTTTGGTGTTGTTTCTTAGGCTAATACATACAAACTTTCAAGGGAAAGTTGGATGGGCTTTCCCCCCTAATTGTCTGACTTTGAGGTTTTAGTGTACTTGTAATACCTATCAAGGTCAATCCATTATAATAAGAAAATTCAAACTGCAGTAACTCAGAGATGCCGCAACTAGAGTAAAAGAGGTAATTAACTGACATTGATAGTTATGAAATGGAGAGTATAATATTTAAAAGCATAATTAAATGATATGCAAACTGTCATATTACTAGTAAATAAGATTAACATCAGAAATGATTTGGATATTGGTTTAAAGATGATACAAACTCAAGGTTGGCGAACCTTTTAAATTGATGGGGCATTTTTAGTACTTTTAAATTTTTAAAAACATAAGTGGGTCACTTATTTACTTAACTTTTTTATTTTTTAATGAGATACTTGTTGCTGCATTTTAGCAGCTAATAATTTATTGTCTTCAGTCTCACACATGCATCACTCATATCTGTACCAAGATGATTCCTGGTGGTTGATTTTATGAAATTCATGGATAAAAACGTTTCATATGAAAAGAGGAACCAAACATTATCAGTAGATTAAAGGCCAACTTTTTCAGTGATGCAAAAAGAGTTGCATTCTGCTTTCTAAGGATTCATGTTCTTTGTTAGATTCAAAGCTAATGCCTTTACTTCCTTTTCTTGCAGCTTCAAGTTAAGGTCAATAAATTTTGCTTTTCACACTGCACTTTCTTGGAAGTCAACTAATTCAATTTCCAAGTTAATAAAGTCAAGCCAATCAAATTGATAGTTTAAGATCTTCAAACAGAATAGAATGAGTGAATTGGATGAATTGTAAGCTGCCATCTAGTTCTTGGAATTAGAAAACCTCCTTGAAAGTGAATGTTTAGCAATTTAAAAAGTTAAAAGATTTGAAGTTGAGAAGTGCTTCTGTAATAATGGAAAATATTTCATTTTGTTTTCTTCCAGATCTATGGAAAAAATGTCTAGTTTGGGGGGGGGGGGTAAGCTTTAATATGCTCAAACATTGACAGTACAACACATCCACAACCTTGCAATTTTTTATTCAAGGTATTGTAATACAATGTTAAATCAGAAAAAAAACAATGGAAATCATATCAGTCAGTTTTGGATAGTCATGTCCTTCACTTAAGGTCTTATTTCTTCTAACAGCCCAACAAATAGGTTTAATACCTGACCATGGCTTAACCATCTGACATTGTTATAAATAAGTAACTGAAAATTGAGTGTCAACCTCATCCAATAGCTTGTTAAATTGACATATGTTAAGAGCATGAGCAACTATGAAATTCACAATCTTTGTTACAATGAACATAACATTTTCTAGTGAGTTCAAACTGACTTTTGCACACATGGATTCTTGATGCAAAATACAATGAAATTTAACTAAATTGTGATTTACTTGCCATTTGAATAATTGCATAAATCTAACATATTTCCAATCATACTGGAACTCTGTCAGTTGTCATAGATACAATATTTCTAAAGTTAATGCCAAGTTCAATAAATTCCAACTTCAATTCATTTATAATCTTGACCTCTATTTTTTTCAGGCAGTGTCATCAATTTAATTACTTATTTCTTTATTATATTTCTAGAAGGAAATTTTGCAATAACTGCTAGACTTGCAAGCAATGTAACATCTGTACTCTCATCCAAACAAAATGAAAACATTCCTTCATTATTCAAATCTAGTAAAAGTTGATCAGTTACATGTTTGTCCATTGCAACTATTCCATTATAAGACCCCAAAACTCAAGTTACTGGCCAGTAATTTGCAGTTATACCAAAATTTCCTTCATGGCAACTCTGCGAAGAGATAAGCTTACCAGCTATTTATTTTGGTATAAAAATGAAATAATTATGAAATAGTGCAGAAAAATATTTTGAAAATTGATAACCTTGAAGGAAACATTAAAATTATCATAATATTTTAATATAAATCAAAATATTGGTAGGTCATTATAAAATTGGCAGTGGGTCATTTTGTGACCCACTCGTCAGTGGTTCACCATCCCTGTACTAACTTAACCTTTATAACATATTGTGAGGAGTGATATAAGCAAATGTGGCAAATTATAAAAAAAAAGTTATAAAAGTGGAGGTTAAATCAATATGATTGATGGGACCTCTAACTAACCTTCTTTTCATCAGTAATCCTATCAATTATATAAAGGGATAGGACCTAAGCAAGTGAATACACTAATTTTGATTACAACAGCTGCCAAAAGAGCTGTAAGGTTGAACTGTAGGTCGTCAATGAGAAATAAAAGGCCCCTAAATAATCTAGATCAGTAAAAAAACTCCTACCAGATTATTTCATTTATAGAAAATAAGGGTCTCTCTAACTCAATGATCATCATAGGACCATTATATTATACTAGGGGGCAAGGCCACCTAAAGTTTCCACTGATCAGTTCGGCACTCAAGTTTGCCATGTAGATGAGTATGTATTTATTTATTTATTTTTTTTAAGAGATCATCTGGCGACTGCCTACTTGGGCATTAGTTGCCGTATTCAACACTGCCTAATACTAGGCATCTTTAAAATAAGATACAAAAAAACAAGAAAAAACAATAACAACTAGTTAAATAAAACGGAGAAGGCTGGCCTCCCACAAAAGTCTAAAAGTCCACTAGTCAATGTGCACGACTCATCCTGAGTACAAGGGAGAGGCGGTAGCAACCCCGCCCATCCTAGTACCGGGAGAGGTAACGTGAGCTGAGATTGCCCAGACTGGGACATTCAACAAAAATGTGCTGAACAGTCTGGGGGACAATGCAGTCTTCACAGTAGGGTGGTGGCAAGCGTTCCATCAAATGGCAGTGCGTCCTGCGAGTGTGTCCAATTCGAAAATGATAGAAGGCAACCCGAAACCCTCATGGTATTGGGGGATAGGTCCATAACAGCAGTGGCGCAATGGCAGGCAACTTTAAGTTCCCTTTGACCGTCTCCCATCTTCTCTGCCAGACAGCCTGGAGAGCTGCCCGTATACCTGCCATGTACATAGTCAGGGGGAGGAAGAGCGAAATGCTGGTCCTGTCACCGGGTCTTCGCAGACCCTTTGGCGCTCTCATTCCCCACAATTCCTATATGTCCAAGAACCAAGTATAAGATAATCTTGACATCAGCCCGGCTTGGCAAAACCATGGCATCACAGATATCCCGAACCAGGGGATGCAGGATTCCAGTCCCCCGAGAACACTCAGGGCGCTTTGTGAGTCGCTATAGATCACAATCCAGTCTCTGAACCAGGCACATCGCGTAATCTCCCATACTGAGCAGTGTATTGCCACTTGCTCGGCTGTGAAGACAGAAGCAGCGGCTGGCAGAAATCCGCTGACTTGAAAAAAAGGGATACGACGTGGAAGCCAACCGCCTCTTGGACTTGGAGCTATCTGTATAAACTGGCACGGTTCCAGCGTGACACGAGGTGTGCTCCAAAAAGATTGAATGCAATACTTCCGGGCGCTGTAGAAGCTTTGGGAGCAGAGGTGTGGCAACAAATAGCCAAAGGTGGTACCCTCCAGGTTGGCATCCTGGGCAGAACCAGGGGCGCTATTGGCCCGAGAGCTATACTTAGCTCTCAAAGCAGTTTCATAGCCATAAACCCTAAGGGCTTAGGGCATGAGTGGCTTCTCTCGGCAGAATAGGCATCGTCAAAATCAGCTGCGGATGCAGTGAGAGATATTGGCAATTGAGGGAGGTGCCAGCTTGTGCGTATAGGCAAATAATGCACTATGCAAGGCGTAGAGCGAGTGGCATCTCCCCAGCATCAACTTGTAGGCTCTCAATGGGGAAAGTGCGGAAGGCACCAGTCACCAGGCAAAGGCAGGTGTGGTGGATTGAGTCCACCTTCCGCAATAAACACTCGGCTGTGGATGCATAAAATTCGCATCCGTAGTCAAGCTTTGAATGAACAAAGGATCGATAAAAAGGTTTGGGAGTAGACCAAGCAGCGCCCCAAGCGCTGAATGCCATGAAATGGAAATATCCATGGCGCGGGTACAAGAGACCCTAAGGCTGCAAATATGAGTCTCTCAGGTGAGGCATCGATCAAATACAAGACCGAAGAAATGGTTCAATTCAACCACTTACAGGCGTTCCACATTAAGAAACAAGTCTGGGTCAGGGTGGAGGTGTGGGTGGCAGCAGAAGTGCACTACCTTAAACAAGGCCAAGGAAAAACCAAAACCTGTGTGCTTCGGCATAGCGAGAGTAGTGGTTCAATGCCTGTTGGAGTCGGCATCTGGGCCTCACCAAAAGAGATCAAACGGTCAACCATGTAGAGCATAGTGAGAACATCTTCCGGCAGCACCAGGGTGATCCGTTGATGTTCAGGGCAAAGAGTGTGACACTGAGGACACCCTCTTCCTACTCCAATGGGCCGGAAAGGGCTCCCTCACCCATACGCAGAATCGATGATCTCGTAAAAATTGAGATATAAAGATTGGGAGGCGTTTCCTCACCCCCATCGTATAGGGAGTCTCCATGATACCGTATCTTTATACAGTATCATAGGCCTTCTCCAGATTGAAAAATACTGTGGTGTAGTGCTGTCTACGAAGGAAGGCATCGCAGACGGCATTTTCCAGCATGGAGTGGAACTTGCGGAAGACCCTCACGGGAATGGCCATACACTTCCCGGAAGCAGAACTCCAGGCGCTGATGACTTTGAAGACTTATTGGGGCATGTTGGGCTCATCATGCAAGTCTTTTCCTCCCTCCACCTCAAAAACTTAGGCGGGATGGGCAGCTTCAGAGGCAGGGGGGTGGGGGGCATCACTTTGAGGATCCACCGTCTCAGAGCGAATGAGTCCACCAATAGCCATGGGCAGAGGAGCCGGAGCTCCTTTGTTGCTGTTCTCCTTTCGGGGGGCAACTTTAGGAACCTTGGAAGATGGCCTGGTGACCAACTTCAGGGGTGTTGCTTCCTGTGAGTCTGACAACTTGGTGGAGGTGCATGGCCATTTCGCCTTACGGGAAATGCTCACGCTGGAAGAAAAGGGGGAGCCCTGGTTTAGCTGGGGCTGGGTGAGGACCCTTTGTGCCACCAGCTTTACCAGGGGGGCGCCCGGGGTGGGTAGAACACACAGAATGGTTCTGAATGGGCACGGAAATGACCGTACTCGTAGGCCTGGAGCAGAGGGTGTCTTTTTCAACATTGAGGCATAGGACATCACAGGTAGCACCGGGCACGCCAGGACCAAGTCCTTAGTTTCGCGAAATGAGATATTCCTGAGCCTAAATGGCCAGGATTTCCTTCTAAAGGAGATATGCATCACCTTGCTTCAAAGTGGGGTGCGGCTCTCTGCAATTGACACACTTCGCCACACACGATTTTGACTTATTGTGTGTGGCCTTGGAGCAACTTACCCAGGTTTGGGGTAACCCTGACTTTGCACGTCGACAGGAGTGATTAGTGTGGCCAAACCAGTGGCACAAATGCCTTCACACGGTAGCGATACCAACTGGCACGCACCAACACAAGGAGCTTGTCACAGTTGAACGTGATGAACAGTGTAGAGATGGGTCTCGAAGCCCCTCCCTGTTTTCTCATCACACAATTGACCTTGACCTCCTCATGGTCAGCCAGCTCTAAGGTGATGTCCTCTATGGAGTAGTCCACGAATTCCCTCGCATAAACTACTTCTTTCACAAAGTTCATGGTAGAGTGTGGCATCATGCTCACAGGCGTGCCATCAAGTATCCAAAGGGCACTAATCATTGCTGCCTCGGATGGATTCAACGCATTCACCAACAGGCTCCCATCCGAGAAATGGGTCACCTTCAGCTTTCTACCAATCACACTAGCTAAAGCTCTCCTCTGATGGATCATATTGCCCTTAGCCAACATGCTGCCATCAGTGGAGTGAATAACCAGGAAGCATTTGAAACCAGAAGGCGCGAAAACGCTGGGTAATCTCTGAATGAACAGCCCCGATGTAATTGAGGCTCCGCTCCCTGCACTAGCACCTTTGGTTTTAGTCAGGGGCTCCCTACCCAGAGGTGCAGATGGGCTGGATATGCCCATCTTGGCTTGGTCGATTACCGATGTGGCAGCAGACCCATCCATCCCAGCAGCCCACGCGGATGGAGAAGAGCCCAGTCTTTTTCTTTTTAGGAGAGTATGGTCGGGAATGAACCCTCTTCTCCCCTGCGCTGACAGGAGCCCCCAGGCTGGATGGACTAGCCGCAACAAGGTCCTTCTCCAAGAGTGCTTCACATGTAAAGAAAGAGGCCATTTGAAGAAAGATTGTCCGAAGTTGAATGGTGGAGAAAATGCCAGGGATGAGTGGAAGATTTGCATGTGGTAACTGTGGAAAGGCCAGTCATTATGCGAGGATGTGTCATCACCATAGGAATGTATGTAGCTATTGTGCGATGGAAGGACATTCAAGTGAAAAGTGTTGGATTAGACAGAGCGCAAGGTGTGAATGGAAAGTCTGAAGTGAGAAATTGAATTGTAAGAGGGTACCTGGTGAAGTATCATCTGGGTGCATGAGTGCGAGTAATGTGTTGGTAAGTCTATCTAGTGTGAAAGTGCTGTCTGGTAAGAAGTATGAGTGTCTGAGTGTGAAGGTTGAATTGAATGGGATTGTGTTTGGCTTTGATAGATTCTAGATTCAAGATGAACTTGGTATATAAGGATATGTGACAAGTTGAGTGAAAAAGCCCTCCTGTCTGAGTGTAAAGGTAGTTTGGTAGGGTTGGTAGTATGAGTGCCCGTGCTTGGAATCATAAGGTCAGCTGTTTGAATGCATGGTATGTTGATGAACTGAGTGTAAATTCTCTGTGATTGATAAGGTGAGTAGTGAGTAGGTGTGATTTGGGGGTATGATTTTATGAAAGTGAACCATATGGTTGTGCATCCTGCAAGTGATCAGATTGAGAGAAAGATTAGTAAAAATGGGGTGTATAAGTTATATGTAAGGAAAGATGGTAGTGTTTTGAGGAATGTGTTAAACAGTATTGAGGTGACTGCTATGGAGAGTGTAAGGCTTGTGAAGGGTGTCTGTTAGAGTGAGTTTGAATGTGGGTGAGAACACTGTGATATTGGATGGAAAGGTAAGGCGTGTTGCTTGTGTGTTTGAAGGCTTGATGAGAATGATCCATTTGTATGTGTGCAGGCGGACCCCAGAGTGAAAGGGCAGGTGAGGGGGATTTAAGTCGGAGATGTACTGGGTCACATATCCAATCTCAATGAGGTAGGTATGGATAATAGCACAGATGTCAGGTTAAATGTTGCGAATGAAAAGACATGTGAATGGATGTATAATGAATTGAAAAGAATGTTGGAATTGGATGAATGTTTGACTGAGTATGAAAGGGAGGATGTGTATCGAATGCTGTTTAAATGAAAGGGGGTCCTCAGGAAGGGCGATCTAGATTTTGGGGTTGTGAAGCTTCCAGAATTCAAGATTATCCTGAAGGAGGACACCCCAATCTATCAGCAGCCGAGACATTTTCCGCGTCCGGTTGCTGATAAGATTGAGGAGCAGTGTGTGAAATTAGAATGATTGGGGGTGATTGAAGAAAGTGAGTGCATGGAATAGTCCGATTGTGCCTGTATGTAAGCTGGATTGAATTTTTCGTATGTGTGGATTATCGAAAGGTGAATGAAAGGACTAAGAAAGATTTTTATTTTTTTTTTAATTAAGGAGCTATCTGGCGACTGCCGACTTAGGCATTAGTCGCCGTAAACAAACAGCCTAGTTCTAGGCTACTTTAAAAATTAAACAGGAAACAATAAAAAGAAATAACAATAACAATAAAGAAGCAATAACAAAAACAATAACAACAACAACAAACCGGGTTAAATGAAAGGGAGAAGGCCAGCCTCCCCCAAAAAGTCAATAAGTCCACTAGTCATGGTGCACGCACTCGTCCCGAGTACAAGGGACAGGCGGTAGCGACCCCGCCCATCCCGGTACCGGGACAGGTATCGTGCGCGAGGATCACCCAGACTGGGACATTTGACAAGAATGTGCCGAACAGTCTGGGGGACGACGCAGTCGTTGCAATAGGGCGCAGGCGAGCGCTCCATCAAGTAGCGATGCGTCACACGAGTGTGTCCGATTCGAAGACGACAGAAAGCAACCTGAAGCCGCCGCGGCATTGGGGGATAGGTCCATGGGAACAGTCGCGGCGCAATGGCACGCAACTTTAAGTTCCCCTCGACCGTCTCCCATCTTCTTTGCCAAGCAGTCCGAAGAGCTGCCCGTATTCCTGCCATGTAGTCAGTGTGAGGAAGAGCGAAACGCTGGTCCGGTCGCAGAGTCCTCGCGGACTCTTTGGCGCGCTCATTCCCCGCAATTCCTACATGTCCAGGAACCCAGCAGAAGATAATCTCGACATCTGCCCGGCTCGCCAAAACCGTAGGGTCACAGATTTCGCGAACCAGGGGATGCGGAGATTCCAATGCCCCGAGAGCACTCAGGGCGCTTTGTGAGTCGCTATAGATCACAATCCGGTCTCCGAACCGGGCACGTCGCGTAATCTCCCGTACCGAGTGGTGTATTGACACCAGCTCGGCCGTGAAGACAGACGCAGCGCCTGGTAGAGCCCCGCTGACTTCAAACAGAGGGGATACGGCGTGGAAGCCGACCCCCTCTTGGGACTTGGAGCCATCCGTATACACTGGCACGGTACCAGCGTGACACGATGTGTGCTCCAAAAAGGTCGAACGCAATACTCCCGGCGCAGTACAAGCTTTGGGAGCAGAGGCGTGGCGACAAATAGCCAAATGTGGTACCCTCCAGGGTGGCGTCCTGGGCAGAACCAGGGGCGCCACCGGCCCGAGAGCTATATCTACCTCTCGAAGGAGTTTCCTGGCCCTAAACCCAAAGGGCTTAGGGTATGACTGGCGTCTCTCGGCAGCATAGGCAACATCGAGATCAGCTGCGGATGCAGTGAGAGCTGTTGGCGACTGAGGGAGGCGCCGGGCTCGCGCGTACAGGCGAGTGATGCACTGCACGCGGCGCAGAGCGAGTGGCATCTCCCCAGCATCGACCAACAGGCTCTCAATGGGGGAAGTGCGGAAGGCACCGGTCGCAAGGCGAAGGCCGGTGTGGTGGATTGAATCCACCTTCCGCAATAAACGCTCGGCTGCGGATGCATAAAACTCGCATCCGTAGTCGAGCTTCGAGCGAACAAAGGATCGATAAAAAAGTAAGGCGGTAGCCCTATCAGCGCCCCAAGCGCTGAACGTCACGGAACGGAGAATGTCCATGGCGCGGGTACAAAAGACCCTAAGGCTGCGAATATGAGCCTCCCAGGTGAGGCGTCGCTCGAATACAAGACCAAGGAAACGGTGCGACTCAACCACATCCAGGCGCACCCCATTAAGAAACAAATCTGGGTCGGGGTGAAGCCGTGGATGGCGGCAGAAGTGCACCACCTTAGTCTTGGCCAAAGAAAACCGAAACCTGTGCGCTTCGGCATAGCGAGAGACGCGGTTCAATGCCTGTAGGAGTCGACGCTCCAGAGTTGGCATCTGGGCCGCGCCAAAAGAGATCGAAAGGTCGTCCACGTAGAGCGTAGCGAGAACATCTTCTGGCAGAACCGAGGTGATGCCGTTGATGCTCAGGCCAAAGAGTGTGACACTGAGGACACTTCCCTGCGGGACACCCTCTTCCTGCTCCTTTGGGGCAGAGAGGGCTCCCCCCACCCGTACGCGGAATCGACGATCTCGCAAAAATTCAGATATAAACATTGGGAGGCTTCCCCTCGCCCCCATCTTGTGGAGAGTCTCCATGATACCGTATCGCCATGCGGTATCATAGGCCTTCTCCAGATCAAAAAACACCGTGGCGTAGTGCTGTCTACGAAGGAAAGCCTCGCAGACGGCACTTTCCAGTCGGAGCAGAGCATCCGACGTGGAGTGAAACTTACGGAAGCCGCACTGTGCAGAAGACAGATGGCCTCCGCTGTCCAGGAAATAGGCTAATCTAACATTTACCAATTTGTCCATCAACTTGCACACGCAAGAGGTTAGAGAGATTAGGCGGAAACCGGTCGGAGTAGAGTGATCTCTCCCCGGCTTGCGAAAGGCGAGCACAGTAGCGACTCGCCAGGAGTCTGGGAGAAGACCTTCCACCCAGATCCTATTGAACAGATCTAACAGAAAGGCCATGCCTCGCTCACCCAGGTGTCGAAGCATGGCGTACGGGACATCGTCCGGACCATGGGCGGTGTCCGCGCACGAAGCGAGAGCGGAACGCAACTCACTCACAGTAAACTTGTCGTTGAAGGGTTCTCCGCCTCTGGAGGTAAAGTCCAGCCAGCGGCCTTCCGCGACATCACGACGTGCATTGAATGCTGGCGGAGCAGCATCACGGCTAGAGAATGCGGAGAAAGCGGTCGCTAAGGATTCCGCCACGGACGCGGGGTCCGAGATTGCGGTCCCATTCTCCTGGAGAACGGGAGGGGGGTCCTGCGAGAACTTGCCCCGAATCCTTTTGACTCGCTTCCACACCTCGGCTAAAGGGGTCTTCCCGTTAAGTGAAGACACGTATGCCCGCCAAGAAGAGCGGCGGGCGTGCTTCGAAATATACCGGAACCTAGCCCTAGCCCGACGAAATTCAGCGACAGTGAAATTGTTCGGGCGGCGCTTATAGCGCATGTAGGCATAACGCTTCTGTTTGAGGGCCGTCTCACACTCGGCCGACCACCATGGGAGTGGTCGGCGTGCAAAACGGCCAGACGTCCTAGGAATAGTAGTCAGGCCCACGGCGATGAGGTTGCCGGAAAAGAACTCAACGGCCTCATCTACCGACCTAAACTCCTCGATGAGATAGAGAATTCAGTCATTTCCTGAAATGCAGGCCACCGCGCCCGCGCCAAGCACCACCGAGGTGGGCTCTCAGGCGGCAGTTGCCCTGAAAATGATATTTGAATGGGAAAGTGATCACTACCATGTAGGTCATCAACCACCACCCAATCAAAATCAGGCTGTGCATCCGAAGAGCACAAAGATAGGTCAAGGCAAGAAAATGAAGCGGTTCTCGGACAGTGATGCGTAAACTCATCCACGTTTAGGACACCCATCTCAAGCTCTTCGATCAGATCGGCAAGGACTTGTCCCCTGGGATTTATGGAGTAATCTCCCCAGAGAGGATGCCTGCCGTTCAGATCTCCAAGCAAGAGATAGAGCCTCGGCAACCGTGCCACGACGCGGCGTAAGTCCCCCGCGTCGAAGTCAGATGACGGTGGAATGTACGCAGAAATGATAGTATACCTCCTATCCAGGTGCAGCTGCACAGCCACTGCCTGAAAGGAGGTATCTAAAGAGAAAGGAAGAAAGGAGACATCATGCCGGGTGTAAACCGCGCATCCCCCAGCCCGGCCATCCCACGGTGGTGGGGTCGCAAAACCCTTATACCCCGGGAGGGCAGGCAGGGGGCACGCGCCTAGCATGGTCTCCTGCAAAAAAATAGCTAACGGGAAACGGGACGAGACGAGCCTCCGCAGCTCCTCCCAGTTGGCCCGGAGTCCACGGCAATTCCATTGAAGGAATATGCCCTCCAGGCCTAGCTCGGAGGAGACGCGGGGGCCCTCCTCGAATTGAAGACCCTCACGGGAATGGCCGTACGCTTCCCGGGGGCAGAACCCCGGGCGCTGTTGGCCGGACAAAGCACTGGAGGCGCTGTCGCCTTCGAGGACTTATTGGGGGAGGTTGGGCTCGCCATGCGAGTCTTTTCCTCCCTCCGCCTCGAAACCTTAGGCGGGCGCTGCGGCTTCGGAGGCGGGGGGGTCTCTTTTCGAGGAACCACCGTCTCCGAGCCACTCGCTCCACCTCGGGGCGTGGGCGAAGGAGCCGAAGCTCCTTTGTTGCTGTCCTCCTTTCGGGGGACAGCTTTAGGAACCCCTGAAGATGGCCTAGCGACCATCTTCAGGGGTGTTGCCTCCTCTAACGACTCGGTGGAGGCGCGTGGCCGTTTCGCCTTACGGGAAACGGTCACACTGGGGGAAGAGGGGGGAGCCCTGGTTTTAGCCGGGGCAGGGTATGAACCCTTTTTGCCGCCAGCTTTACCAGGGGAGCGCCCGGGTTGGGTAGAGCCTGCAGAAGGGCTCCGAATGGGCGCGGAAACAACCGTGCTCGTTGGCCTGGATGGGCCAGGAGCAGAGGGTGCCTTGCTAACTATTGAGGCATATGACGTCCCATGCAGAGCCGGGCGCGCCAGGACCAAGTCCTTTGCCTCGCGGAATGAGAGTCGATCCTGGGCCTGAACGGCCAGGATTTCTTTCTCAAGGAGATATGCACCACATTGCTTCGAAGAAGCAGGGTGCGGCTCTCCGCAATTGACACACTTGGCCACACACGATTTGGACTTATCGTGTGCGACCTTGGAGCAATTTACACAGACTTCGGGTGACCCCAATTTTGCACGTCTACATGATCGATTCGTATGGCCGAAGCGGTGACAGTAATAGCACCGCCGCGGCAGTGGCACGAATGCCTTCACGCGGTAGCGGTACCAACCGGCACGCACCGACTCAGGGAGCTTGTCACAGTCGAACGTGACGAAGAGTGTAGGGGTGGGTCTCGAGGCCCCTCCCTGTTTTCTCATCACACGTTCGACCTTGACCGCCCCATGGTCGGCCAGCTCTAGGGTGATGTCTTCAATGGAGTAGTCAACGAGTTCCCTCGCATAAACTACTCCTTTCACAATGTTCATGGTAGAGTGCGGCGTCACACTCACCGAGGTGCCATGAAGTGTCCGAAGAGCACTTATCTTGGCCGCCTCGGCGGGATTCGCCGCATTCGCCAGAAGGCTCCCGTCCGAGAAACGGGTTACCTTCGGCTCTCTACCAATTGCACTAGCTAATCCTCTCCTCTGATGGATCATGTTGCCCTTGGACAACATGGTGCCATCAGTGGAGCGAATAACGTGGAAGCACTTGAAGCCAGCGGGCTCGAAAACGCCAGGTAACCTCTGAATCAGGGGCCCCGATGTCATCGAGGCTCCGCCCTGTGCATTCTTGGTGTTAGTCTTAGTCAGGGGCTCCGCACACGAGGGGGTAGAGGGGCCGGATGTGCCGATCTTGGCTTGGTCACCTACCAAAGTGGTAGCAGACCCATCCGTCCCCGCAGCCCCCGCGGATGGAGAGGAGCCCCGAGTCTTCTTCGTCTTTTTAGTCTTTTTCTTTTTAGGAGAGGAGGGCGGGGAATGAACCCGCTTCTCACCTCCGCCGGCAGAAGCCCCCATGCCAGATGGGCTGGCCTCAGACAGGTCCCTCTCTGAAATGGAGAAGGTCCTGGTCGTCGTAGGGGCACCTGTCGGAGGAGATCCCTCCCCTCCTTTTACTGCCTCGGAGCCCTCGGCCGTTTGAGGGGGATCTTGCATAGGGGCGGATTCGGGTTCGGTGCTTGGCGCCGAGCCCGGATTCCCCCCCATGGAAGGCCCTACCATCTGAGGCTGGGTCTCCTCAAGGACCATGTCTATCACAGGAGGGGCCTCCAGTTGGCCATCCCCTCCCAGGACATCGCAGGTCCCCTTGGCAGTGTCGCCAGTCTTGTGTGGGGAGACACAGGCCTTGACCCCAGCAAGGTTTAAAATTCTTGCCAGCAGGTCTTTTGAGGGAAGCGACCGAAGGGGCCTGGCTTCCCTCTCCCCCCTAAGGGGGTTTGCCCTACCGAGCCGCTTGCACGAGGGGCGGTCGGCAATGGGCTGCCTGCTGGCTTTCTTGGCAGTCCCCTTAGAAAGCAAAGGAGGGACTGCCGCTGGAGATAGGGAAGTGCCCGAAAGCACCTCCAGAGAAGGGGGTGAGGGGGAGTCCCCTACACCCGTAAGCGTAGGAGAGGAGTAAGCCTCCTCTCCGGTTAAAGAATTATGGAGGGTCCCTTGCGCAAGCACAAGGGGGGGGGGACCTCCATTTTCTCGGTGGAGCTGCCTGAGGGCGGCTCCGTTGATTTTCTTAGGGAAGTTGGGGGTTGTTTTTTTTTTGTTTTTTGTGTCATACATGGGCATGGTGACCCTCTTTTTAATACGGGACGCAATAGCTCATCACCTCTCGCAGTTGCCCGCACTGCGAGAGGTGCTTACTAGCCCGGCAGAGCCAGGCGCCGCCATTCGGGACCACCCCTCCCGCCTGGTGGCCTGGCAGTCCATCGGCATGGCGGCTCCACCTTGGACACGGCGTAAAATTGATAGAATGTGAAGAGGAGAGGAAAGGGGATGTGAGGAAGGTATGGGTGGGGATGAAGCAGGTTGTTAAAAAAACCCATCCCGAACCGGAGCTGAGGGGTTAGGGAACAATGTCCCCTCTCCCCCCAGCCCCGATCCGGGGTGGTTGGCTTGAGAAGAAGGTCAGCATCTACCCTGTGAAATTAGAGGCTGACCAGAGAAAGTTGTGGGAGAGGTTGTATGAAAAGCGACGAGGTAGGGAAGAAATCGGGCTATCTGAAGGAAAGAAGAGAGTCTAAACTGGGGCCGGACGGAGCGCTAGATCCCGTCAGCACGGCGGCCAGGATGGCAAATCGCCGCGCCCCTTACGGGGGAACTGTGAAAGAAAGGTTTATGATGTGTGTGGTATCTGAGTGTGTGTATAGTATGCATGGAATGAAGTAGTTTACAAAGCTGAATCTGGTACGGAGGTATTACCAGATGCCCATTGCTGAGGAGAGCTGGCCGGTGACTGCCTTTTCCTCTATGAAAAGGCCTTATCAGTTCTGGAACCTCAGCTTTGGGTTGGCTAATGCTCACAGTGCCTTCCAGCGGGCAATGAATATTGTGTTGAGTAAGTTTGCAAGTAAGAATGTGATTGTGTTTATAGATGATATTTTGATTATGACAGAGTTTTGAGAGCATATGAGATTGGTGAATGATGTGTTGAGAATGTTGGAGAGTGTTGGTGTGAAGGTGAAAATAGCAGTGTGAATGGTTTGCAAAAAAAATGAATTCCTTGGGCATATGGTGAGTGAGAATGGGTTATGAAAGTCGCCGAAGTATGTTGAGAAGGTGCAAATGTTTCCATTTCGAAACTGGTGACTGTGAAGCAGCTGAAGTCATTTCTGGGTTTGATTTAGTTTCAGCGAAAGTTTATACATGATTGTTCAGGTGTGAGTAAGCCTCTGACTGAGTGGATGGACAAGAAAGGTAGTATGATTGTTAGGTGGAAAGATAAGATGAATGAAACGTATGAGAGACTGAAGTGAAAGAGGCAGCGGCTAAAGATGTTGAATTAGCATACCCAGATTATAGTGTGAATGCTAAGATGCTTGAATTGTATACAGATGCGAGTGGGTACTGTATGGGAGGTTTTCTGATGCAAGAGAAGCGTTTGAATGGAGAGAATGTCAGGCAAATAATTGGGTATGTATCCAAGGCTATGAATGCGGCAGAGCAAAAGTATTCAACTGTGGAGTGAAAGTTGGCTGCGATAAGTTATTGTTTGAAATTGTTGTGTCCATTTTTGCATGGTGTGAGGTTTGTGATCAAAACAGATCACCAACCTCTTGTGTATTTGCAACGTATGAAATGGCCTGATAGTAGGATTGCGAGGACTTTGGAAGATTTGAGTGATTTTGACTATGTGATTAAGTATGTGCCTGGTAAATGGAATGGAGTGGCTGTTTTGATGTCAAGGTATCCTGGTATGAATGATGAAAATGTGTGTGGAGCGAGTGATCCTGAATATTTGCCAAAAGGGATTATGAATGGAAAGGAGACTAAGGGTAGTGGTGATTCCTTGTTTGAGACGGTATGGAATGGTTTGCAAGATGTGAAGAATGACGGAGATATGAGAATGGCCGATAGTGTGGATGACTTAAGGAAGGAGGTAATGAGCGAAGTATGTAGGAAGCCTGAGAGTAATGGTATGGTGAGGGTGCGGAACTTTATTTAAGAATTGAGAGCGATGTGTATGCAAGGGGTCTCACCATTCAGGAAGTGTTGATTGTTATGAGTTGCTTGTATGGAGTGATTGTTTATGTGCACTTTGGTGTGAGAGGCCAATTGTGTACAAAGATGAGAAGGTGAAGGGTTTGAATGCTAATGTGGTAAATCTGCAGTGTTTGAGCAGTGTTCATTACAATTGGGTGATTGAAAAGTGTTTGTATATGAGGGAGAAGAATGATTGTCTGGATGAAGATGAGTATGTGATGAGTGATGATGGTGTGGATGTTATTGCTGATGTTGGTGTGCTTGTTCCTTCTGTATATTGTGAGCATGGAGGACCTGATATGATGGAAGCGAGAGTGACAGTTGGTGAAAGGTTCTTCTGTAGTTTGATTGATACTGGTGCGCAAGTGTCGTTAGTGAACAAGAGCGTAAGCCTGTGAAGTTACGGATAAGTGGATTAGGGAATGGCATGATAGTGGCATGGGAACAGGTCAGTCTGAAAGTGAGTTTGGGTAATGGTGTGAATGTGAAGCAAAACTGTGATTCTGAAAGATGATCAAATGCCGTGTTGTTTCTTGCTTGGTGTAGACTTTATGAGATTGAATGATTTGTCTTTAGATGCTGATAAGGATTGTGTTATGAATGTTGAATGTGAGGTTGAATGAGAGTGTGAAGAATGTTGTCAAATTTTGCGGTATGATCAAATTGATCATGGATGATGAGAATGAGATTTTAAGTGATGATGATATTCTAGAGATGCAAGAGATGTCTCCTTTTGTCAAGTGAGTTGAAGGTGTGTGATGATGCATGCTGATTTGAATGAATGGCCTGAGTGTTTGAGTAATTTTAAAAGGTATGCTACAGATTTTGTTTTGTATGGATGTTGTATATTTTGTTAGGCCTATGAAAGATGGGGATGATATGTATGTACCTGTGATGTCCTTGGTTGGTATGATTGGTCTGGTGAAAGTTGTGCATGATAATTATGGGCATATGGGCAAGTTTAAGTTGTGGGAGTGTATGAAGGAGCGTGTGTTCCATCCGTTTCTGAGAACTGTTTTGAATGATATTGCGACTGTGTGAAAGGTGTCAGAAGCGAAAGGTGCAAGGTGTGCAAGTGAAGCTGCCGATGTTGAAAGTTGATGCGAAAGAACCATTTGAATTAGTAGTAATTGATTGTGTGTCTTTACCATGTACAAGTACTGGAAATGTTGGTATGGTTTTTATGGTCAATCATAAAGGCAAGTTTGTGAGAGATAAAAGGAGTTTGACTGTTGTGCGTGTGGTTGAACAGTTGTTTTTTCCTATGTGTGTATGGAAACCTAGGAGATGTCTGAGTGATAATGGTGTGGAGCATGTGAGGATGACGCCGTAAATTCCGTCTTAGAATGGGTTGGCTGAACGTACAATTAAGATCTTGTGTGAGATGTTGAAAATGATGAGTATGACCTTGAATGACTGGGATGAATGGTTGAGTAGTGTTTTATGGGCATATAATTCAACTGTGATAGTGCAATTGGGGGGGTCCCCATGTCAGTTTGTCATGAATTTTGAAAGGCGAGTGAAAGTGAGCAGAGTGTATGGCATGAGGCACATGAAAGGTTTTGTTCGTTTGAAATTGGTGCTGCAAAAGTATTGAAGGTAAAAGTAAAAGGTAGGTTGAGTGTGTCGAAGATGAGCGAAAAGTTTAAAGGACTGTATAGAGTTGTGAAAGTCTGGGAGAATAGTGTGACATATGTTTTGAAGAGTTTGAATGAAGGTGTGACTGAGAGAGTGTGGGCTCATCAGTCAGTTGAGGAGGTAGAGAGAACCTCATGACTATCTGGTGAGCCATCCGGTGTATGAACTGTGCAGAGAGAGAGAGAGATAAGGTGCATCATGATGAGATGGAGTGTGATAGTATGGATCTGGCTGGGAAAGAGCTTGTCTTGGTCTCGAGGAGTAGAAAGCATACAAAAAGTGACAGGAAGAATGCAAGTATGAATGAAATTTGGTCTGAGCAGTCTTTCTGGTATGGGGGAGCTTGAGAGAGAGATTGATTGTTTGCATAAACAGGAGAGTGATTTGACTGATGTAAGTAGATGAGTGAGTGAGCTGCCTGTGGCTGATTTTGCTGGTTTTGGGAACAGTATGAATGATAGTGTGTTTGGACAGAATGAACCTAGTGTGGCTGATATTTCTGGTTTTACGAATGGTAAGGGTAGAGGTGAATTTGATGTGGAGAATGAGGAGGTGACTGACTTTTCTAGCTTCTGGTGGGAACCAGTTGAAGGGATTTGGGGTGTAGCCACTGAGAGTAGAGGGGATGTGAGTGATTTGTCTATTTCGCAAGAGTGTACCTTAAGTTTGATAAGAGCTGATGAATGGGGGTAGAAGGGTGCAATTGAGTATAAAAAGTACCGTGAGTAAGGATCAAGAGTGTATTGTGAATGACTGTGGTCGAATGGCCTAAGGAAGGAGGGGTGTTGTGGAGCGAATGTGAGTGTGTGTGAAGGGCAATTCTCCCACCCCTTTCCCAATACCCTCTCCCTCCTTCTGTAAGAATGTGTATAGGAATGATATTTGGTTTATTTTTTTCTTTTTATATATATAAATTGATTTTTATGTTTTGTATAAAATGTTTTTTTTCTCTTCCTCAGTTAAATGTTAAATATTTTTTGGAAAAGCCACTCTTTTAAATTCCAAGATAATCCTATAATTTGTAAAGAGTGGCAGATACTGTAGGGTTTGAGGTACACCATACAAAGTTATTGTACATCCCATTTGTAAGGAGGAGGGCTTTGATAGCCTCAAGACACGACCAGATCGCATTATACCGAGCTCGGAGGCACAAGCCTTTTTTTCTGTAAGACGTCTGCGGACGTGCCAGCCTTTTTTGTAAACACTCAAATGGCAGCCAGCAAGACTTTCCCCGGGGGAACCTAAATATCTAAAAAATCCATGGTGATACGTGAAGCCTTTTCTTTTTTTGTGTGTGTGTTTGCTAAGTATCACTCATTTATCTCGTTAGCTTATAAATAATTGCGAGGTATTATTCGTACATAGGATTCTTTTTTTATTGTGTATATATAGTAAAATTATCTATCCATATTTTTTGTGCCTATAAATAAGTAACGAGATCTCATAAATATTTACCCCATATTTTTTCTTGTAAATAAAGGACTGTACATACAATCCGTTTCATTTCTCCTGTCCGAATTAGTGTAGCAAGTAGGTTGGATCGATTGGGGTTAGAGGATAGATTTTCAGCCCGCTACAACGAGTCGAGTATGGAAAGGCACAAGCCTTGACCCCCGCTAAAGTCAGTATACAAGTCAGCAGGTCACTGGAGGGAACCGGCCAATGTGCCCTATCTTTCCCTCTCTCCCCTAAGGGGGTTTGCACTACCGAGTCACTTCAATAGCGAGCGGTTGGCTATGGCTGCCTGCTGGCTTTCTTGGCAGTCTCCTTGGAAAGTAAATGGGGGACTGCTGCTGGAAAAAGGGAGGCACCAGACAAGGGGGTGAGAGGGAGTCTCCTACACCCATAGGCAAAGCAAAGGAGTAAGCCTCCTCTCCAATTAAAGAGATTTGGAGGGTTCCCTGCGAGAGCACAGAGGGGGGGGGGACCTCCATTTTTTCTGTGGAGCTGCCCGAGGGGGGCTCCGATGGTGGATGAGGGGAAATTGAGTGTCTAAAGGAAGGAAGAAGAGGCTAAACTGGGCCCGGATGGGGCGCTGAGTCCCATCAGCACAGCGGCCAGGAAGGCAAATCACCGCACCCCTTACGGGGATGTAAATGAGTAAATTTCATCATCCCATCTTCAATGTAGTCACCATATCTGAGTAAATTTAAGGTAACAAAGTTCTGTGCTCTCAGTGTGGAATCTTTTGTCAATAAATTTGAAGCTGTTATTTCTAGTGGCTGCTGAGTTATCTAACTAAAATACAACTCATACTACATCTTTGTGGACTCTTTTATTACTTCAGACTTAGCAAACTACAATTTTCTACTGAAAGCATATTAAGATCTAGATTTGACTTCCAATGACTTAATTTTAAGTTTGTGAATATAAATTTTAGCTCTATATTGAAACTATTTTAAAGTTAAGACATCTTTGTGAAGATGAAGAGGCCAAAATTGAACAGTATATTTATATAAAGTCTGATAAGAGCTTTAGATAATAGAAGACTCTCTCTCAATCTAAATGCCAAACTCCTTTCAAATGCAACCTAGAAGTCTATTTGCTTTGGGGTGGTCTACTTTAACACATTGTTTAGATACTTTTAACTTAATAAAAATGAATAAATCTAAATCTTTTTGCAATTTAACTATGCTTAGACTATGACTGCACAGAGGGCATTATTACCTTACATCTATAGTGTAATTCATGTGCCATATTTAAGCCCATTCAACTAAATAGCTGTGTAAATTTACTCCATCTCAACAATATTTCAATTGACTTTCTAATTTTGTATCATCCACAAATCTTATACAAACTGATCCTTGGGGAACACTGCTTGTAAGTGATGCCCAGCTTGAGTCAATTATGGATTTGTTTGCAATGGAAGCTATGTGGATCCAGATATATAGAATGATCCTTGTGTGTGTGGGCAAGTAAATCCAGGAATGAAGGGCATGTTAGGGGTTTGAAAACTAGTGCATTACAGTTCACTCATACAAAAATGTTAAAGGATGACTGAATTGGTGTGAGGGGGTTGGTAAAATAGCACCTATTCACCAAACCTAGCCACGGTAAAAACCTGGAAACCCTACTGTACTATCCTCTGAGCACCTACCAATCATTATACATTTATACTAACTAACTACAGGGTGGCCCAAAAGTTGTACTAACATAGGAAAAACTTATAACAATCTTATTTAAGAAATGTAAAAAAATTATTGTATTTTAATTTCATTTCCTAAATAAAATATTATTAAATTTTGAAATAATAATCTCAATTAATAAAAAAAATATTCAGTGGTAAAAAGGTAGTGCAACTTTTTGGAAACCCCTCCCAAATGAGCTGATTGGAACCATTCTACCACCCATATAGAACAAAGATACCAAGACTTCCCAGCTGCCAAGTTCAGACATTAACAAATCCTAAACATACTTTGTACTTCTTTTTGCCATTTTTTTTTGTTCACCTCAAATCATCTATACTCACCTTTTATTTTAGGTTTTAATGAGTGAGGAAGGGGAGGAGTTGTGTGGATGGTAGGTGAAAACCCATTATAGCTGAAGTGTAATTCTTTCTCCCCCCCATAGGAAATACACACCAGATGTTTTTTTTGTTTTTTTTTAAATTAAAGTCAAAGTGCTAGTAATCAGACTATGTAGTGACTGTTGAAACATATTGGTGAAATGAAACTAGGAAGAAAGTCCAGGTATGTATGGGTGAGTGTATGTATATGTGCGTGTGTATGTATATGAACAAGGGAAGAGAGGGATAACTGCTCTCTCTGTTGATTTTGAATAAAAAGGGAAAAGAATAATAAAAACAATCAGCAGGTAATTTCTGTCCCCCTTTGCCTACTTCTTAGGGTTCACTGCCTCATCCCATAATGTTGAGTTTGGGTGCTGGTAGTGACTGGTGTTGCTATGAACTTCCCCCATCCCTTTTTCTTCCACTTGAGACAGAGAGAGATGCCATGCCAGCCCCCCAACCTCACCCCTTTTTGTTTTGCTACTCCACTGAGAGCAAGGTTACCTCCTCTACAGAATAATTGACTTTTTCAGGCGTAAATGCTGCAAAATGCCCAAACAATCTTGTGTTTTTGTAGTCTCAGGATGATGGAGGTGTTCTTATTTAGCGTCTCACGGATTAATGTAGTGCCATGAGAGTGGGCATGTTTTCTAGTTGCCCCATCCTGTAGGTGAGCTGTCAGTCGCCTCGACATGGATGTGGAGGTCACACCAAGTGAACTCCAGGAGACTAACGTCGTGTATGAGTATTCATATAAAGTCGGTGACTGCGAACACCGCAATTCCAAGTACATAGGTGTGAATGTACTCAGGGCAATTAGAAAACATACCCACTCTCATGGCACTACATTAACCTGTGAGATGCTAAATAAGAACACCTCCATCATCCTGAGACTACAAAACTGCAGAAGATTGCGAATGGCCAAAGCCATCATTATCCAAATGAAGAAACTGGGAATTAAAATGCAACTCCAGCCCCAAATCATACTCCTGACAACTCGGTGTTTCTGCGTCGACCGTTATTAATACACTCAATTCCCTTTACTTATTCAATATTATCTGAACTAAAATTTTTCCTTGAATGTGTTTGGGCATTTTGCAGCATTTATGCCTGAAAAAGTAAATTATTCTGTAGCACCTATGATTTAAATGTTAGTTTGTCCTTAAATATTTCCTTAGCTGTGATTGGCAAAATTTTGTATACCTTATGTTCAAATAGAAAAACAAGCAGTGCCTATGTTTTGAACGTTAGTGTGTCCTTAAGATTTTCCTAAACTGTGATTGGTCAATTTTGTATCCCTTATGTTTAAGTAGGAAAGTATACATAGTGTAGCATTCTGTAAGTCATTCCATTTCTGTTCATTCCCTGAAGATGACTGACCACAGCCGAAAGATGTCGCAGAATAAAATATGTCTTTTGTGAATGTTTTTTCTCACCTACAAGACCAGTACAAAAAAACTTATAAGAAAAATAAAGAGAATAAAAGTTCAAATCAATAACGCTTCCACTGCTATGGAGTTCAACAGTGGATGTATACAACATGGCCTCTTACCTAATTATATATAGTAGTGTGCAAATTAGTTCGGGCAGTGGTTAAATAATACAATTATATGATAATTGTTTATATTTGAAAAGAATACATCAATGATAAGACAGATGGTACATTTAATATGAAATATGACCACCCTTTTATGCTTTTAGAACTTGCTTCACTCACTCTGGCATAGATTCAACCAAATTTGAACACATTTCTGCCAGTTCTTCGTTATGGTACCAGACATTGATAACATCACAAATCATCTTCTACATCATCAAACAGTCGGTTTTCTTGATTCTACGTTTAATTATAGCTCATCAATTCTCGATGGGGTTTAGGTCAGGAGAATTCCCAGGCCAATCTATAACGGTAAGTCCACTTTTTTCTAAGAATGGGCGCATTATTTGGGAAGTATGGCACCGAGCCAGATCCTGCTGGAAAATCTTTCTGCATCGTGGGAAGCAAGTGAGGCTGCAGGATTGCCTTGTATTTAATGCTATTCATCATTCCCTCAATAGTAACAAGCCACCCTTGGCTTTTAGCACCAAAACAACCCCAAAACATCTTATTAGATGGGTATTTTGGCAACTGCTAAATGTGCCCTGGCTGAAGTGATTCATCTTACTACCACTGTACTGCCAAGTACTTCAAGATGCGATTCATCTGAAAACATAACTTTCTTCCAGTCAGCATACTTGTGTGACCAGCAAAGACATTTTGTCTTCATAGCAGAAGTCAATAACTGTTTATGTACTGGTTTTCTAGCAAATCTGCAAACTTCAATGAGCCTTCGCCGGATGGTTGAAGAAGAAACATTTACACTAACTAAAGACAAATCTCTCGAGGTCTTTACTCATTTTCTTGGGATCCTTCACACTATTTCTGATGAGAGCCTTGTCATCATGAAGTGTTGTCTTTTGTTTTCTTCCGCATTTTCTGTGTTGCAGTGTTGAATGTTCATCAGTGTACTCAGCTCTTTTCACAATGTCACCAACAGTTGACTTTGCAACCTTCCTTTCCTCAGAAATCTGTCTGATGCAAAAACTAGCATGTTTTCTAAGAGCTATAATATTTGCACGCTTCTTAGGTGTGATATCCATAATAAATTTATAGTCTAATAATGATTGGAAGGTGAATATTCCAGCAGAACCAAGTACACAACGGAGCATGCTACCAGCAATAATCATATACGACAAGCTCTAGTGTAGCACTGACAGGCTTAATGTAGTTAGGGTGCAACAAAACAGTTGCCAGATGTTACCAGTACACTATTCTGCACGGAAAACAAAAAACTTCATTAGTGTTGCCAAAATTAAGACATATTATGAAAGTCAAAAAATTGGGTACTGTCCGAACTAATTTTCACATTACTGTATATATATATATATATATATATATGTGTGTGTGCACACAAAGTTTAAGGTTTGAACAATAGGGCTGCATTTATGATTTCCATCATGGTTGTTTATTTATTAGGTACCAACATTTCAAACTTTGTAACCCATTTTCAAAGACTTAAAATTAGATACAAAACATGCATGAGATATTGGCTTTGATCTTAATATGATAATTATTAGGGATACAAATTGAAATTATGAGGCATTAGAAGGGAAATATTCAAATGAATAAAAAATAACGTAAGTTGAAGCGGATTAACTATAAATAAATGGAAGGCTTATAATGATTCTTACCAAATTATTCACAACATGCTGGTTCTATCATATTACCTCATCCATTCAGCAGAGTTCACAGAGGCTTATGGCTAAATGGATGGACCTTTGCAAGGGGAAAACATAAATTGACATCTTTCATTTGTTGGAAACTGAATTAGATGGTACTCTATCAGATATCTCTACATTTAAATTATAACATTTACCATTTGTTCACAAAAATCTAACACTCTTAACCATTTATTAGCCCATTGAAAAGGCACCATTTACCAAGTGCATTTAAGTGATCAGATCTGATTATTGACCCTAAAAAAGTAAATTAATGGACATGAGAGAATCATATTAAAATAAAAAGGCTGAAAACTGTTATGGATTTGTTGTGGTTCCCCAGGCCCTGTTATTCCAGGAATCCCACACCACGTAGGTAGGCGACCGCATCCACTTTTCAGCATGGACAAAAAAAGGAGAAAAAAACAAACAGAGAGTTTCCCCTGATGAATACAAATTTGACAGAAGCTTCATGTAACATTTAGCTGAGGATAAGTTCCTCTTTGCACTGTACAGAGTTTGGTAAAGAGATAAGTCTTAACGATCTCAAATATCCAGAAATAAAGGAATAACTTGGTACACAGGGATACAGTAGAGGAGGATACTTAACCATTAGTTTGTAAGCAATAGTGGGAACAAGCAAATCAATTATTTCTGCCCATTTTTGTAGAATGGGAAAACAAAACAGATAAATAATTTCCACATCAGCTGATGGAAGACCACCAGGTAAATGAGCATTTTCCCCAAATTTCTACTCTCTGTTGCTAAGGAATAGGACTGAACCATTCCTCGAATGGATCATAAGATGCAGTGAAAAGTGGATTCTTTACAATAAGAAAAGATTTGCACAATGGCTCAATTAAAATGATGCACCAAAGCAGTTCTTGAAACCAGAGTTCCCTCAAAAGAAAAGCATGTGAGAGTACAGTGTAGTGCATCTGGAATTATCCGCTACAGCTTTCTGGGACTAGACAAAACAATCAGTTGTGAAATATTATCAGAACCTTAACAAAATGTATCACAGGAGGTTGCAGGAAAAGCACCCAGCATTATTCAAATGTAAAGGGATTATTCTTCATCAGGATAATACATGTCCATATGAGTCAAGAGAGACAAAAATTAATAATTTGGGAATAAAGGTTATTTACATACAATTTATTCTCCAGATTCTTAAATATCTGGACAACTTTCTAAAAAATAAAAAGTTCCATAAACAAGCAGCTGCCTTTAAGAGTTTGAGTTTAGAGATGTTAAGTTTTACCAAAAGGGCATAAATGACATTGTTAAATGTTAGTCGAGGTATATCCAATCACTTGGAAAGTACTTTGATTCAATCTGTTATCTACCACCATTATTTTAATTATCATAACCTGCAGCAAGAAAAAATGCCATTACTTTCTGGACAACCTAATAGTAAATTTGTATAATATTTTGTATAATTAGTTATAGAAGGTGGGCATATTACAATATCAGCCTTATCAAGATCATTCATTAGTGCTCCTAAATTTCACAACAGAAACTGTGATGGAGAATTACTAAATTATAAAAATGCCATTACTTTCTGGACAACCTAATAGTAAATTTATATAATATTTTGTATAATTAGTTATAGAAGGTGGGCATATTACAATATCAGCCTTATCAAGATCATTCATTAGTGCTCCTAAATTTCACAACAGAAACTGTGATGGAGAATTACTAAATTATAAAAATGCCATTACTTTCTGGACAACCTAATAGTAAATTTATATAATATTTTGTATAATTAGTTATAGAAGGTGGGCATATTACAATATCCGCCTTATCAAGATCATTCATTAGTGCTCCTAAATTTCACAACAGAAACTGTGATGGAGAATTACTAAATTATAAAAGTATGTACAGTAGTGGCCATAATGATTCAGACACTTAGGTTTCCATCACAAAACTTACAGTAGCTTCAAACAAAATAATGGTAAGTAATGCATGATAAATTACAGATAACCCAAGCAATAATACAAGTTACATGCAAAAGAGCAATTTTAATTCCAAAAATATTAGGGGCAAAATGATACATACAATATAATTCTATTACTTTTATCTTTGGGACACCCAACTAATTTAGGGTAGTAGTAACTTACTGCCATGAATTCTTAGCACTTTCAATCATTACCTTGTCAAGTTCTTGGCAGCAAACATGCCAAGGGAACCAAGTACACCTGCCTATATCCAGGAGCAAATTGTTAAGCTATGTCCCAAAAGTATCAGACATAATATTATATCATGGAACAATACCACAGGCTAATGTATCAGTAGAATTCCTACTGGTAGGCCTAAGAAAACCCCAAATAGAGATGACCAAGCCATCATCTGTATCTCATAAAAGGACTGATACAAAACAGCAGCCAGGATTTTTAGAGAATTAAATGAAACTATGGGCATTATTGTCTCCAGGAAGATGGTATCAAGCCGCCTGATGGAAAGGTCTTTAAAATCTCACACATCAGCACTCAATCCATTGATCAGCCCTAAGAATAAGAAAGATAGATTATCCTTTGTCAATAAGCGGGTTCTATGGACAGAAGACTAATGGTCCATAGTACACTTAAGCGATGAATCAAAATACAATTTTTGTTTGGTTCAGATGGAAGGAGGTTTGTCTGTTGAAGACCTAGCAAAAGATTATCTGTGAACTGTGTGAAGAGCAGTGTCAAGTTTGGTGGAGGAAGCGTTATGGTGTGGGGCATAATTTTGATGGAAGGTACTGGCCCACTTGTCCGCTTCCAGGGCAGACTGAATGCTTAACCATTTAACCGTGGAGTCAGCATGACTGCCGCTGCCAGCATCAAGAAAAATATTTCTGCTTTTCACATTTTTTTTTAATAAAAGCTCATAGTTGCATTCAATGAAAAATAACTTTCTATAGTAGGCTTTCTAATTAGCAGGGTGGGCAAATAAAAAAAAAAGGGTTTTGGTTGTTTTGTTTTTTTTAAATTACTTTTTTTTTTTAAAGAAATGAATGCTACTTATTATTTTATTCAAAATTCATATTTGTTTATAATTTCAACAAATATGTATCAAATTAAGGTTATTTAATTTCTCCTACAGGTTATGGCTATCATGGGTACCCGCAATTCTTGATCAGTGATCTGTTCTTACTATAATATAATTATTAAACTAATTAATTATTATTATAAAAATAGAGATAGCTATTCTTTTTCTATGCTATTCTACTAATGCTTATAGCATTTGTTTTTTGAAAACACCTGAGATTTGAAAAACCCAGCTTTGTAGGGTTTTTTTAAAATTATACTGTTTTTTTTTCAAGAAATAAATGCTACTTATCATTATTTTATTCAAAATTCATATTTATGTTTATAATTTAAATAAATATCTATCAAATTAAGATTATTTCTCTGATACTGAATCATAATTCATCTCTCCTTCTACAGGTAATGGCTATCATGGGACATGGGTACCCCAAATTCTCGATCAGTGATCTGTTACTGTGATCTATTCTTACTATAATATAATTATTAAACTAAGTAATTATTAATATTATATAAAAATAGAGACAGCCATTCTTTTTCTATGTTATTCTAATGCTTGTAGCATTTGATTTTTCAAAAAACCCAGGTTTTATTGGGCTTTTTCAAAATTTAGGGTGTTTTGTCAACCCTGCTAATTAGACCTTAAAGTATCAACATAGCTTCAAATAATCTCATTTCTTCACAGCAAGTTTCTTTCCACGCATTTATCCTACTCCTTTGTTTGATACTAAGACTGAATTTTTCCTTCTCAATCAATTTTTTGGCATACAAGTTAGTTTCTTTGACAATAAATTCTATCATTTCAATAGAATGTACTTTCTCAAATACATCTAATGGTTTGTTTGAGCCTACTTGAATGTTCACATCTGCATCTCTGAAAAAGCAAAACCTGTCATGTGTTTTCGCACCAGCTACCCACTGATTCTGGTTGGTATCACTATCATTGTTTGTGTGTACTTCATCATTATCACTATCATGGCTTTCTGTAGTATAGATATTATCATCATCACCAGAATCACTGTCATATAACAAGGTACTCACTTCACTATTGAAAATCTTTTGTTCGCCATTCTGGGTTAGCAAAAGGAGCGAAACACAATTCACTTTAGCCATTGTTTAAGAACTGACAATATCGCAGTATGACATTTTTCTCAGGCTATTTTCGTAAAGCAATACCAGGTGTACAATGCAATCCTAAAACCACTTTCATGGTTCATCCGCGAGATGAGATAGAGAGAATTATAAATTTGCTACTTTAGTGGCCTGTTCACAGAATCAGCATGAATCAGAAAAGTCACAAAAGTGGTGATCCACGGTTAAAGAGTTAAGTGTATAAAAAACTTCTGCAAACACATGGTGTGCCCCATATGAGAGCCACCTTCCCCAACCTGCCATTTTTATGCACCTTGCCACACAGCAAAGTTGGTGAAGAATTTCTGGATCAGGAGGAAGTAAGTGTCATGGACTAGCCTGCTCAGAGCTCCGACACTAGGAGAGAGAAGGAGAGAAACCAAAGCACCACCAAAGAACTTTGAAAAATATTACAAAGAATGGATAAAAAAAACAAAAAAAACCCACCTGAAAACTGTCTTCAGTTAGTGTATTTCTGTGCAGAAGATGAGTTCTACATACCAAGTACTAATATATTGTAACAACTGAAAATTATTTGTTGAGTAACTTATATCATTGTACCTTATCTACATCTGTTGTTATCTGTCTGGATCATTTTAAACACAATATTTTTAGAATAAAAATGATCTTTTGGACATAACATGCAATTTCATCCATCCTAACATGTACAACTTATAGCCATGATTATTTTATATCTGTAATTTATCATGCATTACTTACCATTATATGGTTTGAAGCTATTCTAAGTTTTGTGAAAGAAACCTGTGTCTGAATCATTAGGGCCACTACCGTATTTAAAGCATAGATCAATAGAGATTCTAATATCATAGATTGAACAAAGAGTTTGTTTAATAAAATTAGAATTCATACTTACTTAGATTTAAATGATTATACCTATTCAACTTGATTTTCTCTAGTTTTTTCAGCAATACTTTTTTTCTTTGAGGATCAATAATTTTGGTATTCCTCAAGGCTGATGTTTCAGATTCAACCGCTTCCATTTTTTAAGTTTACAAGAATATTACTTAATCCAACATATAAAGGGAAACAAAAGCCTTGAATCCGAATTTTTAAACTTAGGTTCAGCAACTGCTACGTTTTTCATAGCATGCTAAAAAGAAATTTAAATGAAAAAAGCTGGTAATTTTTTTTGTTTAAATTTAGTGCACTGATCTGGCAGGCAGCAATGAGGGTACAGTGGCAAAACTATATGACAATATATATATATATATATATATATATATATATATATATATATATATATATATATATATAAATTAACTATAAGTAAAAAAATAAAAATAGTAAAAGAGGCAGCACAACCACAGGCTATGCTTACCTTCCTCAGGCAGCTAAGCCCACAAGGCTGGTGTGCAGGAGCCTGACCCCAATAGGGAAGAGAAGCAGTAGAATCCCTACTTACATTACCATGCACAAAGCTCCTCGGGACAAGGACATTCAACCAAAATCTGGTATATGGTGTATAATCTAAGGAACTAAGTAGTCTTCACAGAAAGGTTCCAGCTCACAATTGTCCAATTCAGAGACAACAAAAAATACCTTGATACTGTTGAGGCATTAGGGGATAGGCCCTGGGGAAATTAAGGTGCAATGGTATGCTACTTTCACCCTAGTTGGGACATATGTACCAGGCTGCTAATTTTATTACAATCCACACAAAATGCCTTTGAAAACCCTGCTAAATTTGTACCAATCTGTAGAACTAGGCACTTTGCATTGCCAAATATATGATTTTATACATTGGCAGCAACTTAACCAATGACATTGATGCCATCTTCTTGGATAAACGGTCCTCATTCGGTACTTATGTGTGATTTTCTACTGTTTTAGGTGTTTTTAAGTTGATAAATAACTTTTTTTGCACTTTATAAGCAAAAACACATCATGTAGCCATAGTTGAGAGCTATTTATTGCAATATTTTGAAAATATGTTATTTTATGGGGTCTCTGTTTTCAGGTGGTATACATGTATACCATTGTGGAATATGTTGTGCCATAATGTACCATTACTGGAACACTGTATGGCAGTGCTATTCTATATATTTCTTCTCTTTTTGGCTTCAAAATGGCTAGAAGAAGAATAAATGATCAAGTGGAAAGCAACATAGATTCCATTATGGAGAAAACCTTTAGGGGAGAAGATTCAAGCAGTGAAGATGAAAGCATTTTCTTAGATGACAGTGACCAAGATAAAGATTGTGTACCCTCTCCTAAAAAGAAACGAACTAGTAATCTGTTATTAGATGATGAATCAGAGGATAGAGAATCTAGTGATAAAGAAAACTTTATCATAACATAAACATAATTTCACAGATGACAAAAGCCAGAAGGGCCTATCAAAGGTCATCCGCATCCATCAAAACCAACCCACAAAAAGCACCATCGCCAGGGAAAGACAAAATCAAAGTCCCCCACAATATAATATAACAGATGACAAAAGCCACAAGGGCCCATCATAGGTCATCCAAGTCAAACAGCCTCTTTTTTAAGGCACCCAAACTCCCAAGAAAACTACATCCAGAGGATTGCATCCAGAAACAAGGGTATTACCAATCAAGGCTTGCCAAGAACGAAATCATGCAGCTAAGATATATACAAACAATATTAATATATACAAAACTTAGGAACCATCCCAACCTTGCCTCCCCATAAACTCATCCAACCTACTCTTAAATACATTTAAATTTGGACTACCTACTACCCTCCGCGGCAATTTGTTTCAGAAGTCTACCACTCTATTGGTGAAAAAATATTTTCTTAAATCTAACCTACACCCTTGCTTTTTAATTTTCAAGTGGTGACCTCTAGTCCGATTTCCATCATCTAACTCAAAAAACTTGCTAACATCCAATTTATCTATCCCAGAAAAAATTTTAAAGAGCTCAATCATATCCCCTCTCACACACCTCCTTTCGAATGAGAACATATTTAATACCCTCAGTCTATCTATATATTCACATCTGATGCTACCGTCTGATGTCATAAGACATATATTGTAGCCTATAAACAGTGCCACCTACTGTGTGCTCTGAAACTGAAGTGTTACCCAGATATTTAGTAAATAATACAGAGTAAAAGTTACAAATCTCCAAAACAACAAAAAAATATAATGCCGTGATTGGTCACATCTGAAGCTACCATCCGACATCACAAGATATATATTGTAGCCTACCAACAGCGCCACCTACCATGCGCCCCAAATCTGAAGTATTACCCAGTAATTTTCTGAGGTAATTGTATAGAGTATGGCCATATCCGAATCATAGCTTATTTTGGGCTATTTTTCCTAGTTACTTTTTCTGAGCTGAAATCTATGTGGAGGAAGTTTATGGTGATTTCCAATTATATACTGGGGAGCTGTGCTCCCCAGACCCCCTACCCCCAAATGATTGAAATCTCTGGGTCATCATAGGCGGCCCATCCCATCGTTGAGCTGAGCCTCAAAAAATGCTAAAATCACAACTGCCCATACGTGCAACATTTACCTTTACTGAAACCAACCCTGTACAATCAATTATGATAAACATTTAGATTGGCAGTGCGCTTGAAAAAGTTGATTTGTATGTGTTTATATTTCGTTCACCCGTGCCTGAATATTCATGAGCGTTTGAGTCCTAGTTCAACATTATTCTATAAATAATTATGATTATATACTGGGGGGTTATGCTCCCAGTCCCCCCAATGATTGAAACTCAGGATCATCGTAGGGGGTTCTCCTGCAGTATTTACCCTTATACGAGCAGTCCCCTTGAATTTACTACAAAAATGTGGAACATATTGGAACACGGATGGGGGGGCATAGACCCCCATACCCCCTGCTCACTACGCTCACCCTGAGGAACAAATAATGGTAACACTTCAGTTTCAGGGCGCACGGTAAATGGCGCTGCTAGTCGGCTACAATCCTGGGCTACAATATACCTCTTATGATGTCAGACGGCAGCATCAGGTGTGAACAATCACGGCGTTACATTTTTTGTATATGAGTATATACTGGTGGGGGGGCTGTGCCCCCCAGACCCCCCTCAATTGATTGCAGTGAAGAGAGAAATATTTTAGCAGGCGAAAGAGCTAATGGAAATCCATCTTCCAGCACCATAATGTGGACTGGCAAATAGTTCCAAAATTTCAGTTTGCTCAGGAAAAATGAGGCAAGGTCAGATGTGATATCAACCAATATTCAATTCCAGTGCAAACATTTCATAAACTGTGCCAAAAAAGTTTAATAACTTTTATTGTTTAATGCACAAATGAGCGAAGTGCATTAGACAGGAGCATTGGTCAGGGAAAAGACTGATGGAGGTGAAATTTTAGTCAATGTGGGGTGTACATTTATTATGAGTTATAATCATCTGCCTAAACTATCTTTGTACTGGTCTAATCATAAATCAATGGGTAATGAGGCTATATATATTGCTATGCCAAAAGACAGAGCTGTATATTTGATTTCAAAACTACATTGCAATGAAATTGATAACTGTAATAGAAATTCAAAAACTTACTTTATGGACTTTATTGTTGACTGTCTCAAAAAACATTTTAGTTGTGCTTCTCTGATAGTATCAACAAAGTATCGATGAGTCCATGACAAAATTTAGTGTAGATCTAGTTTGAAGCAATTTATGACACTGAAACCAACAAAATGTGGCATAAAGATTTGGCAGAGATATGATGCCCTCTCTCGTTATACATACGATTTCAACATTTATTGTGGAAAAGAAGTTGATACAATTGCACAAAGAGCTACTCAAGGTGAAAGAGTTGTTCATAAACTCTGTAGTACAATCCAAGTCCCAGATGTTGCTATTTTGACAGATTTTTTACTACAATAAAGCTTACAAATGAGCCGACATATCCAGCAGTTGGCACATATATGACAAATAGAATAGATACTCCAGACTCATCTAAAAATCTGGATTGTGGTAATAGCCAGTTTGCAGCAAATAATCATGGGACAATTGCAGTGAAATGGCAGGATACAAAAGCTCTCCATGCACTTAGTAACTGCCATTCACAAACTTGTGCTCTTGATGGCATTAGTAGAAAATTAAAAGATGGAACAAAGGTTACTTTAGCATGCACATCTGCAATTGCATTCTACAATCTTTACACGAGTGGCATTGATCGCTTCGATTAGTGTGGCTACATATCACTATGAAAGAAAATCAAACAAATGGTGGAAAAAAGTCTTCTTCCGATGGTAAACTTAGCTGAAGAACTAATTGAAGAAGTTTGTAAAGAAATAACTCGGCCCTATATCCATAAGATTGGAGTAGGAAGACCTTTGAAGAGGAATTATTACTATTATTATTTGGAGCAGGGTGTACACCGCTAAAATCTAAAAAGATTATGTAGCGGAAGGACATAAAAGGGTACAAAGCCCTAAAGTACAAAAGTGGCAAGGTTAAAACAAAAACAATAAAAGAATGACTCGCGTTTACTAATATTTACATTTCTAATTAACTAAAACGGTATACATATTTACAAACTATAAAAGAGAAAAAACATAAAGGCAATAAAATGCAAAGTAGATGAAAGGCGCAAGGCTCATAAAACTGCATAAAGCTGACGGTAAAAATGGAACTGCCCGCAGTAATGACTCAGAGACGATGTCAAAGAGGGCCGTGCAAATATTTGATAAGGAGAATGTCCACTAGGGGGCGGGTGGGAATGAGAAGGGCAAAACTGAGTTGTGTGGACCTAAAAGGGAAACATGTTAAGCTACACGAAGTCCGAAGGGCCGGTACATGGATGGAGATCTGTTAGAAGTAGCAACAGACCCTGGTAAAAAGACACTTATAAGCTGCTGAATACAAAAAATATACCGAAGACAGACCTGGAGGCAGTGGTGATGGAGCAGGAAATGCCAGCCTCAGTATAAATGCTTGGTATACGGGAGAAACACCTCACTACCAACTCTAACCCAGAAATTATGTGGCTAAAAAACTCTGGATAAAAACTGGTAAAGGTCCCCTCAATCCCAATTCATACACTGGTGGAGGAATCCATGGCACCATGTGGTGTTATAAGCCTTCTCAATATCGAAAGACAGCCATTGCATGGCAGCTGCGAACAAAGATTATGTGTCTTATTGTACTTCTTACAGAAGCCACACTGGTATGGGGTTGGGAGGCCATGGTATTCCATAAACCACTGCATGCATACATTCACCATTTTCTCTAACAACTTACTAAGACAGCTGGTGAGGGGTATTGGTCGTCTCTACCCAGTTTCAGTAATGGCCAGACTAACACCGTTCTCTATGCAATAGGATAAACCCTGGATCCAAATTTAATTAAAAATATCTAGTAGGAGTGATTCTATATGGGGATGGAGATGCTGATAGTCATTTTGTATAAAGTCTAGGATGCAAAATGTGGGGGGCGCAATGAGACAGCGTTGTGCGCTTCTTGGCAGTAGTGAACAGAGTTGTAGCACTCCTGTTCCCCGGGCTGAGAAAAACAGGGCTTCACCCTTCAGCCAGGGTTTGATATGTCTAAATTCCGGTAGGTAGCACTCAACGGTGCTAACATTGGCAAAAAAGGATGCCAATATATCGGCGATGCTGGCGGGATTGCAGATGATTCAACCATTTTTCTCATTTCCAGGGGTGGAATGACTAGTATACAGAGCCCTGATTTTGTTCATTTTCTTCCACACTTGAGGTGAGGAAGTAGTTGAAGATAAGACACATAGGCCTATGCCCTCCAGGAGTCAGTGCGCACCTGATGTAAATTTTGCTGGCAAATGACTTTAGTTCGATTTCAGTCAATACAGTTTGGAAGAGTCGAGTCTGGTGCAATCAGCATTCCACCATGGGACTGATGTTCTGCCCCAGTGGGAAAGAGTACAAGGAATTGCAGACTGCAGCATCAAGCACTAAACAAGAAAAGTACTGTATAGCTGCATCAACATTAACAAAATTTCCAATTTGTTTACTGATGAAGGAAGCGTCATGGAACTTTGACCAGTCAGCCTTACAACATTCCATCTGAGAGGATATGAATTGGATGGGCGAAGGGTCTTGTGTTTCAAAGCAATGGGAAAGTGGTTGCTGTCATGCAGTTCATGTAAAATAGACCACTTGAAATCAGAGATACAGTCGACAGAGCAAACTGAAAGAATTAGTTTGAATATCGTAGGAGGTAACATGACCAGTTAAGAATACTAAAAAAAATGATTGAATAAGAGATTCAAGGAGATGGCCTTGACAATTGTCCACTCTATCACCCCATATGGAGTATCTGGCATTAAAGTGACCTAGAACTAGAAATGGGGTAGGAAGCAGAGATAAAAGATCTAAAAACTGAGCCCTTGAAGGGGGCTCATATGGGGATTCCTATAAATTGAACAGAAAGTATAAATTCTATTCAAAGGATGGACATGAGCTGCGAATGCTTGAAGAGTAGTCCACAGGATTGAAGGGGCATTTCTCTGTGAGATAGACCAGAAAAATTGTAAATTAACACCCTCATCTCTCAGATTTTGCTGAAATTTGGTTTATATGAAGTTTGGGGGCCCTAAACCCATTTCTGAAATTATAAGTTCAATCAGAACAAGACAAGAAATCTAAATATGAAAGTTTTAGAACTCTAGGTTGAAAAAAGAAAAAAATCATACATTTGCTAAAATTTGAGGTCAAGATTTGACCTCTGGGGTATCAAAATTGAAAAAATTTTATAAATGAGAAAAATGATTGCAATAGCTTTGGCTATTAGAATCAGTAAAAGAAAAAGTTTGCTTATGCTAGGATTTTTCAAGTAATTAACACATAAGTGAGCACTATACTTTTAAGTTGTCTGTAAATTCTACATATTTTTCACACTTAGCTCTTAAAGTGACCTATAGAAATTGAAATTATAATTTTTTGGCATATAAAAACAGTCAAAGGTCTTGGCTATTAGAAACAATCATAAAAAGGTTGTTTATGCTATTACTTTTCATATAACTAACCTATGTTGACACTATATAAATTGCAGGTCAATTTAGGAATTTATTTTAGCTATCAGTTAGACTTGACCTAAATCTCCAAGAATAAAAAAAATTATATTTCACTGATAATCCTCCAGACAAAATAACTACAATAATGATAGGCAAGACCTGTTAACCTAATACAATTTTGGCATATTCGATACTTTCATCAATTTCTTTCTGACGAAAAATATATTTAATTCTGCCGCCTCCTCTTTGTGTAGGACAACTCATGACAGTTAATATATTATGCCCTGGCAGTGCACATGAATCTTTATTTGATGGATAATGATATGCACTTGCTCCTGATGAAAAAGAGTATGTAAAAAATACAGTGTAATCATCAAACTCCTCATAATATTCCTCCACAATTCCATACCAAACTTGCCTGTCATAAATGCAGCTAACATACTCTCCTGATATGACACATTTTAGGTTATCAACCATTGTAGGTTCATTAGTAATATGACTTTTCCTTATTCTTTTCTTTTCTCCAATGCCGCTTGAAATGAGATACACCATCAGTACTTCCTTGTTTATGAGAACAAATTATGATATTTCTGAGTTCCCAGAATAGCCTTACTGTCCTTGAATCAATGTTCTAACCGTTATTCTGCATCTTTCAAATTAGATGTAATTACTGAGAAAAATTTTAATGTCTTGCTCAAGTTTTCTTCACAAAACTGAAACATGTCTTCTGGTATAAGAATTTGCCTCTGTAGTTCTCTGCAAACTGGCATGAGCAGTAGCTCTCTTCACTGTTCCCCCAATTGTATCACATGAATTTTGCCATGGGATGTAGCAAAGAAGTGCCCTTCACAAGACAAACCAAAATCATCTTAATGGTAACAGAGATTTGTGAAGTTGTATCTGTTCTTATATTGGCTAGCACATCTATCCGAAAAATAGCACACCTGCTTCAGTTGTGGGTATCTGAATTTAACATTGTTCAAAAGCTTTATTATAAATGAGTAAACCATTATAGCATTGTGTTTTAGTGATGGAGATAAGAAACAGACACTAAAATGGTTAAGTTCCTGGTCTGCAGATGATCTATAATAGATTTCTCCCAGTGTAATCCTTGGGCAGCATCTTGGACAATGAAAGAATAATTTTCAGAGAAATCACTTAATATAACTGCCTCGCTCTGAGGTGGCAGTGTTTTTTCAACTGTTTTAAGTACTGTAATTGATGCTGTGCAACAAAATAATGATGAACCATGCAGGATATTTTCATGCTTAATGATGATAAGTATTCATGAAGTGGCTCCACTTTGTCTACCATTGTACAACGGTCAACAGCCACTCATGGCTTGTAAGATATTTCATTTGGAACTGATTTTACACTGTCAAGCAACTCAAGAAAGTTCAGAACATCCTCTTCTCTTGGGTAATTTTTGCAAAGTTGCATCATGCAAGCTTCTCTCTCTGTACTGCACACACTGTAATCCATAAAATCTTTATACAAGACCTTTTTCTCCCAATGCAGCCAGCTGTAATTTGAGGTTTTGATGATATGTGCAGACACAGACAGAATGAGTCCCACTACGACCAGCAAGCACACAATATGAAGGCTGTAATTTAGCAAATATGGAAAATCTTATTTTGGGATCTTTTTATAATTTTTATATAGTTCAAATAACTCTTAAATTCCCAAGGACCAGTTGTTTTTGCACCTTTAGCACTGATGACTTTCACACAATCCTTTTTGCCAGGACACATACAACTAACCTCATCTGACTAATAGAATCTTCTAACTATATCTTTGTGTTCTTCAGATATCACTTTTCCTTTGCTCATCATTATTGGAATCTTTGGAAGGATTTGAAATTCACTATAGTTGTAGTTTGAAAGAAACTAGCAGATTTTTCAATTGTGTATGGGGAGAGAGTCAATATTTGTAGTTTGTGATTATGACATTTGCTCTTCATGAATGACTGTTTCAATTCATTCATAAATGTTTCTACATGTTTTTCAGATTCTGTTTCAGATTAGTCTCCAACAGTTCACACACAACAATGAGTTTGTTTTTTTTAATCTTCCAGCACATTTTTTAATAAGCACATCAGTCACTTTTCTAAGACTGATTGAGAGGCCTTCTTATGTTTTTTTTTAGTAGGGTCTTGGCAGTATTTCAAGTGCCAAACCATTGTATTTTGGTGAATAGGCCTAATAGCCAAGATGCAGATTTTACTAAGTAATTTCTATAAATCTCTAATTTTAAGATATACAATTAGATGACACTTTTTAGAATATAGTTATACACAATATTTTAATTCTTGATATTATTGAGGCTCATTGAAAAACAATAAAAACCTACCCCACACACTGCTGGCTGAAACTATACTAACTTGTAGACTAGGAACTATAACTATTTTAACTATATATTATTGGCAGTGAATTACAATTTTTATTGAACTCTTAGAGTTCAAGATCAAATTGATATCAAAGCTATAAAATTTCAATGAATTGACAAACAATTTGTAAATATGGCATTCACTTATAAGTTAATTACATGAAAATACCAAGATAAACAACCTTTTTATGGCGGTTTTTAAATAGCCAGGAGCTGTACCTTTGTTTTTTATATTGAAGAAATGGTCATTTTAATTTCTATAGGTCAAATTAGGAGCTTAAGTGTGAAAAATATGTAGAATTGACGGACAACTTATTAATATGGCACTAACTTATGTGCTAGTTACATGAAAACTGCTAGCATAAACCTTTTTTTTTTTTTTTTTACTGATTAAAATGGCTAAGGCATAGGCCTTCATATTTCACATCTATAAAATGTTTTCAATTTTGAAACTCCAGAGGTCAAATCTTGACCTCAAATCTTTGCAAATGATTTTTTTATTTTTCAACCTAGAGTTCTAAAACTCTCATATTTGGATTCCTTGTCTTTTTCTGATTCTAAATATATATATATATACTTTTATATAATTATGATCATTATTACCCTAGTTATGAGTTGCCAAATGTTAGTAACCTCAAAATGCCCAAGGTCATATCTCATGAACGGTTCCGTTCGTTGGATTGACCTTAAAATTTCAGAAATGGGTTTAGGACCCCAAAACTTCCTATAAACCAAATTTCACAAAACCTGAGAGTTAGGCACTGGTTGATCTGACATAGACTGCCGCTGAAGGCGTGCAAAAGTGGTTAGTTCTCACCAGGAACGAGACACCACCACAGGCCAGCGGTAAAAAATTAAAAGCAGTGAATGGATGAAACTTGGGGAAAGGGCATTTCCTGCAAGCATATAACAGGTGATATTTTAAATATTAAGAGGAGATTCCTCCCATTTGGGAAGGATCCCCTGACAGTTTCATTGAAGAATTACTACCATCACTCGGACTGCTGAAAGACCACGTCGAGATTGTAGGGGGTGGAGGGGAATCCTCATGAACAGATGCTGTCCGAGAAACTGGCACAGGCATTATATGAGTATCTGAACAGTGAGGCAGGGGCTAGTATTGCAGGAGCTAAGTTTGTTTTGAGAGACCAAAATTAGTGGGTCATGACCCAGAAGAAAGGGTAGAGACAAAAGAGACTTGAGGGGTAACATTGTAGCGGGCCGAAAATAGATCTCTAATCCCAATCGATAATCGATCCAACCCGCTTCCTACACTGTCCGGACGTGAGAAATCGAGGGAGAATAAAACGGATTGTATATACAGTCCCTTTACTTACAAAAAAAATACAATGATAGTTACAGTTTATATTTACAACAATTTTATATTCACTAGGGAAGTGTGCACACTTCAAAATGAGGCTAAATCCCCCAATCAAAATACGATACCAAATGAAAATCTTATAACCGGCGGATACAACAATTTACTTATATTCTACACAAAACAAAAAAACACAACCACAACCGAACGAAAAGGGGGCACGCGCTATCACTCGCTGGAGGTGGGTGGTAGTTGGCTAACTTAGAAGGAGGCAGGATTGTCAACGAAGGCGGGTATGGCGGTTCAGGTGCTTAGCGAGGCACGAAAGCCCTCCTCTCAGGGCTGGGTGGAGCACTCGTCTATAGAACCCCTCTTGCTACCAGTCCACACTTCCACTCTCTGTAGAAGAGATATATCCTCTTTTTATGACCCATTTATTTATACATGGATGGCGAAACTAATAAGTGGGCATTACCCGAAAATACATCGACTAGCTTACCTCTTTCCAGAATATGACGCTTTGATAAAAGTTTATTTTAAGCAAAGTAACAATATTATTATAGTGATATCTCAAAATTAGCTACTATCTTTCCAGAATAACGCCTGGAAAGAAAGAAAAACATGGTAATCATTTTATACATGAAATAAACAAAAATAAAACAAACCCATTCCCATTCACACACATTCTTACAGAGGGAGGGAGAGGGTACTGAGAAAAGGGGTGGGAGAATGGCCCTTTTACACACACTCACATTCGCTCCACCACACCCCTCCTTCCTTAAGCCATTCGACCAGCCACTCACTAAACCCTTTCAATCACTCTTCACGGTACCACTTGTGCTCAATCGCACCCTCCTGCACCCATTCACACTCTTCTACTGGTCCCTGGCTACGCGTAGCAATTAGTCGGGGTTGTTCATCAGTCGTCCTGTCAGTCTCATCGTCACTATTTATCATCTCATCAACCATACTCTTAGCCCTCATTACCAGTTCTCCCATCTCACGACAGAATTCTTTCATACTCTTCCGTTCAGAACCCTCACTCTTCATACCCCCATTCATCAGCTCCTCACTCACAGCTCTCATCCAACTCAAGGTACATTCTTGCGAAACAGACAGGTCACTCACATCCCCTGTATTCTCAACAGGCATACCAGAAACCCCTTCGACTGGTTCCCACCAGAAACCTGAAAAATCAGCCACTTCATCATTCACTACATCAAACTCATCCCTACTATTACCATTCATAAAACCCGAAAAATCAGCCACACTAGGTTCATTCTGCCCAAACACACTCTCATTCATACTGTTCCCAAAACCAGAAAAATCAGGCACAGGCAGCTCACTCACTCGTCTAATACCAGCCAGATCACTCACCTGTTTACGCAAAAACTCAATCTCCCTTTCAAGATCCCCCATACCAGAAACACTCTGCTCAGACTTACTTTCATTCGTACTTGCATTCTTCCTTTCACTCTTCTTTGTACGCTTTCTACTCCTCGAGACTAAGACTAGCTCTTTCCCAGACAGATCCATACTATCACATTCAATCTCATCATCATGCACTTTACCTCTCTCTCTACACAGTCCATACACCGGATGGCTCACCAGGTAGTCAGGAGGTTCTCTCCATCTCCTTAACTGACTCTGATGAGCCCGCACTCTCTCAGTCATGCCGTCATTCAAACTCTCCAAAACATACGTTACCCCATTTTCCCAAACTCTCACAACTCTATAAGGTCCATCAAACTTCTCACTCATCTTTGATACATTCAACCTACCCTTCACTTTTTTCACCTTCAATACTTTTGTACCTAATTCAAATGAACGGAACCTTTCATGCGCCTCACGCCATACACTCTGCTCACTTTCACTCAAACGAAACCTATCTTTCACTCGCCTTTCAAAATTCATCACAAACTGACATGGGGACATTCCAGTTGCACTATGCACAGTTGAATTATACGCCCACAACACTCTCCCTAGACACACATCCCAGTCATTCACTGTCGTACTCATCATTCTCAACATCTCACACAAGGTTCTTATAGTCCGTTCAGCCAATCCATTTGAAGACGGTACATACGGAGTTGTTCTCACATGCTCCACACCATTCTCTCTCAACATTTGCTCAAACACTTCCCCTACAAATTCAGGACCATTATCACTCAGACATCTTCTAGGCTTCCATACACACATAGGAAAAAACAACTGCTCAACCACACGCGCAACAGTCACACTCCTTTTATCTCTCACAGGCGCTGCATACACAAACCTACTTTTATGGTCAACCATCACAACCATACCAACATTCCCAGCTCTCGTACGCGGCAAAGACACACAATAAATCACTACCAATTCAAACGGTTCTTTCGCATCAACTTTCAATATCGGTGGTTTCACTTGCACACCTTGCACCTTTCACTTCTGACACCTTTCACACGTAGTTGCAACATCATTCACAACAGTTCTCAGAAACGGATGGAACACACGCTCCTTCATACACTCCCACAGCTTAAACTTACCCATATGCCCATAATTATCATGCACAACCTTCACCAGACCAATCATACCAACTAAGGACATCACAGGTACATACATATCATCACCACCCTTCACATGCCTCACAAAATATACAACATCCATACAAACAACAAAATCCTTAGCATACCTTTTAAAATCACTTAAACACTCTGGCCATTCATTCAAATCAACACGCATCATTACACACCTCTTCAACTCACTAACAAAAGGACACATCTCTTGCATCTCTAGAATATCATCATCACTTAAAATCTCATTCTCATCATCCATGACCAACTCAATCATACCGCAAAACTTGACAACATTCTTTGCACACTCATTCAACCTCATCACCTCACATTCACCTTTCATAAGACGATCCTTATCAGCATCCAAAGACAAATCATTCAATCTCATAAAGTCTACACCAAGCAAGAAACAACAAGGCATTTGCTCACCTTTCAGAATCACAAAGTCATGCTTCACATTCACACCATTACCCAAACTCACTTTCAGACTAACCTGTTCCCATGCCACTATCATGCCATTCCCTAATCCACTTATCCGTAACTTCACAGGTTTATGCTCGCAACATCTAAACTCTTCATACTTACTCAGAATATTCTCATTCACTAAAGACACTTGCGCTCCAGTATCAATCAAACCACAGAACAACCTTTCACCAACTTTCACTCTCGCTTCCATCATATCAGGTCCACCATGTTCGCAATACACCGAAGGAACAAGCACACCAACATCAGCACTGATATCCACACTGTCATTAACTCCCATATCATCACTCAACACACACTCATCTTCATCCAGACAATCATTCTTCTCTCTTATATATGAACACTTTTCAATTACCCAATTGTAGTGCACACCGCTCAAACATTGCAGATGTACCACATTAGGATTCAAACCCTTCATCTTCTCATCCTTGTACACAATCGGCCTCTCACCACCAAAGTGCACATAAACAATCACTCCATACAAACGACTCACTACAATCAACACTTCCTGAAATGGCGGGACCCCTTGCATACACATCGCTCTCAATTCTTTCATGAAGTTCCGCACCTTTGCCATACCAATGCTTTCAGGCTTCCTACACACTTCATTCATTACCTCCTTCCTTAAATCATCTACACTATCGGGCACTCTCACATCTACTCCATCACTCTTCAAATCTTGCAAACCATTCCATACACTCTCAAACAAGGAATCACCACCACCCTTACTCTCTTTTCCATTCATAATTCCTTTCGGCAAATACTCAGGATCACTCACTCCACACACATTTTCATCATTCGTACCAGGATACCTTGACATCAAATCAGCCACTCCATTCCGTTCACCAGGCACATACTCAATCACATAGTCAAAGTCACTCAAATCTTCCAAAGTCCTTGCAATCCTACTATCAGCCCACTTCATACGCTGCAGATACACAAGAGGTTGATGATCGGTTTTTATCACAAACCTCACACCATACAAAAATGGATGCAACACTTTCAAACAATATCTTATCGCAGCCAGCTCTCGTTCCACAGTCAAATACTTTCGTTCTGCAACATTCATAGCCTTGGATACATACCCAATTATTCGCCTGACATTCTCTCCATTCAAACGCTGCTCTTGCATCAGAAAACCTCCCATACAATACCCACTCGCATCTGTATACAATTCAAGCATTTTAGCATTTACACTATAATCTGGGTAAGCCAATTCAACATCTTCAGCCGCTGCCTCTTTCAGTCTCTCATACGCCTCATTCATCTTATCATTCCACTTGACAACCGTACTACCTTTCTTGCCCATCCACTCAGTCAGAGGCTTACTCACACCAGAACAATCACGTATAAACTTTCGCTGGAACTCAATCAAACCCAAAAATGACTTCAGTTGCTTCACAGTCACCGGTTTAGGAAACATTCGCACCTTCTCAACATACTTCGATGATTTTCGCAATCCATTCTCACTCACCATATGCCCAAGGAATTCCACTTCTTTCGCAAACCATTCACACTTCGCCACTTTCACCTTCACACCAACACTCTCCAACGTTCTCAACACATCATTCACCAATCTCATATGCTCCTCAAAAGTCTCAGTCATAATCAAAATATCATCTATAAACGCAATCACATTCTTACTCGCAAACTTACTCAACACAACATTCATTGCCCGCTGGAAGGCTCCCGGAGCATTAGCCAACCCAAAGATGAGGTTCCGGAACTGGTAATGCCTCTTTGAGGAAGAGAAGGCAGTTACTGGCCGGCTCTCCTCAGCAATGGGCATCTGGTAATACCCCCGTACCAGATCCAGCTTCGTAAACCACTCCATCCCATGCATACTATACACACACTCAGATACCACACACATCGGAAACCTTTCTTTCACAGTCCTTTCATTCACCTTTCGATAATCCACACACAGACGCAATCTTCCATCCGGCTTACATACAGGTACAATTGGACTATTCCATGCACTCTCGCTCTCTTCAATCACCCCCAATTGCTCCAATTCCAAACACTGCTCCTCAATCTCATCAGCAAGCGGACGTGGGAAATGCCTCGGCCGCTGATAGATTGGGGAGTCCTCCTTCAGGACAATCTTGAATTCCGGGAGCTTTGCAACCCCGAAATCCAGATCACCCTTACTGAGGGCTCCCTTTCATTCAAATATCATTCGATACACATCCTCCCTTTCATACTCAGTCAAACATCCATCCAATTTCACCATGTCCTTCACCTCATTATACATCCATTCACATGTCTTTTCATTCGCAACATTCACCCTGATATCCGTACTATCATCCATACCTACCTCATCAACAGTGGAGAGGTGGCCCAGTACATCTCTGACTTGGATTCCCCTCACCTGCCCTTTCACACTGGGGTCCGCCTGCACACATACAAAAGGATCATTCATTCTCATCAAGCCATCAAACACACAAGCAACACGCCTTACCTTATAACACGCATCTGTTCCATCCAATATCACAGTGTTCTCACTCACATTCAAACTAACATCCTTACTCCAACTCACTCTAACAGACACCCTTTCACCCTTCACAAGCCTTATATTCTCCATAGCAGTCACCTCAATACCAGTAAACACACTCCTCAAAACGCTACCATCTTTCCCTACATACAACTTATACACCCCATTTTTACCAATCCTTCTCTCAATCTGATCACTCGCAGGATGCACAACCATACGATTCATTTTCATAAAATCATAGCCCAAAATCACACCATACTCACTACTCACCTTATCAATCACAGAAAATTCACATTCATTCATCATCATACCATGCATTCGAACAGCTGACCTTATCATTCCAATCACAGGCACTCTCCTATTACCAATACCTACCAAACTACCCTTGCACTCAAACAGGAGGGCTTTCTCGCTAAACTTGTCATACACATCTTTATACACCAAGCTCGCCTTGCATCCAGAATCTATTAAAGCCAAACACTCAATTCCATTCAACTCCACCTTCACACTCAGACACTCATACTTCCTACCAGACAGCACTTTCACACTAGACATACTTACCAACACATTACTCACACTCATGCACCCAGAGGATACTTCAACAGGTACCCTCTTACCATTCAGTTTCCCGCTTCAGACTTTCCATTCACACCTTGCGCTCTCAGTCTAATCCAACACTTTTCACTTGAATGTCCTTCCATCGCACAATAGCTACATACATTCCTCTGGTCACGACACATCCTTGCATAATGACCAGCCTTTCCACAATTACCACATGCATATTTCATACTTTCCCCACCAGTTGCTCCACCATTCAACCTCGGACAATCTTTCTTCAAATGGCCTATTTCTTTACACTCAAAGCACTCTTTCACACTTTCCTGGCAATCCTTTATCATATGCCCTTTCTTACCACACCCAAAACATGCACCAGATGTCCACCTACATTCTGCCAACATATGACCTTTCCTTCCACACCGACGACATTCCTCAATCTTTCTCCCACCACTCAGTCTCTCATTTGCTGGGACATACCTCGGTTTCTCTCTCATATATCCGTTCCCACGCTTGAAATTCATCTGCCCCCTTCCATTCGACCACCCTCCATTTGCCCATCCATTCTGCCGGCCCAGGAAGTTTGACATCACTCCAGCTGGTGCAGCCTTCAGGGCATCCCTGTAGCTGACAAACTGCTGGAGTGGATGAAAGCTCCTGGGCTTCTTACCCCCAACATTCACACTGTACCATCCATCCTCTTCTAGATCGCTTTCATCATCAAATCGTCCATCTTCTAACAGTTCCAACACATCCTCCCACATCAACCGTTCACCTGTCAGTCTCACTCTCTCCTTTCTCTTTCCACTCAGCCATTCACTCACCTTTCGCGGGATCGTGTCCAAAAACTTCCTCATGAGTGGTTTACATTCATTTACATCATCATCACCATACCTCGTTCTTGCCATACTCTCAAGCCTATGTGCATACATATTCACACTTTCACTCTTCCCAATTCAAGCCTTCTCAAATTCATTCACCCTCTTATACTTCACACTCTCTTGCATTCGTTTCACCTGCCCAATCAATCTCTTCTTCACTACATCGTACTTTGGCTCTCCCACACTCGTTATCACTCGCAAGAACTCCAACACTTTCCCATCCAAACAATCTCCCAGAACACTCACCCAGTGACCCTTGTTCTGCGGGTACTTGAGCTTGCAGTACCGCTCAAAATCCCCGAAGAACTCATCCATACTCTTTCCCCCATGCAATCTAAATTTATCAATCCTTGGCACTTCCCTAATCAAAATTCCTTTTCCCACATTCACTTCACTCTCCGAAGAGCTAAACTCGGTCTCACTCATTCCAATCATATCGTCACTCTCTCCCTCATCTGAGTATAGCGAATCCACACTCTTCCCTCTCGCCTTCCTATCCTTAACCTTAGAACCATGCTTACTTCCTCTCTTACTTTCCACTCTCTTCCATTCATCCCCTTTCCTACCACTCACAGTATCTTCTTTAGACTCAATTATACTGCCATCCATTCCATTTAGCGGAGTCCCTTCAGTAGGGGCAGGGGTCAGGGTTGTAGGTCCTGGGACTGATCCAGCCCCTGTCATCATATTATACAGGTCCTGCATCCGTCGGTCCGTCTGATCCTGTCGGTCTCCCATTTCCTTCTTCATCTTATCAGTCTTTTCATTCATCCCTTTTATTTTAGTCTCCATTCCCTCCATCATTCCCCGCAACATTTCACACTCCTCTTCTTTCTTTCTCAACTCCAGTCTCAATCGCACTACTTCTTCATTCAATGTTTCCGCTACAGCCATTGTTCCCAAGTTAGTACAAAGATAGGAGGAGGGAAAAATCAGTCAAACTACTTGTCACACTAATTGGGTATGGACTGCAATCCAATCCAGTCACGCTCCCAGTTTCGAAGTCTCACGTCCCTATTCGGGCGCCAAATGTAGCAGGCCGAAAATAGATCTCTAATCCCAATCGATAATCGATCCAACCCGCTTCCTACACTGTCCGGACGTGAGAAATCGAGGGAGAATAAAGCGGATTGTATATACAGTCCCTTTACTTACAAAAAAAATACAATGATAGTTACAGTTTATATTTACAACAATTTTATATTCACTAGGGAAGTGTGCACACTTCAAAATGAGGCTAAATCCCCCAATCAAAATACGATACCAAACGAAAATCTTATAACCGGCGGATACAACAATTTACTTATATTCTACACAAAACAAAAAAACACAACCACAACCGAACGAAAAGGGGGCACGCGCTATCACTCGCTGGAGGTGGGTGGTAGTTGGCTAACTTAGAAGGAGGCAGGATTGTCAACGAAGGCGGGTATGGCGGTTCAGGTGCTTAGCGAGGCACGAAAGCCCTCCTCTCAGGGCTGGGTGGAGCACTCGTCTATAGAACCCCTCTTGCTACCAGTCCACACTTCCACTCTCTGTAGAAGAGATATATCCTCTTTTTATGACCCATTTATTTATACATGGATGGCGAAACTAATAAGTGGGCATTACCCGAAAATACATCGACTAGCTTACCTCTTTCCAGAATATGACGCTTTGATAAAAGTTTATTTTAAGCAAAGTAACAATATTATTATAGTGATATCTCAAAATTAGCTACTATCTTTCCAGAATAACGCCTGGAAAGAAAGAAAAACATGGTAATCATTTTATACATGAAATAAACAAAAATAAAACAAACCCATTCCCATTCACACACATTCTTACAGAGGGAGGGAGAGGGTACTGAGAAAAGGGGTGGGAGAATGGCCCTTTTACACACACTCACATTCGCTCCACCACAACATTACTCCAAGTACAGGGAGGATCATCATTCCTAATGGAGAGTGTGCAACCTACGTCTGAAGGAAGGTGGGAAGTAGTAGTTCCATAGGGTTTCAAGGAGACAGAGCTAACAGGAATGGGAGATGATAGTGTATGGTCTTGGTCAGAAGGTAGTGCAACCTACGTCTGAAGGAAGGTGGGAAGTAGTAGTTCCATAGGGTTTCAAGGAGACAGAGCTAACAGGAATGGGAGATGATAGTGTATGGTCTTGGTCGGAAGGTAGTGGTATGGGTTAAGGTGACTTGGACATATCGTTACGTTCTAGGATTGGGGGTATATCGCTATAGATGAAGGATATACCACCTCCACCTGAGGGGGGGGGGCCGGAAGTTACATATGTCAAAGGGACTGGAGTAGGAAGAAGGGAGGAAGGGATCGGGTGTACTTCGACTGAGATAGACAATTTTATTCAGGTAGATTGCCCACCCATTTTGCAAGTTAGCTTCCTAGAGGGAGGGGAAGAGTCGGGGGAGGCATTACACTTGGGCCATAAGTCCTCAGATCGGAACATCTTGCTAGATTCAATTTAGGCTTGGATCCCATTCCAGTCTCTGGAATGGGATCCAGGGATTGAGCACTCTTTGCGGGTGTGGGGTGAATAAGGGAGGGGGGGGGGAGGGTATACAAGGGAACCAGACTTGGGTCTGGGTAGAAGAGGGTGATACACCAGAGGGTGGTGTGCTGGATCCCTGGGATAACTAAAGAGATGTAATAGTGTACAGGATACGTGGGTGAGCAGGACAAAAGTCTGCTGCCATGTGTAGGACATCACAGAACCTGACGCCGGGAGAAATGAATTTCTCTGGGACTTATCGATAGGCTTCCCATATATCCACCTTAGTAGAACCCCGGACAGCTAAGATATTTTTTTCAAACAGAAATATGCAACACTTCGAGGAAGAAGCATTATGGGCCTCTTGACAATTGGTAAAGCAGTGGGGATGGTTGCAGGAATGACCATGATAGGGGGTGGTGGCAGGCAGTGCTCACATGACCGAACATATGGTAGTTAAAGCATCGTCCTAGATTAGATATAAAGGGTTTGACTGGAATTCATAGGTAACCCGCCTTAATATGTGTTAGGAGATCCCGACGATCAAATGTCAGGAACATTGTTGGTATATTCACCTGGATCCCACCAATGGTTCGCTGTGGTCTATGAATATCAATAATTTGCTGGCTAGCCAGCTTTGACTGAAGCATCTTAAGGTCAGGGTTCATTAGAATGGATAAACACTCTTCAGTGTTAAAAGTTGGGTGGGATGAGATGGCAATCTCAGAGCAAGCAAGGGTCTTGAGAGCTGGTATGGAATCATGTTGGGGGTGGGAAATGACCTTTACTACTAGAGTTCCATCATTACGAGATCACATGCGGCATGGTTCTCCGCAACATTCATCAAAGTCCTTACTGACATCAAAAATATTAAGTTTTGATAGGGGAATGTCAGATTTTGTTCTAAGGACCAAAAAGCAATGGTAGTCCAACTCAGTCTACCTCTGAAGAAAACAGATCTGCTGAAAGAAAGTGAGAAGAACTGGAACAAGATCCAGGAACATGAGCAGAAGTCAATGACTTCTGCAAAGTAGTTTTTTTGTTTCATTTTCTCCATATACTACTATATTGATGGGGAAGAGGGGCAGGCTCACGCAGAGCGGAACCTACCTTCACAGCCACATCACCTAATGGGCACCCTCAAAGGGAGAGAGGGAGCTGTGCACTCCTCAACCACCACCGTTGTTTTAAAAATGGGTGGCTGCCTTCAGGATTTTCCCTCCAAGGGTGCCACAGTCCAGGCACCCACAACATCTAACTCAGAGATTTTCAGCCATGGAATAATGCACCCTGGTGAGGCAGGGCCGGTATACCGAGACTGCGAAAAATCCAAACTTAAACCTAGAACAAGCACTAGCACCCACACATTCATTCAGTCATACACTATAACCGACCACACAGATACACTTAGGCGCAATCAATCATGCTTGAGAAAGCAAAAAGGGGAAGGAGATAGAAAGGAACAAGGGAAGACCACGAATAACATAAAAATGAGACCATAATGAGACAAGGCAGGAACACTCATGGCGAGCCTCTGGAAATACCGCGAGCATGGAGGGGGTTTGAAGAGCAATGGTAATGCTCCTATTGTTCAGAAGCACTATCCAATTGAACTAGAAACTAGACATTGATGTTGATATTGAAAGGAAATTGAAAATAAGCAAACAAGAATAAAACTAGCATGCTTTGAATGTGAGCGTCCACTTCCACTTTGTGTGAAATGTTTGATGCCATTTCATTTTAAATATTTCCATAACTTATAGTTTAGGATTGTTCATCATAAATCCCTATAGTAAAAGAGAAGGAACTAGTTTTGTTTATAATTTAGTTCATAAATGTTTTAAAGTTTGAAGGAACTATATTTTTTTTTATTTTTGAACTTCATAATCTGCAAAATAGTCTTTGAAGGAAAAATGAATTTTCTAATTTTTTTGTCCAAAATCATTAGAATGTGCGATGGATTTTTTCTCTCTATATTCATAACATTTTGCATATTGTTATATTGAACAAATAAATGAATGTAGCAAAGCTTTAGATATTTTTCCTTTATTTTACTTATTATGAGTTTGTGATCTATACAGTATAATGGTACATATATATGGACTCATTGATACCACAATAGTACTAAGGGTGAAATGATGCTACAATGGTACATACAGTACCCATCAGTTGAAGTATCACCCCTGCATTAACGCATGTGAAAATATGGAATGCATCACCATATACTCATAATACGCAGAAAATTTAATATCAAAGTGTGTAATGATACTCACCAACATCTCTTCTACTTAATAATGGTCCTTCCTTTTGACCTCTAGAAGCTACTGGGGTACAGAATCGCAAAGCTTCCCAAGTAGGTCACCGCTGATGCTTTCCCAGGCCTCACAGACTGCCGCTTCTAACCTCGGTATAAGGGAGGTATCCACACCCTCTAGCCAACTTTTTATAATCCCCCATACTTTCTCTTCTCAAGAGGAGAAAGGTCTGGAGAATTAACAGGCCAATCCTCAATAAATTTCACTTGACAGTCACAAAGTCAGTTTGTGATGAGCTGAGCTTTGCGGCAATGGGCACAATCTTGCTACAAAATGCTGGTAACACACTTCTCAAAAGTGTTCTTGAGATGGTTATTTAAGATGGTGTAGTTAGTATTACTATCACTGTTTCGTTCCTGGGAAGAATTACAAGTTCACTGAGGCTACCATACCCCAGTGAACCTCACACCATAATATATGCAGGGTACTTTACAGTGCCGGCAAAGAACTTCTCACTGGAAAGTTATGGGATAAGCACCTCCTCCATGGGAGTGGGACGGTGCTGAACAATTTAATAAATTTTTAGACCTAATCTGTGACATTCAATTAGTCTTACAATGTTGTCATGGGTAGTACGAGGCTTTGACATGCTGCACATTGAAAAATAAGGCAAACTATGGCAACACACATAAAAATCAAAAGGTCCAAATAGGATCAAAAAGTGCAACACAACCTCCCTAATTAAGAGCTCATCAAGCACTGAGTTATTGAATAGAGGTGAGCATGAAGAAGGTTGCCATGTGATCAGTTTCTCCCGGGCAATTTTTTTCCCTGTCATGTAAGCACCATACCAAATTCGACCAGATTAAGTGTCACAGCGTCAAGTGCGGCACTCAACTGACAGGTACTTTATATGTACCACCAAAAAAAATTTAGAACAAAGGATTAAAACCCATAAAACATTCAATAGAATTATTTTGCACAAAAAAATAAGACAATCTAAACATAAACATCCTCCTAACTCACAGCAGACATCACAGAAACTGTGAACTGGGAGATTCAAATGCTGCAAGCTCAATTGTCTCATTCTCTGAGGTGTTATGAATTATAAAACTACCTGTGAAGCGGCAATCATAGATAATCTCCCAGACATAGGTATTTTGCAATCAGCTTGGCTGTCAAAACATAAAACACCCGGTAGAGGTCCACTGGTTCAGACAAGGGAAAGTAACATAAAATCCAACTCACCCAGCCAAATATGGATTCCACACCTCTGAGGTGAAGTCCAGTTGGCAGCTTTCAGTGACAATTATATACTTGGAATAATGCTAGACAGGAGAAAACAGCTGCCTAAGATTCCACCACATATGAGACAGAGATAGAGGTCCTGTAATTGATTGATTGGTTTTGAGTGGCACAAGTACTAGAGGTCCTGTACCTATTGCTGGAGAATGGAAGGGGTAGGGGAGTCCCTATGAGAACTTAGAACTTACCATGAATCCTTTTTGACACACTTCCACATCTGCAAGAGTGTCCCTCCCATTGATTGGAGACTTGAAACAGAATTTGGTGCCCTCCTGATGAAATTCACATAGAGTGACATCATTCTGAAGGTACCTGTAGCGCTTATAGGCAATATTACCCGTCTGATATCATTTCACACACATCCAACCCTCAAGAAAGAGCACAGTACATAATGGCCAGACAAGACCTCAATGGCCTTATCAACCATCCTAAGCACGAAAGATAGATAAGACAGTCATTTCTTTGAATGTAGGCCACAATGCTCAATCCAAGCAATGCTGATGTGGTTTCTTGAGTGGCAGTAGCCTGGCAAAAGATATTTCAATAATAAGTGATCGCAGCTATGGAGGTCATCAACCACCACCCCAATCCAAAGTCTGTGCATACATCAGGAGAGCCCAAGTCAGGAAAATAAAGCAGTTCTAAGAGTGATAGGTGACTTCTTCCACATTAAAGACATTGATCTCCAACTAGTTGGGCAATGGTCTGGTCCCCAGGATTGATCATATAGTTCACCCAGAGGGGATGCTTACTACCCACAACTTTAAGGAGAAATGGCCTTGGCAACAGTATTATGATGTGTCAAACTATGCCATATCAAAGACACCTGATGGTGGAATATAAAGAGAGAGAATAGAATACCTTCTATCAGTGTGAAGCTGGATTGCTACTGCATAGGGGAGTGGGGAAAGGTTGGGAGAGCCAGGCACATTATTTTTGTATAAATTGTGTAGTAACCTGCCTTCTCCAAACTTCACAAGCAATGGGTACTATTGAATAATTTCATCCAACTGCATTCAGTCTTAGATATAAACTCAATTATACTTCTTGCCATTCACATTCTGCTCTTACATTAAACATCCACTTGCATCAGTGTACAACTCAAACACACACACACTCTATAATCTGAATAAACCAATTTCTATATATTCAGCCACATCCCCTTACAATCTTTCACACGCTTTATTCATACTATCAGTCGCCACACTACCAATCTTTCCTATCCCTTCAAGTTTACTAATTCAAAATTCTTAATAATTTTCTTTGGAATTGTAAATATTAATACTTCTAAGCAAACCTTGGTGTGGCAGCATATGTGTAATAGGAACACCCCCTAGAAGCTGGAAGAAGAGAGGGGCCAAAATGATAAGAAAACCATTTGCACCTTCCCCCATAGGGCATGACACTGGAAAGCAACAAAAATAATACCTTTCCAGAACCACCTTGAATATGAAGATAGACTGAGGGTACAAAATATGTCATGATTTGAAAGAAGGTGTGCAAGGGGAGATAAGCTGAATTTTGGCAAGTTGAGTTGTAAGGTAGTAATAGGACTAGGGATCACCACTTGAAAATTAAAAAACAAAGGTGCAGGTTGGATGTTAGAAAATATTTTTTCACTGATAGTCCGTAAATTACTGGAATAGTTTGCCACCTGAGAGAGTAGACAGTCCAAACTTGAATGTTTTCAAATGCAGATTAGATGAATATATCAGGAGGGGAGGGGTATTCTGGACTCATTTCATTCCTGTGGATGCAGTCTCTTATTATTGTATATACGATTGATTTGGATTTTGACGAGTCTTGATGATGATGCTTTTTGTTTTTGACACATTCCTGTGTATGGTTTAAATTGTATATTGTAGATGCATGATTGGACACAATGCTATGGATGCATTTTGTGGGTGAGTTTTGACGGATGCGGATGACCTTTGATATGCCTTTGTAGCTTTTGTCATCTGTGAAATTATGTTATGTTAAACAGAAGGTTGAGTACAGTTTTTGAAGGGGAGATCCTGAATCATGGGCCAAGGAGGCAGGTTAGATGAGTATATAGGAAGGGCAGGTTATCATGGTTTTTAAATTGTAATGAGGCAAATTACATATTATGATATCAATGTGTGTGTGTGTATATATATATATATATATATATATATATATATATATATATATATATATTATTTGTGTGTGTATTGCATGATTTAGTTTGGGTTTTTGACAAGCCATGATAGTGATACCTTTCTGAGGAATAGCTGCATTATAGTTTCTGATAAGGCATGGAGGTGATTTGTTTAAGTAGTAGCTGAGTTTTCAACAAGCACTGATGGTGATTGTTTTTTAAACAGTTCAGATAGAATCTTATAGATGTATTTTATAGGATGTGGTTAACTTAGATGACCTCAGATAGGCCCTAGTAGCTTTTTTCATCCATTTAATTATGAAATGTTATATTAATAAACATTGTAGCACCTAACAATATTTTGTAAATGCATTTGAATTCAAACCCTAAAGTAATTATTTTTTGCTAAATTGAGAGAATGATAAGGCACTGCCACCTACTTTAGGCTATTTTGGGCCAAAATTATAAATTATAAGGTAATTTCAAAATGGGAGGGGGCTTTGCCCCTATACCACCGCAAATTTTAAATAAACTAGTAATATTCATAATTCAAAAGCTTAACACTAGTTTCAAACTCAAAAGGCGATTTGATATATGTTGTTAGGTCTCTAGTTTTTCTACCGCATTCCTTGACATCAGACATATAAGCCTCCTCCCTGAATGCTCTAATTAAATCAACTATATTTTCTTTAAAATTGATCAATATGAAATATCCATATTATATTTTAATTCAGAAAAAAGTTCCTAGTAATCTTTTACATAAGCAATTCACAAACCTGGGTACTAAACCATTAATTAACATTTAATTTCCATTAACTCAAGTCTGCTAACCCTCCAAATTCATAAAACCAGTAAACGTTTAAAAATTTCTATTATTTTCAGATTTTAAATAGAGATGTAGTCTTAGCATATTTAATAATGTAGGTATCATTCTTTCAACCACAATATAAAATACATGTTAATTCATGATTCAATAGAATATATATTGGCCTGGGTCTACCTTTAAAATTAAAATATAGTGCTCATCTATATTATTAATTTATTATTATGCATTGCACAATAAATATTACAAATATTATATTACTACTATCGTCTGCAGGCTGGCTACGGTCTCCTACACTTGCTCACTTTTCTATTCTGATGTTTTGTAGGTCCAAATTCATTTAATAAACCTCTTTCCATATATAGTTAACTTAAGTTCTTATAAATAAATAACTAAAATGGAAATCTATTACAAAACCTATCACTTACTCTTTCACACACTTGTGTGATTTTGAATTTTCTATTATTTTCAGATTTTCAATTAGGACACTAGTCTGATTTTGAATTTTATAAGTCATCATGGCATCTCAAGAACTTCAATTTGAGAAGAAGGTCAAGGCAGGTTCATCTCGTGGAAAAGCCAAGAAGAGGTTTTCTTCTGGTTCCAACAGCGGCAGCAGAGGACTCCAGAATTATCAAGTCTGTTTTCACTTCCTTCTGGCAAGAAAGCACACCAGCAAACCATTGCTGAGTCATTTAGCATTGCTGCTACTGGCAGTAGCATACCCCAGGCTGCTGTGGATCAAAGGATTATGAACCTGTTTGTAGCCAACATGCTGCCACTCCATGTTTAGAGTCTGATCAAGATGCTGAACCCCAGCAAGAGCTCATGTCGAGGATGACACTGGGCAGGCGAATCGTCGATTTGTATACTGACTTGAAGCAGTACTTGATCAGGTAATTGACTAATTGACATAATTTTATCTTTTTTTTATACTCAAGTTAATTTATATTCGCAATATTTAAATTTTAACTTAAAAACTTATATTTTTTTCAAATTTCAGAGTTCTTGGTGATGTTAAGCAGGTAGGCCACCACAGTTGACTGCTGATCTGCCCACAAGAAAGGCTATCTGGGTATGACTGTCCCCTGGTTGGACCTCACTACCAGGCAGAGGCAGAAAGCAGTGCTCACATGCATCAGGCTGAGAGGCCATCATACCTGATGTGCTTGCACAGGACATGGTCAACGTTCACTATGAATTCCACCTTGAGAAAAAAGTCACCAGGTTAGATAGTATATTAATATTACCTATTAGACTATTAACAATTTGTATCAGAAAAAAATTTCACATAAATTATAATTATTTTTATTCATAAACTCAATTCAATTGTAATATTTAATGACTGTAATTTTATAAAAAACTTAGATTGTCTTTCTATTCCAGAACTACCACAGACAATGGTGGCAACTTTGTAAAGGCCTTTGTCCAGTTTGGGCAGAGGATGACACACTGCTCCAGACCTGCCAATGGTTCAGAATGTGGACAATGACACTGATGATGCTGCTGAGGCTACCCAGTTGGCTGGATCTGTGGGCAAGCAGGAGTTGGAGTATGTCTCTCTGGCTGTGTCTGACAATGTCAACGATGTCATTGGCAATCTCATCAACCTGCCAGCCCATACCTACAACCTAGTGGCCAGCAAGGATGCAGATGCTGCACTGCAGAGTGGTATTCAAGAGACCCTAAAGGGGTGCAATAGGGGCTATCTGGCGACTGCCCACTTGGGCATAAGTCGCTGCAAACAAACAGCCCAGTTCTAGGCTACTTTAAAATAAAAATTTTAAAAGAAACAACAATAAAAAGGGGATAACAATCAGGGAGCAAGCTCCGGCATCGAGGGGACAAGGCCGGCCTCCTCCCAAAAGTCTATCAGTCCACCAGTCATGGTGCACGCACTCGACCCGAGTACAAGATTGCAGCACTGTGGCAGCAGACAGCATCTACCCTGAGGTGGGGAGGAGGCTGGTTGTCCCCAATACGACGAGGTGGAACTCCACTTATGACTCTGTGGTGGTCCTTAACAGGCCTCTCCTCCAGTTGAAAGTAAACAGCTTCAATTACCAGGATGTCAACTTAATGAAGGAGTATACCAAGGTAATAAATAAATAATATATATTATTTTTTAAATTTCTAAAATTTACTAATTTTCCATTGTTTTATTTCCAAGTCATGTAACCCATAGTCAGGGCCTCGTCTACCGCAGCCCATTGGTCAGCGCACTTTTGGCAGGCACTGACAAAAGGTTTAGGACTCTCCTGGACGATGAGGAATGCCAGCTGACTGCTGACTGCTGCCTTCCACCCCAGGTTTCACCTCATCTGGTTGGATAAGTATGACAACACCAAGGTTGCCAAGGTGAGGAAAAGCATGGAGGGTAAGGTTGAGGCAGCAGGACTTCTTTAGAGTGGTAACCCAGCCAAAAGAGAGCAGCAGGAACACAGATCACTCAAGAACAAGGCCCAGAAATTGGTAGAGATCTAATTGGAGACCAATTCCAAGGACTCGCTGACAGATGCTGCCTTCTTGGGTGGACAAGGTTGCTTGACTTATTCAATAAGTTCAACACAGCACTGCCCTACAGTGCTGCAGTGGAGCATTTATTCTCTATGGGCAAGGACATTTTGAGGGCCAAGAGATCATCCCTATCTGACGAAAACTTTGACATGCTAATTTTCATGAAGGGTAACATGCATCTCAAGAACAAAATGGAGAAAGAGAAGAGGAAAAATTAAATTATGTATATATAGTATTTTTCACTCTTTTTTTTATTATTTCTTTCGGCCATTTTATCAATCCTTTTTTTTTGTAGTTTATTACTAATATTGTTTCATTTAAGGGTTTTTTTTACCCTTTTCTGGCTCTAAAAGCCTTCAAAAACTTTAAAAGGCCCAAATCTATGAAATCAGCCTTATTTAGGTCTTTTAAAAGTAAAAACTATGAAATCAGCCCTTTTTTCACTCTAAAGCCTTTTTTTAAAAAAGAGGCACTTTATAAAGGTATTTTTAGGTGGTTTTAAAGCAAGAACTGATTTTTAGTTTTTTTTTTCTATAATAAAAATTAACATTAACGATTTATCGATAAATTACAGTTAATGAAGTTAGCTTTTTGATTAACAATTGAATAATATCATGTTTCATCTTTAGTTCATCCGTACATGAATATCCGTTCAAATTTGAAGGCACAATTTAATTATGAAAGTTTAAGTAATTAAAAAGGATAGAAGAGAAAAATGAAAAAAATCTGGGAAAAAGAAATGATGACACCCCCCCCCCCTAAAAAGACGTAAACCAAAATAAAAAAATAAGCTATTTTTGTATATTTTGATTCCCATATTAACCAAATAAAACATTAATTGTGGTAGTCAGTAGTGTGCTAATTTAACATAACATAACATAATTTCACGGATGACAAAAGCCACAAGGGCCTATCAAAGGTCAACCACATCTGTCAAAACCCACCCACAAAATACATCCATAGGATTGTGTCAGATCATGCATCTACAATATACAATTAGAACCATACACAGGAATGTGTCAAAAACAAAAAAATAATCATCAAGACTAGTCAAATTCAAATCAATCAAAAAACTGCATCTACAGGAATGAGTCCAGAATCCCCCCCCCCCCAATTAACCCTACCTCACTATATAATCAACCAATCTGCGTTTGAATAAATTCAAGTATGGACTGTCTACCGTTTCAAATGGCAAACTATTCCAGTAATCTACCACTCTATTGGTGAAAAGAAAAAATATTTTCTAACATCCAACCTGCACCTCTGTTTTTTTAATTTTTAAGTGGTGACCCCTAGTCCTATTACTACCTTCCAACTTATCCATCCTAGAACAGATTTTAAAAAGCTCAATCATATCTCCCCTCACACATCTTCTCTCAAATGAGAACATATTTAGTACCCTTAATATGCTGGAGGGTGTACAGCATAGAGCGACTAAAATGATACATAAGAACATAAGAAAAGAAGGAGACTGCAAAAGACCATTCATGGCCTACACTTGGCAGCTCCTGTTCCAGTCAACACACAAAAGATTTCTTACCAGAGAAAAGTCATCAACATTGTCACCCTTTACAGGAGTTTGTCAGATCTAATCTACAATATACATAAAATGCATCCAGAGGATTATGTCCATTCATGCAACCGCAAAATAATCTCCCCACTCCTTAGAAAAATATATACATATGTACATAAAAAAGTCAGTCCCATCTAGCAGCTTCATCCATATATTTATCTAATCTATTCTTAAAACTACCCAGAGAGGAGGCTTCTATCACATGTCTAGTGAGCCTATTCCATTCATCTACCACACGATTTGTAAACCAATTCCTCCCAATCTCCTTCCTAAACCTATACTTATCAAGCTTAAACCCATTGCTACGTGTCCTGTCATGTTCACTAAGTATAAGAACCTTACCCAGATCCCCTTTATTATATCCTTTTACCCATTTGAAGACTTCAATCAATTCCCCTCTGACTCTTCTCCTTTCCAATGTATGTAGATTTAGTTTTCTGAGCCTTTCACCATAAGGTAAGTTCCTTAGCCCACCAATCATCTTTGTCATCCTTCTCTGCACAGACTCAATCAAGCAAATCAATATCCTTCCTATAATATGGTGACCAAAATTGTACAAGCCTTGATTGGTGATACCCTTGTTTCTGGATGCAATCCTCTGGATGTAGTTTTCCTGGGAGTTTGGGTGCCTTGAAAAAGAGGCCGCTTGACTCGGATGACCTATGATGAGCCCTTGTGGCTTTTGTCATCCGTTATATTATATTGTGGGGGACTTTGATTTTGTCTTCCCCTGGTGATGGTGCTTTTTGTGGGCGGGTTTTGACAGAGGCGGATGACCTTTGATAGGCCCTTGTGGCTTTTGTCATCCGTGTAATTATGTTATGTTATGTTATGTTATGTTATAGTCTAGATGAGGCCTAACTAGCGCCAGATACAGTTTTAGATTGACTTCAGCACTCTTATTGCTTACACTCCTCCTAATAAATCCCAATATCCTATTAGCTTTATTCTTAGCATTTAGGCATTGCTTTCTGGGTAGCTTTAAAGTGCAGGGTGACTTAAATAAGTTGTTAGCTTGGGCTCACAAGTGGCAGATGACTTTTAACCTTAATAAATGCAAAGTTATTAACATGGGGGGAGATAATAAGGAATTTAGCAATGAGATGGATGGGTATTGGCTTAATTCAGTTGAAGATGAGGACTTAAGAATAGTAGTAGATAGGTCACTGAAATTTTCAAAGCAGTGTATTGAGGCAAAAAATAGAGCAAATAGGATGCTAGGTTACATTAAAAGAAATGTAGGCTACAAGAGTAAGGAGGTCATCCTTAAACTATACAACCCTTATGTCAGGCCACATTTAGAGTACTGTATACAGGCATGGTCACCACATTTTAGACATGATATAAAGAAGTCAGTACAAAGGAAGGCAACAAAAATAATACCATCCCTCAAGCACCTTGAATATAAAGATAGACTGAGGGTATTAAATATGTTTGCAATTGAAAGAAGGTGTGTGAGGAAGATATGATTGAGCTTTTTAAAATCTTTTCTGGGATGGATAAATTGGATTTCAGCAAGTTATTTGAGTTATAAGGTAGTAGTAGAACTAGAGGCTACCTCTTAAAGATTAAAAAAACAGAGGTGCAGACTGGATGTTAGAAAATATTTTTTCACTAACAGGGTGGTGGAATATTGGAAGAGTTTGCCACCTGAGACTGTAGACAGCCCAAACTTGAATGTTTTCAAGCGCCGATTGGATGATTATTTCGGGATAGAGGGTTAATTTCTTACTTTCGGTATGTGGATATGTTTCTTGACTCATTCCTGGGGATGCAGTTTCTTTTTATTGTATATTTTGGGGGACTTCGATTTTGTTTTTGACAGACTCCTATGGAGGCTTTAAATTATATATTGTAGATGCATGGTTGGACATTCCTATGGATTGTTAAATTGTAAATTGTAGATGCATGATTGACAAAATCCTATGGATGCTTTATGTGGGTGGATTTGATGGATACGAATGACCTTTGATAGGCCCTTGTGACTTTTGTCATCCGTGAAATTATGTTATGTTATGTGTCTATCATAACGTGCTTTAAATGTGGCTATTGTTGGGGCAGTTACCACACTCTCAGGGAGTGCATTCCAGGGGTCTATTACCCTGATGGTGAACCAGTTCCTTTTGTTAAAGTTCTCCAGTGATTAGGCTTGGCCAGCTTTAGGGAGTGCCCTCTTAAGTTGTTCTCATTCAGCTGGAAGAACTTGGTGTAGGGGATGTCCTCATATCCATGTAAGAATTTGAATGTCTCGATCATGTCCCCTCTCACTCTCCGTTGCTCTAGTGTCTGCAGACCAAGACTGTTGCACCTCACTTCGTAGGGTGGATAGGAAAGTTCTGGAACTAATTTGGTCCCTCGTCTCTAGACCTTCTTCAATGCCCTGAAGCAAGTAGGGAGACCAGGCTTGAGCACCATAGTCCAGGATCGGTAGGACAAAGGAGAGGTAGAGAGGCACTAGGACATCCCTGCTCAGCACTATGAAGTTCCTTTTAATGATCCCCAGACAATTGTTGGCTTTGCCGGATATTTTGGAGACATGTGCTAAGGACTTAAGGTCTGCTGCTACAATGATGTCCAGAGCTCATTCTTGTGTGGTTTTCTGGAGTGCCTTCTGGTTCAGTGCATAGTCTGCCTGCTGGTTTTGTTGGCCCAAGTACATTGTTTGGCATTTATCTACATTAAAGGACAGCAAACACTTCCTACTTCACTCATTCCATGTGTCTCTTAAGGGCCTCCACATCCACTTTTGTCCTTAGTGATCTGTAGATCTTTGCGCCATCTGCAAACAAGCTGGCCGAGGATTCAAGGTTCATGACGTCATTAATGTAGACAAGGAACAGCACCGAGCTCAGCACCAATCCCTGGGGGACCCCACTCATTACTGGTAGCAAATCAGATGTAGCATTTCTAATTTTAACACAGTGGTACCTATCACCAAGGAAGTTCCTGATCCATACCAACATTCTACCGTCAATGCCAACTGAAGCAAAGGGTAGTGCTAAATGGTGTAAAGTCAGAGTGGAGGGATGTTATCAGTGGGGTTCCTCAGGGATCAGTTCTCGGTCCAATATTATTTGTCATCTATATAAACGATCTTGGGGAGGCAGTTAATAATAAAGTGTCAATTTTTGCGGATGATACCAAATTAGCAGCTGTAGTTAAAGTGCAGGGGGACTTAAATAAATTGTTATCCTGGGCACATAAGTGGCAAATGACTTTCAACCTTGAGAAGTGCAAAGTTATTAACATGGGAAAAGATAATAGAGAATTTAACTATGAAATGGATGGGCATTGGCTCAGCTCACTAGAGGATGAGAAAGATCTAGGAGTAGTAATAGATAAGTCATTAAGGTTTTCTAAGCAGTGTATTGAAGCAAGAAATAGGGCAAATAGAGTGCTGGGTTCTATTAAGAGAAATGTCAGTTACAAAAGTAAGGAGGTTATTCTTAAACTCTATAACTATACAACCCTTATGTCAGGCCACATCTAGAGTACTGTATACAGGCATGGTCCCCACATTTTAGACACGATATTAACCTTCTTGAGTCAGTGCAATGGAGGGCAACAAAGATTATTCCTTCCCTGAGGCACCTTGAATATGAAGATAGACTGAGGGTATTAAATGTGTTCTCGTTCGAAAGGAGGTGTGTGAGAGGGGATGTGATTGAGCTCTTTAAAAAATTTTCCGGGATAGATAAATTGGATGTTAGCAAGTTTTTGAGTTAGATGATGGAAATCGGACTAGAGGTCACCACTTGAAAATTAAAAAGCAAGGGTGTAGGTTGGATTTAAGAAAATATTTTTTCACCAATAGAGTGGTGGACTTCTGGAACAAGTTGCCGCAGAGGGTGGTCCAAATCTAAATGTATTTAAGAGTGGGTTGGATGAGTTTGTGGGAAGGGAAGGTTGTGATGGTTCCTAGGTTTTGTATATATTGGTATTGTTTGTATATATCTATGGCTGCATGATTTAGTTCTTGACGGGCCTTGATTGTTGATGCCCTTGTTTCTGGATGCAATCCTCTGGATGCAGTTTTCCAGGGAGTGTGGGTGCCTTGAAAGGGAGGCCGTTTGACTCGGATGACCTATGATGAGCCCTTGTGGCTTTTGTCATCTGTTATATTATATTGCGGGGGACTTTGATTTTGTCTTCCCCTGGTGATGGTGCTTTTTGTGGGTGGGTTTTAACGGAGGCGGATGACCTTTGATAGGCCCTTGTGGCTTTTGTCATCCGTGTAATTTTAAATGTATCCCAATGAAGGCCATTAGGAACAAAAGTAGGAAACCATTATGGTGGAATCAGGAGATAGCTCGAAAAATTTCAGAGAAGAAAAGGGCATATAAAAAATTACAGGTAGAAAATAATATTCAAAATTTAAGTGATTATAGAATGGCTAGGAATGAGTTAAATAAGATTATAAAGAAGAACAAAAGGGTGTCAGAAATTAAATTAGCTCAGGATAGCAACAAAGATCCTAGAAAGTTCTTTAGTTACTATAAAACTAATAACAAGTCTGGCAGAGTTAAAATAGGACCTATCAAATATGAAGGGTTTGTGAGAGAAACTGATGAGGAAATAGTTGAGGTACTAAATGGTCATTTTGCATCAGTATTTACAAAAGAGAAACTAAATAGTCCTATGTATAGTACTCATAGGTCAGGAAAAGAGGTGTTTACTAACATTTGTGTGGATCGGAGGATGATAAAAGGACTAATAGGTGATTTAGATACTACCAAGGCCTCCGGCCCTGATAATATTCATTCTAGGATACTTAAAGAAGGGGTAGAAAGTATCTCAATAGCTCTAGACAAGTTATATACTAGGTCATTGGAATATGGAGAAATACCCGATGATTGGAAGAGAGCGAATGTAGTCCCCATTTTCAAGAAGGGTAGTAAAGAGGATCCAAATAACTTTAGACCGGTTAGCCTAACTCCTGTAGTCTGTAAAATTCTTGAGAAAATAGTTAAAAAAGGGATTTGCCAACATCTAGAGAGGGAGGGGTTAATCAGCGATGCTCAGCATGGGTTTAGATCAGGTAAATCATGTTTGACTAACTTACTAGACTTTCTGGAGTTTGTAACAGATCAAGTAGATAAGGGAGAGAATGTAGATATAATTTACTTAGATTTTAGTAAAGCATTTGATAAGGTACCACACAGGAGACTAGTTCATAAATTAAAAATGATTGGGATATGTGGGGGTGTTTCAAATTGGATAGCTGAGTGGCTGAAAGACAGGAAGCAAAGGGTAGTGCTAAATGGTGTAAAGTCAGAGTGGAGGGATGTTATCAGTGGGGTTCCTCAGGGATCACTTCTCGGTCCATTATTATTTGTCATCTATATAAACGTCTTGGGGAGGCAGTTAATAATAAAGTGTCAATTTTTGCGGATGATACCAAATTAGCAGCTGTAGTTAAAGATATTGATGATAATTTTAAAGTGCAGGGGGACTTAAATAAATTGTTATCCTGGGCCCATAAGTGGCAAATGACTTTCAACCTTGATAAGTGCAAAGTTATTAACATGGGAAAAGATAATAGAGAATTTAACTATGAAATGGATGGGCATTGGCTGAGCTCAGTAGAGGATGAGAAAGATCTAGGAGTAGTAATAGATAAGTCATTAAGGTTTTCTAAGCAGTGTATTGAAGCAAGAAATAGGGCAAATAGAGTGCTGGGTTTTATTAAGAGAAATGTCAGTTACAAAAGTAAGGAGGTTATTCTTAAACTCTATAACTCTTATGTTAGGCCACATCTAGAGTACTGTATACAGGCATGGTCCCCACATTTTAGACACGATATTAACCTTCTTGAGTCAGTGCAACGGAGGGCAACAAAGATTATTCCTTCCCTGAGGCACCTTGAATATGAAGATAGACTGAGGGTATTAAATATGTTCTCGTTCGAAAGGAGGTGTGTGAGAGGGGATATGATTGAGCTCTTTAAAATTTTTTCCGGGATAGATAAATTGGATGTTAGCAAGTTTTTTGAGTTAGATGATGGAAATCGGACTAGAGGTCACCACTTGAAAATTAAAAAGCAAGGTTGTAGGTTGGATTTAAGAAAATATTTTTTCACCAATAGAGTGGTAGACTTCTGGAACAAATTGCCGCAGAGGGTAGTAGGTAGTTCAAATCTAAATGTATTTAAGAGTAGGTTGGATGAGTTTATGGTAAGGGAAGGTTGTGATGGTTCCTAAGTTTTGTATATATTAATATTGTTTGTATATATCTATAGCTGCAGGATTTAGTTCTTGACAAGCCTTGATTGGCGATACCCTTGTTTCTGGATGCAATCCTCTGGATGTAGTTTTCCTGGGAGTTTGGGTGCCTTGAAAAAGAGGCCGCTTGACTCGGATGACCTATGATGAGCCCTTGTGGCTTTTGTCATCCGTTATATTATATTGTGGGGGACTTTGATTTTGTCTTCCCCTGGTGATGGTGCTTTTTGTGGGTGCGTTTTGACGGAGGCGGATGACCTTTGATAGGCCCTTGTGGCTTTTGTCATCCGTGTAATTATGTTATGTATGTTATGTTATGTTATGTTATGTTATGCCTCTAGCTTGATGAGGAGTCTGTGATATGGTACCCTGTTGAAAGCCTGTTCACAATCTAGGTAATTGATGTCGACACACAGCCCCTCATCCACCACATTGACCAGGTCATACAGGTAGCATAGCATGGCTAAAAACCAGCTTCCAGTAACCAAACCTAACATTACCCCAAATTGAACAATATTGTGTTTCATCTTTCGTTCATCTGTGCATGTAGTGAACATTGGGAAAAATAGGAATAAAAAAAATGTTTGATTATTGGAAGCCAGTTTCAACTGTACTATAAGTTGCTATATGGAGGAGGGGGGGGGGGACTTACATAGTGATAGCTAAAGAGGCAAGGGAGTAGGTGCTCATAAGGGGGTACCTCTTCCTGAGTTCTGATAAGTGCAGGGCATAGTTGTTTTGATAAATATATAGATTGGCGGCTCAAACGATGGGACGTAAACTATTTCGTCCATGTTTGGAGTACATTTAAGGGGACTGCTTGTATGCAAGTAAACACTGCAAGGGGACCCCTCTACACACAAAAATCGGTAAATATGTAGATTAGCGGCCCGGCCCGAAAAAAAATTTGTGTGTAAATATTATCGTTCACTCGTGTCGGAATATTCATGTGCGTTTGAGCCTTTTCGAATTATTATTCTAAAAACAATTAAGATTATATACTGAGGGGCTGTGCCCTCCAGACCCCCCCCAATTTAATGAAACTCAGGATAATCGTAGTGTAGTCCCCCCATTGTGTTTACCCCCACACGAGCTGTCAACTTAAATAGTACGTCCCATCGTTCGCGCCAATAATCTACACTTTCTCGGCCGAGCCGCGAATCTACATATTTACCGTTGTTTTGTTAAGCCATTGATGCTGTTACTATTTATATCTTCCGGCAACTTATTCGGTAAATATGTAGATTAACCGCGTGAACGATGGGACGTACTATTTCATCTGTGCTCCAAAATGTTTCCCATTTTTGGAGTAAATTCAAGGGGATGGCTCATGTGGGGGTAAACATAATGGGGGGGGACCACACTACAATGATCCTGAGTTTCATTAAATTGGGAGGGGGCTAAGGGGCACAGCCCCCAGTATATAATCCTAATTGTTTATAGAATAAAAAAATTGCGCCAGCTATCATTAAAAAAGGACTCAAATGCGCATGAATATTCTGACAAGGGTGAACAATAATATTTACACAAAAAAAAATTCCACATGGGCCGCTAATCTACATATTTAACACTTATTCCACTTGTTTCCTACCCTTGAGGAAAAGAGCATGAACCCCTTATAGCTGACGTATCGAAGCTTGAGGAGCTTAGGGGTGTGGCCCCTCTCTGAAAACAGGAGTGCCTGGTAGCAAGCCTGAGGAAATCTCCCCCTCCATGCACCCAGTCATATCCTTTGAGGATTTTAAATACCTCAATTGTCATCCCTGGTCCTCATCTGCTCCAGGGTTGTGAAATTGATCCTACACAAGTAGTTATATGAAAGATTTTGGAACAAAGGATGAATCATTATGGGACAACAGGAAAAGAATCCAGAATCGCTAAATGTAAAAAAATTACCTAATGTTTTCCCATATAGATATCTTAAATAATTAGAGGGAATATCCTTAAAATTGACTGAATTTTGTTGTTATAATTTAACACACTAACAGTCAAAATAGCAGTTTTTCTGGTAATTGTGTAGACTATGGGCCGATGCGACTCTAGTTCCTTTTTGGGCTATTTTCATTGTTTTTCTGCTATCGCACTGGCCAATCACAGATCTGGATTCATTTTCATAAATGACCAATCAGAAAGCTCTAATTGTTTCAAGGCTTTTTGTGTTTTTTATAATAATCAAAAATTGGTTTATCTTATATTTTAATGTTTTTTCCCCCTCATTTCTTTTCTATATATCCTACCTACCCTATGCCTGACATTCTTTAGTGTTTTTATTTAATTTCCCATTGTTTAATGTTCAATTAAACCATATTTCCGTGTTGTTAATCAAGTGTCAGGTCTTAATTCTGACGAAAACACGATTTTTTCATATTTTCTGTTCCGTATTGATTTCTCTGCTTTGATTTGTTTAAAAGGTTATTTTAAGACCTTCATTTTGCTTATTGTTCCAAATTGATGCGTGCAGTATTAGTGTTTTTATTACTATATATGTGTAGTTCAAGAAACACAAATGGTCAATTCCAGTAAAAAAAAAAGTCACGAAATTTCCGGGAACAATGCTCTACTTTTCCGTCCGCATCTCTCATATTTAAACGACCACCCACGCCGTTTCCCGCTCATTTGTCAAATTTTCATTTTCGTGTTAAGTTTGTTTGTTACCTATTCAACGTTTCGGTGCTATTTTAACCGACAACGAGAAATATGTTGCGTTTCTCGAAGCCCATGGGCCGTGTAGTAGGTTTTGGGAGGGTTCGAATGTGAAACAAAGAGAATTTTCATTGTTTCGGTGGCAAATCGAAATTGAGAAACCCTCCTCGCAGCGATAAAAAAGTGGATTTTGCCGGGCACGACAGTCGTATGTGACGGATGGGCAGCCTATTCAAATTTGTCATCTGAAGGATACGAACATCTTACCGAATTCTGGCTTGCTGCCGGTAAACTCTACCCACCCGTCTGGCGTAAGTATTAACCATTATTTTGAGCGTCGGCTCGTTGTTGGGTACGGCTCGCCGCGGGGATAACACTGCGATGACCCTGAGTTTCAATCCTTTGGGGGGGGTCTGGGGGGCACAGCCCCCCCGTATAAAAACGAAAATCGCCATAAAATTCTTCGATTTCATCTCTAAAAAACTAACAACGAAAAGTAGCCCAAAATAGCCCCCCAAAAAACTAGGCCTACGATCGGCCCATAGTCTACACAATTACCGTTTTTCTTATTTTTGGTAATGAAAAAACAAAAAGTTGCGAAACTAATTCAAAATTAACGAAAGTATTGAATTTGAAAGAAACGCACCCCATAAGAGGATAAAACTCAATTCTATGGTATATAAAGTGTTACAGGTTTATTTTATTAAGTCAGGATTTATGAGAACAAAATAGGTTGGGATGGAAACAAGAATTTACTCTTTTTTGTAAATCTGCTTTGAATAACAATTATAAGTTTCTTGCTCTCAAATTTGATCATTTTAATATATATTATTTAATTTTGGCTGCATGTAACGTAATAGGATCATATATTATCTTATATTTAGTCTTTTATTTGGTTCTGTTACAAATTGAAACACATTTCATTTTCTTCCGATAGCCATTAGAGGGAAGATGGAGACCAACTCTCAAATCACTATCTATCATTTATTATCGGTCGTTGAGAGCCGGAAAAATCATTGGATTTCTTCATAATGAATCGAAGACTAGGAGGAAAACAATTTTAGCAACATAATAGAAAAGGGTGCTAAAATTTAAATTTATAATTCTTTTATTCTTAAATTTTGCCTCTCAATTACGTTCAAAGTAAAGATATATAACTATGATAATGAAACCACTGTATAGGAGCAAAAGGTTTAATTTACGAGACTAGTTTCAGTATGTAGATATAATACCCTCTTCAGTCGTATAGTGAGAATGCAATTGTTACAAAGTCTATAAATAGCGTACAGATCAGAAAAAAATAAAAAGAAAAAACACAAAGAAACACAAAACGGGGTGGGAGTGGGGGTTCATTAATCAGGGGGTGTAAGTCTAAGATCGTTGACTAAGCTGTTTACGATGAGGTTACGGAAATGGGGGCTGCATTTCAATTGCCCATCTGACAAATTAAAATTCCCCTAACCTCATGATTAATGATCATCCCCCCCCCCGTTTTGTGTTTCTTTGTAGTTTTTTCTTTTCATTTTCTTCCTGATCTGTATGCTATTTATAGACTTTTTTAACAATCGCATTCTCAGTATACGACTGAAGAGGGAATGATAAACTGCCTAACATAACATAACATAACATAATTACACGGATGACAAAAGCCACAAGGGCCTATCAAAGGTCATCCGCCTCCGTCAAAACCCACCCACAAAAAGCACCATCACCAGAGGAAGACAAAATCAAAGTCCCCCACAATATAATATAACGGATGACAAAAGCCACAAGGGCTCATCATAGGTCATCCGAGTCAAGCGGCCTCTTTTTCAAGGCACCCAAACTCCCAGGAAAACTACATCCAGAGGATTGCATCCAGAAACAAGGGTATCACCAATCAGTGGTTTCAATATCATATACTATAACTCGCCATTAATTTCTTTTGCTTATATATATATATATATATATATATATATATATATATATATATATATATATATATATATATATATATATATATATATATATATATATATATATATATATATATATATATATATATATATATATATATATATATATATATATATATATATATATATATATATATATATATATATATATATATATATATATATATATATATATATATATATATATATAACCCTATTTACTAACCTATAGTAACACTTATATCGTGACACTTATTACCACATCTGACACGTCACATCATCTATGTATCTCTCTCATGCGCGCAAGAAAATGATGAAATAAATAAAACCTACCGCAAGAAAGAGAAAACGGAATAATATTTTCTCCGGAAATAGTTATTTCCTACTTCGAAAGAATCATGCGGGAGTGGGATTCAAACCAAGCACAGTGAACCAGCCAGCAACCATTTTGATATCAATTAAAGCGAGCCTTTAACCACTCGGCTACACAAAATTTACTATTTCCCAAGAAAAAAATCAATCCGTTTTTTCTTTCTAGCGGTATGTTGGATATATATATATATATATATATATATATATATATATATATATATATATATATATATATATATATATATATATATATATGCAAATTTTTTTGAAGACCATTGTGTATTTTGCCTTAATTAACTTCTCTCTCTTCTTCTAACTATCTTTTTTTATTTCATCTTGTAGTTGGTGGATTACTTGTCCAGTATTCATTTTTTTTTTTTAAATTAATGTGTTTGGTAAAAACAAAACTAAACTGCTAAGCTTTTGATCTTATTCGATCATCTTCGGATCGTTTTGAAATGTTCTTGCCTCCTTTACAGATGTAATTAGTGGAGTGAGTATCTGGCAGAGTGAAAGAAAACGATTTTTAAGGGGTATTTATTCCGCCTTGGTTAAATGTAACGTTAGAGGAAATGGGCCCCTCCTGTGCGTGGAATTTTAAAAATAGTTTTAATGTGCGATTTCAGCTTGACTGTTGATGGCCGGCTTATCTTCATTTATTAATATGGCTTCTAAGATGTTAAGCCTCGCTTTATGAACCTCTTTTCTTTTAATAATGGTGTTATCAACGAGCATATCTCTTGTTAAGTTAATATTATGGAAACTCTCCATATGGTTCTTAGGCCCTCTGCTCACCTGCAGCATCGGAAGAATCTAACTTATATGAATCGGCAGCAGGCATTGGAGAAATCTCCACCAAACCAGTCTCCGTAGAAGGATCGATGTTGAGAACCCCTTGCCTCTCATTCAATGAGTCGTTACCAGCCGGAGCCAATTCATGTACTGATATAGTTGATTCGCGTCCATCAGCAAATCTTACATGGGCGTATTGTGGGTTTGCTTCTAACAATTGAGCCTCATCCGCGAGGGGTTCGTATTTGCTGGTGCGAACGTGACGTCGTAACAGGACAGGTCCAGGAACGGATAACCAAGTGGGAAGCGAATGACCACTGGGAGATCGATGCTGGTACGAGAGGAGTCTCTCATGTGGCGTAACATTTATGGCTGTGAACAACAGGGATCTAATGGAAGAAAAACGTCAGGAAGCACAGTTTCCCATTGACATTCTTGAAGGTTCTTGTATGCCAGAGCAAGGGTTATGTGTTTCCAGATTGTATCATTGTACCTTTCAAACTGCACATTCCTCGAGGATTATAAGGTGTTGTTCGGCTAGTTGCGATGCCTAGATTGTTCAAGTCTTCACGTAGATGCTTTGTCATAAATGAGACCCGCTATTAGAATGCAGGTCGGAAGGCATACCAAGTATTGCAGAAATCTGATAAGACAATAGATTATAGTACCAGTAGTCATGTACTGACAATCAAATGTGAGTGGAAAACGAGAATACTCATCCACTACCGTGAGCATATAGCAGTTTCTGGAGTTCGAGGGTAGAGTCCCTTTGAAATCCAAACTAAGACGTTCAAAGGGACTCTATCCTCGAACTCCAGAAACTGCTATATGCTCACGGTAGTGGATGAGTATTCTCGTTTTCCACTCACATTTGATTGTCAGTACATGACTACTGGTACTATAATCTATTGTCTTATCAGATTTCTGCAATACTTGGTATGCCTTCCGACCTGCATTCTAATAGCGGGTCTCATTTATGACAAAGCATCTACGTGAAGACTTGAACAATCTAGGCATCGCAACTAGCCGAACAACACCTTATAATCCTCGAGGAATGTGCAGTTTGAAAGGTACAATGATACAATCTGGAAACACATAACCCTTGCTCTGGCATACAAGAACCTTCAAGAATGTCAATGGGAAACTGTGCTTCCTGACGTTTTTCTTCCATTAGATCCCTGTTGTTTACAGCCATAAATGTAAAAACAACATTCCTGCAGACACTCTCTCTCTCGTTCCGATTGTGGAGGTACTATTAATAACGAAAAACTATCTGAACTCAACGCTCGTCTTTGCCAGCCTGGTGCAACGAGACTTACTTATTTCGTCAGTGTGAGAAATCATGCCTATTCCGTTGAAGATGTGAGAAGGGTGTGCTGAGAATGCCCTCATAGCTATTAGAATGCAGGTCAGAAGGCATACCAAGTATTGCAGAAATCTGATAAGACAATAGATTATAGTACCATTAGTCATGTACTGACAATCAAATGTGAGTGGAAAACGAGAATACTCATCCACTACCGTGAGCATATAGCAGTTTCTGGAGTTCGAGGGTAGAGTCCCTTTGAAATCCAAACTAAGACGTTTAAAGGGCTGTGTGGGCTTGTTGAGGAGAGTTTGGGGTGGTTTGTAAAACCGAGGCTTCAATCCGGCAAACTGAGGGCATTCTCAGCACACCCTCCTCACATCTTCAACGGAATAGGCATGATTTCTCACACTGGCGAAATAAGTAAGTCTCGTTGCACCAGGCTGGCAAAGACGAGCGTTGAGTTCAGATAGTTTTTCGTTATTAATAGTACCTCCACAATCGGAACGAGAGAGAGAGTGTCTGCAGGAATGTTGTTTTTACCAGGATGGTACATGATATCATAGTTGTAGCACCCCAACTCGATCCTCCATCGTTGAATTTTATAATTCTTGATTTTTGTAAACTTATGTGTATGGAACTTAAAGCTGACAGCCTGTTGATCTGTAACTAAGGTAAAATGTCGCCCTGTCAAGTAATGATACCACCATTTTGCAGATTCCACAATTGCACTCCTTTTCCACTGTATAGTGTTTGCATTCAGTAGGCGTGAGGCTCGAAAGAAAAAAAATCAACTGGACGACCTGCCTGACTTAGAGTAGCAGCAATGGCTGTATCGGAGACATCAGTTTCAACTACTTAATCGAGTGTACAACAGCCTTCCCAATCTCTCTTTTGAGGGTCATCAAAAGCTTTCAGGTCCTCTGGACTCGAGGAAAAGTGTCATTTGCAACAAGAGGTCTGATCTTGTCCGAGAATCGGGAAACTCACTGTGAATAATAGGGGGAAACATACCAATAACACGGCGAAAGGAAGTACGGTCTTTAGGAATTGATAATTTCTATAATGGACGTAAACGTTCAGAATCTGGTTTGAGAGAGCCGTGGGTTATTGTGTAACCAAGAAAATCTATTGATTTGGTAGAAACGACAGACTTATCCTCGTTGAAGGTAAGGTTATGGAACCTGGCAGCCTCTTGAAGCTTCACCAGGTTTTCATCATGCTCCTGCTGGGTCTTCCCTACCACAACAATATTCTCCATATAAGCATAAGTTCCGTGCAGGTTGTGTTGCTTAATGATGCTGTTAACAGTCCTTTGGAAGCAAGCAACAACCTTTGTAACTCCGAATTGCACTCTGCGGAACTGATAAAGCTTACCATGGGCTTCGAAGACAGTATTAACGAGAATAAGACTCTGACGTCTTCTGAGCAACATCGAGTGCCCTGGCTTGATCAACAGCTGTACTTAGGTCCAAAGTTTTGTTTTCAAGCAATCGTTGCCTGATTGTATGAGAGAGCAAGCCATTGTTGAAAAAATCTCCTATGTAGTCATCCCAATTCTGAGACGCAGTGACAGCCTTGAAGTTACAATCCTTGGTGAGCAGCCGAAGCTCTTGTAGGTACTCGTCTATTTTCCCTCCTCCATGCTGCCTACGAGTAGTCAACAAATGTCTCACGAACACACCTTATTTTGGGGCTTGACATAGAGTTATTTGAGAAGATCAACAGCTGAATCATAGGTATTATACTCTCCAATGTACCCATATACAGTTGGTGAGACAAAATTAATCAGTGTATCCAGCTTGTTAGGATTAAGGTTTGCGATGGATTGCAGGAATGGCGAGAAAGTACGATTCCAGTGATTCCATTCTCATGCAGAAGTAGGCGAGTTGGGGGATACATCCAGGCGTCCAGGTCTCAGGAATTTATCCATATTCAAATCAGATGCAGTTTGTTAGTTGAATAAATTGTTGTAGGTATAAAGAAGTCATAATACCTTTCCCTTGGCTTTATTCACCTAACAAAACATTAACACAGCTTGAAAACAAAACAGAAATAATATAAGTAAACATACCCATTCTAATCATGTTAGCATACACAATTATTTTAAGTAGACAATATAATGTAGCGTAACTAATCAGACAATTATACATATAAAGTTACATGAAGCTTAGATCACCACAGCCCGTTCGATGTGAAGGATAGAAGAAAAATGTAGGGAGAAGTGGAAAGAAGTAGTAGGTTTGCAATTGAATGCCAGGGGTGTAGGGAGGCTATGCTAATCTCTTTAGTTTAGTAAAGACTTAGTTTTGAAATTCGATAGTTTAAGTTAGTAGTTACCCGAGTCTCAGGCTATCATTCTTTGTTGTTTAATTTATGTTATATTTGTTGTACGGTTATAAGGCGTTCGAATCCTTGTTGTTGTTGTTATTCTTCCTTCTACTACTGGTAAAGTTTTCTCATTACTCTTTTTCATTGTTGTTTCTTTAAAAGTTTTCTGCATCTGATAAAACATTAAATGATTTGTTACTTTCGCTTAATTTTCCGAGTTATCGCGTGAAAATTTCTTCCTTTTCTTGATCCTATGTGTAGGGAAGAGGCGATGTGCTCACCCGTCTTCTCTTTGGGTTATCAAATCCGTGATTTTCTTTCCTATTTCGGGTTGCGTCTTCTCAATTAGTTTCTTGGCTCTTTCCTCTGTTATCTTTTTCAGTGGTTTCATCTTCACTTCTCTATGTAAAACTCGTTGTCTTCTTCTATCTCGTCTGCTTGTGTTTGTGATTAGTGATAATGCCTTATTCTGTGTACGCTGCCGTTCAATAAGTCTACTGTTTTAAATAGTGTACATAGGGATCACTGGATATACGATTGCTGACTGGATGATAGCTTGATAAATTTTCTTCTTGTTTCTCTGGTTAAGGGATTTGAGCCTGTACAGTAGACCCAGTCCCCTTCTTCCCTTTTCTACTCTTTCTCTTACGTACTTTTTAGTGTATCCTGTCTTGGTAATTGTTAGTCCTAGTACTTTAGTTAGATTAGTGTAGTCATATCTCTCTCCTTCGACATTTATTCTCCGAGATTTCTCCTATAGATTGGTACGATTTTAAACTTATTTTTCTTTGTACTTATTTTCCATTGTCTTTTGTATACATCGATCCTTCTTATTTCCTCTGCTGTTGGTCTTGCCTGTATATCGGCGTTCCTGTACGTGCAAACGACGATTTGCCTGACGTGGTCTGCGAGCTGTATATTGAGGCACCCTTCCGTAAATGGTGTTGGGATGTCTGAGGTATACACTGAGTATAATAAAGGACTCAGACACCCACATTGCGCAAAGCCAGCCTCCATCTTAATTTTTCTCCTCGATGGTTCCTCATCTCGATGTATGCACGTCGTTCCGTCACGTGAGTGCAGATTAGTGTCTCTAATGTGTTGTAAATTCGTAATTGTAGTATTGTGTATTGCATTCCCCTAACCCAAACTCTGTCGAATGCTTTTAAAACGTCCCTGCAGACGATGTCAACGCTTGCCTTTTCCGTTTTAGCTTTGGCTATTTTTTCCATAATAACCGTGAAGGCCATTTCCGTGCTCCTTTTCTTCCTAAATCCGAAGTGGTATTTGTTCAGGAGATTGTTTACCTCCAGGTGCTCACTTAGCCGATGATTTATTATTTTCTCAAACACCTCCCCAGTGAAGTCTAGGAGAGATTGGTCTATAACTCTCTACTCGGTTTGTGGTTTTCCCGCTTTGGAGATAAAGAACATTTTTTGCGATCATCTGTAAAGTAGCCGGTGTTAATGCTTGTATTTAGAACGGACGTTATTCCATGCAGATTTTTTCCGGCCGCTTCTTCATAATCCATCTTCGTGAGTCCTGATCTTCCTGGTGCCTTCTGCTTGAATTGCGGAATTGTGGTTCTAACTTCTTGTACGGTGATCTACGCGTCGATACCGTCGAAAGTGTCTCTCTCTGCATCCACAGATGCGTGAGGGTGTGCTTTATCGGTTTCCGCGTTGAGTTCCTCAATAATGTTGTGTTAGGAATCGATGTCAAATTCTTCATTGTCCACTTCTCTTATGTCAAATATCCTCTTCCAGTGGTCCCTGAATATTTGTTCTATTGAGTTCTCGCCTTCTATATTGTTCCCTTGATTGTCTTTTATTACCATTTTCTTTGCACCAGCTTTGTCTTTCGTTTGGTTTACTTTCCTTCAAAATTTATTTATGGGTGCATCATTATCGATTCTTTGGATTGTTTCGTTCCAGTGTTCCTTTTGTTTTGTCTGTTATCTCTCTATTCACTTTTCATTTTGTCCTTCTCATTTCGGTGTGTAGCTCCCTCATTGTTTCGTTCCTTCTTATTTCTTCTGAGATTTCTTTTAGTCTTCTGTGCTTCTGTATCATTTCGGGTGTCCACTGCCCATGTGAATGTTTTAATTGTTGTGTAGTGGTTTTGGGGAATAACTATTTCGTCTGCCGCTTGAATCGAGCTCCTTATATTTTCTAATTCAGCATCTATCTCTTCTAATGTTGCTCCTTCTAATGTTTCTGGTTCGTATGAATTTAGTTCCTTCTTGTATTTTTCCCAGTCCGCTCTATGGAAAGATTTTCTTACTTTTCCAGGGATTTGTATTGGTCGATGATTAATGGTGAGGAAAGTTGCTGTGTGGTCTGTACATGGTATATCTTCCAGCCTCATATAATAGTTATAAGGAAGATGATTATTGCCTAGGCATGTGTCTAGTTTTGTGGCAGTGGCCCCAGTCACAAAATTGGGTATCGGGACCTAGTCGTTGGCAGATACCTCTTGTGAGCAGCGCTTCCAGGTGTCTTCCTACTCTGTTATTGGTTTTATAACCGCTCGCTTAGCAGTGAGCGTTGAGGTCACCAATGAATAATATCGGGTTTCTGCTGTTGAAGATGTTAATGATCTCTCCTGGGCGGTTGATATCCTGTAGCGATTATGATGTTCGTTAGTTCTATTCTTATTTCAACTGCGATGTAAGATTTGTCTAGATCTTCACAAGTTCTGTATTCGATACGCTTCTTGATCGCTACAGCAGTTCCGTTGTGTGCTTCACCCTTGGGTTTTACGGTTATGACGTAATAGTTCCATATATTTATCTCTTCATTTTATAAGTTGACTCCATGATCCGGGTCTAATCTTCTAAAATGTTACCGTATGTCTGTCTTTTATTTCTCCATCCGTTGATGTTTAACTAGTATATTTAGGCCTGTCTTGTCCATCGTGAATAGGTGATTCCTAAGGCGTTGCCGGTCCATTTGATCCTTTAATCCATCCGCAGAAATATGTAGTTCTTATTTCCCTCTCCTTGATTGCTTCCTGGCCCCCTTTTACTTGCGTGTTCTTGCTTGTGGTTGGTTGGGGGAGCTGGGCTAGGTGAGATCTTTCTCGTTGTGTGGCTCGGGCTCCTCACCGACTTGGATTTTTTCCTTCTTTGCGTTTTTCTGGTAACCCTCTTTGGTTCCTCCTCTGCAGACTCAGAACATCCAATTCCGTCGTGCTCTCTTCTTCATGAGCGTTCTCTTTAGCGTTCGTATCATTCGTCTGCATGTTCAATATTGCTGACGAATTGACCTGATGGGGAATGATTATCAGTTCCAGTCGGTTTTCTTTCAGTAATGCATTTGAGGTCTTCTCTTAGGTTCCAGGTTGTAGGGTGTTCTGGACATGTGCGTGGAAAACCCATGTATATATTTTTACATACATGCCCCCTGATATGTTGGGTAAGGCTGCTGTTGCTTTACCTTGTGTGTTCATCTTTGCTGCAACAGCATAAGAGATGTTACCTCCCATGACCTTTTCTTTTAGGGTATTGCATCGCCATTATTCGGTGGCTTCCTCCGAAGTTGATGCACTTCTTCGTCGTATTAGTTAAATTTCTAAAGTCGTGTCCCTCTGTAACGTATTCAGAACACATAGTTTGTCCTTTCTTTGGGTAGTTGGTTGATATATGCTCCTCAATGGCATAACAGTTAAAGCACATTTGTATGTTTACAAATGAGTCTCTTTGAATGTTTGCGGGGGAAATCAACATACTAAATGCTAGCAGACCTTTTTGTTGTGTTTTGGCTGCCATCTCCGCAGTTTCGCACACTACCTTAAATACTTGGGTATGGTCTTTAAACTTGATCACCTCTTGTATCTTTATCGACCTTCGCTTCTCCATAATTTCATCCCTGATTTCTTCGCATGAGTGTGCCCCTATCCATGCTTCCACTTTTCTGTATACGAAGCTCCTGTTTACGGTAATCTGCGGCTGGGTCTTGGCTTCGAGGTCAAGTTTCTTTAGGGCAATGCTCCTTGCCGCCGAGAACAACTCTTCAACGTCCTTTCCTTTTGGGGATATTACATTAAATCCATTTGGGGTCTCAATACACTTTATTAGCGCTATCGAGAGGTCCGAAAATATCGTTCAAACAACTTGCTGCGGTGTCCTCTTTTTCCCGTTTGACACAAGTCTGAGAGACAGTCTTTTCAATTCATCGGAGCGGTCCTTTTTTCAAACTCCAGTACTAGTGTGTCCCACTAATGTGTGGCTCCTAGTAGTTGACTATGGAATGGAAAGGTTATCTTGCTCCAAGGGCAGGAGAGGCATATATATATCCTAATTCTACCTCCTCTACCTTCCAAGTTTCTCACTCTCCTTGGTCACCCTACCTAGTTGAGCCGAGCCCTATCAGCAGTCGTCAGTTGGGTTCGGGCTCGTGGCCGAGAGTCGGCCCATTTTTTCTGGCCCACTAACGGGGTTTCATGCAGGGGATCACTATACCCTAGTACCACCTGCTTCTCAGACTTTGCCAGTGACCAAGTTATGCAGTGCTAGTTAGAAATAAGTAAGTTAAAAGTTGGTTAAAAAAGGTCAAATAGCAGGAGGAAAATCAGCCCCTTCAGGGGGGCTACCTCACTCAAATGGAACAGGAGGAATCTCCAATCAACCGTATGAGAGCATATATTTCTTCTCGCTTTTATAGTGTAGCTTCATCTGGTCTTGTAGCGGATATTCTTCCAAAAAGCTTCCGAAAAGAGAACTTTCGTCAAAAATTCACGTTTTTCAACCTCGCTTTTTCTTGCTTCCTTTATTAGAAAAGACTTTACCAGTGCGTAAAATAGTCAGATGATCTGATCCTTCATATAATTATTATTTTTAGGGAGGGGGGATACAAGGGGCATCTGCCGATTAACGTGGATTCCGAACCACCGTCCGGATTTACTCATCATTCTTTCTTCCTTTCTTACACTTTTATTCCCTAAGTTCCTTTTATGCAGAGGTTCTAACTACTGCATGAATGATTTTGTTTCCTTAGATAGCGATGCAATAGTCAGTACGTGCATAAGTTTGTTACTTGGGTTTGACTGATCGTACGGCAAAACCCTAACGTGGATTGAAATTCCGACCTACCGAAGGAAGAAAATGATCCGATATGAAAAAAATAGGATATATTATAATTTTACATGCCTGTATTGAATTGAAGTTAATTTTCGTAAATTAATTTAAGTTACACAAAACATAACTGAGAGATTCAATTTTAATGATTTACAGAGAATATGAAAAATAAGTAAGCGGTGGAGATTGAAATATAATACAAGTAATTCAATTATGTGAGTATGACTTAGTACTCTGAGTATACGACCATGAATATATATATATATATATATATATATATATATATATATATATATATATATATATATATATATATATATATATATATATATATATATATATATATATGGTTATTTTTCAATTTATGCCCGCCCTCGAATTTCGTGGGCGCTTTGTTATAAATATCTCTATTTTTTTTTAAATATTCTATAGTGTATATCTATGATATACATTATATAGCAGTTTCACTACTTAATGTGGGCAAATCTCTAATTATCATGTTATGACGAAAAATAGATTGGCCGCCATCTTCGAATTGAAAGAATCTAGTTAGTTTATTATTTTTATTTTTGTAGTCTTTGCCTCAAAAGAATCGGCTACGTAGGGGTTTATATAGTTCAGTTTTTATTTTTGTAAAACATTTTAAATACATATGGGTGCGAACGGGTTGCGTAACACGATTTGAACAACTAGAGGCCTAACGAGATTTGGCGATCGCGCCTTTTAATTCGAAACTAAGGCTAGGCTTTTTCGAATTAGAAATATTTAAGAGTTTTCTTTAAATTTGCGGCATCCCCCCCATTTCTAAATTATGTTAAAAATTATATATATTCCAATATTGATGCGATTGCAATAGCCTCTCCCCCCCCCTTTCCCCATTAAAAACACTTTCTTTTAATTTGCCTAAGAAAAAACATTGCCTACATTAAAAAAAACAATTGTTTTTAAACACTTGCAGACCCAATTCACACTCCATCATAGTTCTATACTACTAATTATACTTACTATACCTACACCTCATAATTATACTTTTATACTCATGTACTCTCGTTGGCTCACGTATAACGTTGTGTATGTGTATAATTATATTCACATATATTCCTAGTCGTGTAATCTCATGTAACAACTCTTATAGGAATATATGTGAATATAATTATACACATACACGAGGGTATACGTGAGCCCACGAGAGTACATGAGTATATAAATATAATTATGAGGTGTAGGTATAGTAAGTATAATTAGTAGTATAGAACTATGATGGAGTGTGAATTGGGGTCTGCAATGAGAGAAGAACATGATTTAGGATCTACTCTCGCATGGACTGATTGCCAAGAATAATTGGGTATAGCAATGCCCCAGAGGGCATTGCTATACCTTTTACTCTTCCTCTTTCATTCATGTATTTATTGTAGCAGTCATGCCGTTCTGAGTTATCTGAGCTTTGAGCTTTTGTTTATGTATTGTTATGTTCATTGTTTGTTGTTATTTTATGTTTCCTTCCTTAGTGTCACTTCTGTAGTGTGGTCTGTTTGTTATTTTCCTCTTGAATCTTCGTTTTGTATTCCCTTTGGTTTGAATTTCCTTTTTACTACACTTTGTTGTTATCACTTATTTCACTATTTCCCTTTAGTTTATTGTTTTACTAAACCTTTACTTAATTTTAATTTATTATTGAGTTAAATTTCACTTTAGTTACTTATTTCACCCTTGTTCACTTGTTCTGCTCTTAACTTTCCCTTCACTATTATTTTTGTTAAACTTATTAACACTATAGTTCACTCATTACACTTTTTAGTTCACTTTTTTCGTTTTATTTCCACTTTCATTTTAGATCTTCTGTTGTTGTTTATTTACTTAGTCGGTTGTTTCTTCTTATATTTGTTGTTTAGATTCAATTGTCTCATTAGGGTATCATTCCAGTATCTTATTTGGTTAACTTTGTTGGTTGGGTTTACATATGGTGAGGTAAATATCCTTGTCGGTTATGCTTGTTTCTTATTTCTCATTTTGAAATTTCAACTAAGTAAACATGGGTGATTCATCAATTCTCAGCTGTTGTCTGCCGATGGGGAATCGAGTGTTAAAGGGGAGTCCTGCTCTGGTGTGCGTGTGCTCTCCAAATAATGCAGGTAGTTCGTCTATCTTCCTCCATATTTTCTCTCTTCTGTTCCTGATGATGATATTAAGTATTTCTAATCCTGCCTCTTGGTGCAAATCCTGCAGTCTTCTCTCTCTTCTTGGAGTGTTGGTTATTAGGTAATGAGCTTTATTTTCTATTCTCTGGACCTCCAGTTTTTTTTGTTTCTTGATTCACTGTTGATAGGTATGGGATAGTAAAGAAGTACCTCCCTTCCAAGTGCAAGATAAATCTTTCTTTTATCATTAATGCTTAACCCTCTTAGATTGGAAAGTAGGTTAAACATTGGAGTCGCTTTGTTCTTCATCTCCGTCATATGTTGTTTGTAGCCTCCCGTTGTTATTTTCAGCCCTAGCACTTTGCCTTTACTGTGATATTCGTAGTTCTGATCTTCGACTACAATATCTGCTGTTTTGTTCCTGGAGATTGCGATTATTGTGAATTTCCTTCTGTTTGTCCTTATTTTCCAATCTCTTTCGTAGTTGTTGATGTTGCTGATCTCTATAGCTGTTGTCCTTGTCTGAAAGCGTATGTTTCCTGTACGGAATAACGACTAGTTGGCTTATATCGCCCGCAAACTGTATGTTTAGGCAATCAGGCATTATTGGCGGTGTCAGGTCTGCTGTGTATATTGAATACAGAGGGCGACTGAGACAGCCCGCCCTCCCCTGCGGGAGTCCAGCTTCAAATTGGAATTATGGTTCCTGAATAGCCATTGATCACCACATATGCTCTTCTGTCTGTGACGTAATCGCAGAGAATTCTCTCCAGATTGTTGTTTATCTGTAGATTTAAGATCTTATGTTGCATTCCTCTGATCAGGACTTTGTCGAATGCTTTTTCTACATCTCTCAGGACCAGATCAATGTAGTTATTATCTGCTTTTGCCTTGGCTATTTTCTCTGTAATTATTCCAAGTGCCATTGTGGAGTCTCTGCCTCTTCTGAATCCGAATTGGAAATCATTATAAAGATTATTTTCTCTAAGATATTCTTTTAGGATTCTGTTAAAGATTTTCTCGAAGACTTTGCCCATTAAATTCAATAACGATATTGGTCTATAAATGTCTAGGTGACTTCGTAGTTTTCCTGGCTTTGGGACGAAAATCATTTCTGCTAGTTTATAGCCATCTGGGAAGTAACTGGTGTTTAGACACACGTTATAAATATCATTTAATGTTCTGATGATTATATTCGGTGCCTTGGTGAAATTAATTCTGGTTATTCCTGTGGAGCCTGGCGCTTTCTGCTTAAATGATTGTATTGCGCCTTTGATTTCTTCTGTTGTTATGTCAGCGTACCCAAATTTTCTTCCATATCTTACTCTTCACTTGGTGCTGGAGTAATCTTCTCCATGTTTTCTCGCAAGAAGGTTTGGACCATTCCGTCTATCTTTGGATGGAAGTCTTCGTCCTCCTCTGGGGTTATGGAAAATACTGATTTCCAGTGATTGTGAAAAAGTTCTTCTGTGATCCTCTCTTCTTGGATCTTTTCTCACAATTAATTCTTGATTGCTATCTTTTCTTTCATGGGTCTGTCGTTAAGTCTATTTTTGTGTCTCCAGTTCTCTTTTGGTCTTCTTCGTCAATTTTCTCTACTAGTCTATATCATATATGTCCTTGCTGTTCTTCTATGAGATGCCTCAGTTCTTCTTTCCATCTTCTGATTTTTTCGTATTTTGGTCTCTATTTGGTCCGTGGAGTATTACTTGGTTTAGTATTTCGCTTAGTTGTCGGTTTTTCCTCTTCTTTTTCTTTGTCCAAAGAGGTTGGGGAAGAGTACGGTATCTTGTCTTCGGGAATATATGTTTCGTCTGCCTCAATGATTGTTCTTGTTAATCTTGAGTTATCCTCATCAATATCTTCCAGGTTAGCGTCAGTGAGATCTTTTGGAAATGAAGTTACTAAGTTACTAAGTCTTTCCTCGCCGGTACTGGTACCTGTATCAGGCATTGATTCATGCGCAATAGTGTTTCAACATGGTCACTGCATGCAAAGATAGCTGGTTGCATGTTGATGTTGAATGGCATATTGAAGCTACTTAGCGTGACGCCTGGCTTTGTAGCTGAATTGCATGTGACATATGTTGGGAAGTCTGGTCTTAAACTCTTAAAAATGTTCCTCTCTAACATCATTTCTAAGTTAGTCCCTCTGTTGTTCCCAGAGCAGTATCCATTTGCACCTGGCATTGAGGTCTCCCATAAAGACGGTAGAGAGACCTGTGCCAAAGATTGTGAATAGGTTGTGAAGGTGTTTGGTATCTCGTGGCTAATATTATTGGTATCAATTCTGTTTCAATTTTCACGAACAAGAAAACTTTGTCCAAATATATTTAATTCTTTGAATTTCAGTCCTCATCTTATTGCTATGGCAGCCCCTTCTGGTTGCTCGCCTGAAGGGTTCGCATTTATGAAGGTGTAATCAAACAGTTTCATTGTTCTTGTTTCTGGGTTCACTCTGTGTTCTGATATCAATATAATATCACTATCGGTCTCTCTAAAAATATTTCCTAATGTCGATGTTTTACCGATCGATCCTTGAGTGTTAATTTGCAGAATGCTGAGCTTTCTTCTCCTTTCTGGTTCCATTGTTTACTAAGTTTGATCGTTTAGAGTTCTTTGGATTTCTAACGGGACGAACGCTTGTGGGATTCTACTTCTCTACCTTTAAGCCTGCCATTTTTCATATTTTGGAATGTAACATGGCAAAGTGTAACGCATTCACCAGGCTAGACCTGTATTTTGTCCTCAAGTAATAGTTTTTCCACTTCTTTCTCGTCTTCCTCTCCTGTCTTTCCTTTGAATGCCCATATGCATTTACCTTCTTTAATAGACTTTATGATGTCGTCCTGCTTCTTACCTCTCGGGAGGGGAAAGCATTTTATTTATGTTGCTTGCATGTGTACTTCTTTATTTTTGTCTCTCTCATTCTTGTGCAGTGGGCTCCTCGGTGTTCGTTGGTGCCGACGTTGAAACGATGTTATTCTTCAGGATTTCGGATGATGAGGGGTTCTCAGGGATCCACATCTTCTTCATTCCATGTTTTCCAACATTGTATTCAGTGTTGTAGCGAAAGTATCCGGTTTTCCAATATTCATTGCATGGGCATGCAATATGCATGTGAACAGTTCTGTTGATGCCCCTTGCGGTACAGTTAGATGCGTCTGTGCTTCCTAGATTTATTTAACGGTTGCTTTGGCCACACTGGTTTCTTCTTCGTTTCTCGCTTCTCTTTCCTTTCGTTCTATTATTTCTCTCCTTTTGGGGGCATGCAATGTCATAGTTCTATGTGGCCCATGACAGTTTACGCATTGCTTTGTGTTCTTCTTGTACTGTCTCCATTCGTGATTCTTATGTCCACATTCTGAACATATTGTTTCCTTCTCAGTACAGTTTCGTGTTAAATGGTCCTCCATCTTGTAGCAGCGGAAACATATTTGGATATTAATATGTTTCTCGCGTTCCATGTTCTCTGGTGGTATTCTAATGTTGAACATGAGCAGTCCTCTATGGTAGATTTCTGTTGCCATCTCTGTTGTTGCACACGCAATTTCGAACACATGTGGTTGGTGGCCAAATTTAATAATCTCGTTTATTTTGATGCCTTCATGATTCTTCTCTATGTACCTCTTCATCTCTTCTTTATCACGGGAACTTACCCTTCCTGCAGATAACACTTCAATTTGCGGTTATATGGGGAGGGATTTTGTGCGTCAGTCAGATTCATTTTAGTATCTACTCCTTCCTGGGACACTAATTTTTCTACGTCTCTTTCCGTGCTTCCAATTACAACGTAGCCATTTGGGATGTCGCTAATTTTAACGAGGGCTACTTTTTGCTGTCCATAGGCTGCTTCGCAAATCTTCCATTTGTCTGGCTTATTTTCCTGGTCAATTGTCCTTAAGGGTAAGGCATTCCAGGCTTCCTCCTTTCCCTATTGGTGGTGCTCCCCCGTCCTCTTGCTAGCCGAGCGCCTAGGCGCCCTTTTCCTTGTTCCTTTCTCCGAAGCCTATGTTTGTTTTCTTCCTTCCTCTCTAAATCTGTAAAAAAGACAGTAAAAAACGTGACCTATCACCTAACAGCATATGGTTCCATATTTACCTACTTACATTAGCGCTTCACGACCACTTTACCTATATAGGCCGAAGCTAATAGGCGTCTCCACAGAATTTCGGGCTCGTAGTTTTGAGGACCCTGTTTCTTCGCGACCCCTATTGGAGCTTCCTTCTGGGGTTCACTATATAGTATATGGTTATTCATGGGATTTATTTTCCGTTAATAAATTAGCCTAAATAGCGTTTCAAAAACCATAACCATAAATTTGTTTGATCGCAGTTGTCGCCTGATACGAGGGGCGGTCAATAAGTTTTGCAATTCGGATATAAGGAAACGAGATATGAGGAAAAGTGTTTTATTATTTTTCAATATAACTACCCTCGACTTTAATGCACTTGCGCCACTTGTCCTTGAGGATTCGAATTCCCGACAACCAGAAATCTCCCGACTGCTGTTCAATCCACTCCTGGACGGCGAGCTGGACATCTTCATCGCCCCCAAACCGGCGTTTACGCAGTGCAGCCTTGAGCTGGCGGAGTAAAAAGTAGTCGCTATGGGCAAGATCTGGACTGTAGGGATGATAGTTGAGCTCCTCGAATCCGCACTCGCGCAGGGCAGCTTGTGCAACTCTGGCCTTGTGGACTTTGACGACGTTGAAGTCGATCATGGGGCGTGAGGTTTCTAGGGACCCAATGGGCAGAGACCTTGGTCATGGCCAAATTGTCGTGGATCATGTTGATAACACTTCCATGTGATATTTCAAGTTCTCGCTTGATTTCTTCGACCTTCACCCATCGATTTTCGAGGATCATCCTCTCCACACGGGCCACATTGTACTCGTTGGTCACGTCTCACTGGCGTCTTGGACGGGGGCCATCTTCAAGGGACTCACGACCATGGCGAAACTCCCTATTCCAGCGAGCAATGGTTGCATAGGAAGGGGTGGTGTCGGTGTACACTGCAACCATGCGTTCGTGGATCTCTTTTGCATTCTTGCCTTCCTTGGTCAAAAATTTGATCACTGCGCGGTGCTTAACCTTCTCAATTGTTGAAAAATTTGTGACTGACGATCTGCGATCAGCTACTGCTTCTTAAATAGACGAGGCAAAGCGTGTGGCTGCAGGTCCTGACTTGTTATAACTTGTCCTAACACCCCCACAAATAGCCATCCTCCTTCCTCTGTTTTGCCCTACCGATTCGCAAAACTTATTGACCGCCCCTCGTAGTTTTTAGGCCTAAGACGAAATCGAAATAAATTTTGAAATAATGAACTGGGTTTTAAGAAAAACAATTAAACAAATATAAATATATTCATACAATCAACGAATGTACAATGAGATAAGTTGGATTAGGTATACAATGTAAAATATGGTAAAATATGATTTACAGTAAGAAGATGCGAAGAGAATTGAAGTACGTTAAATAAATATGAAATAATATGGTGATTATGATGGACTGTGAATTAGGGACTGCAATATGAGAAGTAAATATAATTAGGACCTACTCTCGTATGGTCGTTTGCAAAGAATTGTGAGAGAAAGTGGAATTAAACTAAGTACGATTTGTTTGGAGGTAAATGACTAATTGTAGAAGGAATGATTACCGACCTTTATACGGAGAATGGCGAGAGTCGAATGAGAAAGAATAGTGTGCTATTTGGTTGAGCTGAAAGCGTGTTTGTTTGTTTGTGTGTTAAATTTTAAGAGATGATGTTTGAAACAGTAGTACGTTAAATGAATTGACAAGTAAAATAAATAAATGAATTAATTGTTAATTTGTACATAAAATATGGTTTATTTTACAAAAGTTAAGTAAAATAATTGAACGATTAAATTGACAAAGTTAAGGGATTGCATGATATGAATTTTACATAATAATTGATGTATATATATATATATATATATATATATATATATATATATATATATATATATATATATATATATATATATATATATATATATATATATATATATATATTTATATATATATATATATATATTTAAGTTTCCCAGGAGGTTTTTATTATAGGAATGCCTAGAGGGCATTGCTATAACTATACCCTGCTTTTTAGTGGCTCTGGTTGCAGTGGTGATGGGTTTATGTCTTTTTAGTCTGTGAAATAAGTGGAAGTTAAAGCGTGGAATAAGAAGGAAATTAAGGATGAATTCCTCCTTCAGGGTAGACACAATGCCCACTTGAAACAGAAGAAATTTCTAATCAGTCCAGAGGGTGCATATATTTCTTCTTTCTTCTTATATCGTGAAAAGTTAACGTTAATGAATAGATAACTTGCCCTTGCTTTATTCTCCTTAAGCGTGCTCAAATTCAGTCCGTCAAAGAACGAGGAATCGAATCGAATCTTTGTGTTGAAAGAGAAAGAGAGGGATTCCTGTGGGTGTACAGGAGATTGTTTAGTCGGAGAGGAGCGATTCGGAAATAACTTATGAGGGAATAAGAAGAGATTAGAGGTCGGTGGCTATACACCGATGCGTGGTGTTAATAGAGGTGTTGTATTTCTAAGATTTCTTTTACATGGCCGGGCTGGCAAGAGTGGAGGCAGGCCTGAAAAGTGCCAGCATTCATGGTAACTCGTATACCCGCAGTGCAGTCACGTTATGTGTGTATGGGTGCGTGATAGTCTCAAGCCGCGGGGTACCTGGGTGCCCACGTAGCATTCTGCCTATGAATGTAGGTGTATATGGGGTCTCGAGTTTCCCCAGCTGTCTGGTCACTCGTGTGTGGGTGTAGGTGTTTAGCGGAACGAACCTGTTGTTTTCGTGTAATGTGGACATTCTAATAAACATCGGGGAGCAACAGGCGCGCTTCAGAAAGGAATTCTAGATGCGTTGTGCTTCCCTTTCCCTTGTGTGACTCGCAGCTAGAAGTGTGATTGGTGCGTATGTTAACAGAGGGCTAATAAGGGTCTTGTATAAGTGTATCTGTGGTTTTCGGCTGGCAGGGTAAAATCGGCGCAGCTTCCTGATTAAGTTTTTCGCCTTTGCCTGTGTGATGGTTTGGGGCGTATGGAATCTTAGGAACTTGTTGAATGTAGTTCCTAAGATTTTTGTGTGAGGTATGTAAGTGAGTCTCATTTGATTTGGATAGTCGAGGTCTGTGCTGTGGGAATAGATTTGGATGTTGTGCATGTAGTGATCGCTGGCGCCAAAGAGTGTCACCAATGTCTTCTGAGGGTTTAAAACAATCAGCCACTCATCTTCATACTCTGTCTTTTTTGTGCATGTGGTTTTGGAGGGTTGTGTGTATGGACTGTGTCCAAATGGGACCGGAAGGCGTCGCGGATATCGTTAGTGTCGGTGAGTGTTTGGTTGTTACTAGTGAGGGTGGTCGGCTTTTGTGGCTCCAAGCCGGGCATACCTCGCATGCGCCGGAACAGGAAGGAAGGATTAGCACTACGGGCATCATCCGTGATATGGACTATCTTGCGCCACTGACGATTCTGGTTCCCCTGCACGCAACGAAGGATACGAGCACGTAGAAGAGTACTGTTTTGTTGTCATGGGCCTCCAGTATAGTGATTGTTGTACAGTGTAATGAGGGCTTGAGTGTGTATGGAGAAAGTAAAGTGTTTAATGGGTGTGTATGTTTTTTGTGGTGTGTGTCTTTCCCGTGTAAGTCTAGATGGCTAGGGTTTCTGTTGTTTAAGTTAAGGTTGTGGGGTGTGTTGGCCGTTCGTGTTTTCGTAGTTGTAGAGGGGTATGTGTGAGTATGAGTATTGGTAATGATGTAATAATCACGCATACAAGAATGTGATTTGATAGTACGTGGGGGCCTAGTGCAATGTGGGTGTGGAAACGTTTAGCATGGTCATTGCGAAGGACCACGTCAGGAGACGTGGTTCCCCCGCAGGGAACAAAAAATGTGGGGAAGGCTAGTCTAATGTGTTCGCAGCGAAAACGCTGCAAAGCACCGGCTAGATACTTCCTGCATCATTCGTAGAGTTAGATAATAGTGTGGGGTGGTGAGCACTCAGGTCCCCCACAAAGAATAGTGGTAGGTTATGGTTGGAAAGTGCCTGGAGTGGGACGTCTATGATTAGTTGCAATCGTGGAAGTCTGTAGTGAGTGGACACAATGATGAGGCCAGAGTTCGTGTGTATTTTGCAGGCTAGGAAGGAGTCGTCTTGTGTGTTTATTAGGAAATGGAGTATGGACCGCTTGACCAGTATAGCTGAGCCAAGCTAGGGGAGATAAGGGGTTGCCCATTGCCATACCAAATATTTGTTGGTAAAATTCTCCCCTACTCTCAAATTTGTATATGGAATTCTTCGAAAAACAATATTTACCTAATATCATTGATATCCCCTTGAAGTGGTATAGATATGTTGATGACATTTTAATTATCTTGCCTTTTAATATTGATGTAAATAATTTGCTTTCCAATTTAAATAACCAGGTACCTTCCATAAAATTTACTGTTGAATTAGAGAAAGACAATTGCCTTCCATTCTTAGATGTCTTAATACATAGGGAATCATTTAATTGCAATTTTAGTATTTATAGGAAACCAACCAACAACTTAACCTATGTCCATTTTTATTCAGGCCACCATCTTAATATTATGTTTTTACGTGCGTTGCGCATTGTCAGTCCTCAATATTTGGATCAGGAAATTGAATCTATAAGAAAAATCGGTGCAGACTTGTGTTATCCAGCAAATATACTTGATATTTGTTATAATAAAGCCAAAAAAAAGTTTTATAACGAAAGTACTATTGAGAAGGAAGCGCCCAAGAATATCCTCATTTTACCTTATTTTAATGGCTTTGAAACCGTAAAAACATTGTTAAAAACACTTAATGTAAATCTTGTTTCCTCTTATACAAATACTTTAAAAAGAATGTTAATAAAAAATTGCCCTAATGAAACAAATAACGTAATTTATAAAATCCCTTGTTTGGATTGCCCTTCATTTTATATTGGGCAAACTAGCAAGGATCTGAATGTGCGTATTAAGCAACATAAGTACTCTGTAAGCACTGGGCAAACATCAAATGCCATTTTTATCCATTTGAGTGAAAATTCCCATCGTATTAATTGGAAGGAGAGTTCTGTGATTGCCAAATCAAATGACTTTTTTTCACGAAATCTTTTAGAATCGGCATTTATACAACTGACATCGAATTTTAATCTCAGCCCTGGAATGTATTTTTTGGACCCTTGTATCAAAAGAATGTTTAAGAATGACTTTAAAGATAAAATTTCTGAATTAATGATTACCACATAGAAGTTATTTTAGCTTATTTATATAAAAAAAACCTTTCCTCATATTTTTCTTTTGTCATATTTTCTAGTTATCATGTGTAAATTTTTTTTTTTTTTTTCATATTGCATATGTGATTCCCAAGCATTGCCTCCCCCTTTCTTTTGTAACCCGTAAAAAATATATATATATATTTTTTTTTTAACCCTGACGGCTCATCTTGTTAATAGGTTTTTTCCAGGTATCTGTTAATCCCACCCCTTTTAATCTTTATATCCCATATTTTCATTAATCAGGTGTATAAATATCTTTCTCTTTTCCCCTGTCTTTTAGTCTGCTCAGTAAAGGACCATTAGTCGAAAGGCCTCGCAGTTCTCCGTTGTTTCATTTTCCTCGTGGCTGTAACGTTATTCATAAATTCCTCACGTTCCTTATTTTCGTGATTCAGTTATACATATATATATATATATATATATATATATATATATATATATATATATATATATATATATATATATATATATATATATGAATGTTTCTGCTTCTAGCAAGCCTGATCTTCAGCAGAAAAAGGAGAGAAAGTGTTAAGTGCCTTAAGAACAAAATAAATATAGTATAGTTAGGTGAAACGAAAAGCTCGCCTCTCACTTATTTCATACTTAAGAAACATACATTTGCATATAATTAGATAGAAAGATCGATAGATAATACATAGAAAAATAGATACAAAGTAAATGCTTAGCAGTTCACCAAGTTTACATATTTTCAAAGCTCAACTGTTCTTTGTATTCAACTCTCATCTACTGACCAAATACTGTGTTTCATTTTTCAAAATCTCAATTATATCACAGCAGAAATTGTACCATGTAAGCAGCAAAACATAAACACTGCTGAAACAAACTGACTTTTTTTAAATATTTCTCTTAAAAAAAATGCTTAGGAATTTGTTATAACGATTAAAATCATTTTCTGCCTGACGTCATACGTTTCCGGTGCTCTCACTTTTAAGATAGATTAGGAAAAGTGTATGGCCGCCCACTGGTCGTAAAAATAGCAAATAAACAGGCCATGTTGAAATGTGACCTGGCCTTCTTAGATTAGTATTGGTAGACCCCTTAAAACCTGCGAAAACTCCTCCCGCGTAATATAGGATTGGAAGACTTTCATTAAATTAGTCAATAGCTCCTCCTAAGTATTATCCTATTGGTAAAACACTTTGGAGATGAACCCTATCTCCTCTCATATAAATATTGTATAACCCCTTGTAAGCTGTAGAACAGAGAAACAGTCTGAGTAAATATTGTATTTTGAATAAAGCTAAAAGTCATACAGCTTCTTTTTGCTCTCTGCCACTGCGTCGTACCGGGTTTTCATCGAAGACAGGCAAGCAGACATTTCAGGTGCTGTCGCAACTTATGGCCCCATGAAGCATTACGTCCGGTTGCTATGACCACTTAGGGTTACACACCCTTATTCTACGATCGAACCCATGCAAGAATCATCATTCAACGTTAGGTTGCACCGTATACCAAACTGCCAGGCACTCCTTTCTCACCAAGAAGGATTCCATTGTTCCGACTGCCTGATCACCTTGACTGCGTGCCCCACCTACCGACTGAGAGTCATTGGCGCCATAGCCATAGTTACAAGATCAGAAGTAAGCACATCAACACAAGCACTGAATTTAACTTATATTGGCCAACGTCCTGGGATCTGGACCCATTTTTTGGGCGGGAACAATGAAAATATATATATATTTTTTTTACAAGATAGAAAAATGAGAAGAGCTAAGGGGCGAAAGGTAAAAATGTAAAATAAGTAGATACAAAAAAAAGAGAGCGTCTTTATTTTTAAGTTAAGCAATGTATAACGGTGTGGAACTAGAATCTTTGTTTAACTGAAGCTGATTGTGTTCCATTAATAGAGATTCAATTATGAGAAGGTCAGATTTAGATTTGGATGAAGATAATATTTTAAATTGATTATAATTTATATGAATTTTACATGAATTGGAATGAAATCGGATAACCGAATTTCCCTTACAGACAGATCAATTCTAGTTCAATAACTTAGCCTACGGTGAGCATCGTTGCGAAATTTGAGAAGGCGCTCCGTACATCCAATGTACGTTCTCAAGGAACGTACAACTAGCTAAAACCAACAACATGTCCGGTAAATATCAGGTTACCTAACATATAATAAAAAAAATAGTATAATGAAGCTGAGTACATATCATGTATGGCTCATGCTCTAAACTTGGTAGCAAAGTGTGCTGCGGAAATCTGTCCTGCTGCAGTGTCATTGTTTGCCCTGATACAAAATATGTACTCCTTTCTTGTTGCATCTACTTATCGTTGGAGGAGACATCGTGAGTTACTGAAGCTAATAAAGAAAAGAAGTTGCAAGTTGTCAAAATAATTTCAGACACCCTTTGGTCAGCACGGGCACATGCTGTAGCTGTTCTTAATAGAACTTACAGAAAAAATATCATTGATCTAGAAGAGATTTTCTTATATCAGAATCAGTCAGCTGAAACAAGAGCTGAAGCAAGTGGTCTTAGGGGCGAATTAAAGGGGGTTGGGCGACTGGGGCCTGAACCCCATTAATGACAGGGGGGAAATTCCACACAGTGTGTCGGGCTTGCATCGCTTTTAGAGTCACCACCTCGTGTCTTGAATCACGGTGGACACACGGCGCGTACGCTTGACTCGCTGACCAGTCGGATCGCGCATCCTGACTCACATGCCTGGCCCTTCTGCTCTTTGTCAGCTGGCCTGAGCTGGGCATGTGCTCGCTGGCATCTTTCGCTTTCGGAACTAATTCCAGCATCCTCTCTCTCTCTCCTCGCAACTAGACCAACATCATCTCCGCGTCATCCTCTCTCTGAAACACAGCAGTCCAAAGTAAGTGATTTTTTATTATATATTGTTATGGACATGGGGTGATGTGAGCAGCTGGGCTTTCCATGTGATGCATTAGTTTCCTCTCATTCACAGGGCGTGTACCATAGAGCAAGCCAGCGATATGAAGATCACCTCGTTCTTCAAGACCCAAGTTGCCAAGACGAGTGGTGATTGCGAGCGTGATGTCATTTAGCTGGAGCAACAGCCAAGCAACTTTGACATCAACAACCTGTAGATCCGACAGTGAAACAGAATCGCACAATGAGGAGCAGGAGGGCAAGGAATTTACTTCTCTTTTTTCGCATTGCACACTGACACTCTCAGCAGCTCCAGTGGACGTTGCTAACTTCATTGGGAACAAGGCGGCCAGAGACTCCGAGAAAGTGGCCTTAATCAACCAGACTGCCCCGTCTGTCGAATCGCTACCCTTCATTGAAGAAGGTAGTCATAAGAGACGATTTCAACCAAGCTGGTGCATCACATACCCCTGGCTGAAGTACTCGTTGCTGAACGAGGGTGGATAATGCGTTGCATGTGCGTTGCTCGGTGAAAATACGGGCGGAGTTGGAGACCATATGCTGGGCACCTTGGTGTTAAAGCCAATGTGCAGGTACAAAAAGCCACCGAACTTCTCAGCAGTCACAATAAGCATGGATACCACTCGACAGCAATGGCAAAAAGGGAGAGGTTTGTCGACACTTTGTGAAACCCGACGAGGGCTATCGACACCATGCTACAGGTGAAGAAGAAGGAGCAAATCGAGCCCAACCAGCGCCTGTTCGTTCTGATCATTGAGAGCATCCTCTTCTGCGGACGAAATATGCTGCCTCTCCGCGGGCATCGAGATGACGGTCCATTGGACCTCTCTATTTTGAGTAAAACGAGAGAAGGAGCCTTCAAAGCGCTTCTGCGTTATCGGGCCCAGGGAGGATATACCGACGTCAACCGCCTCTTCACCAGCTTGGCCAGTCGAACCAACTCCACCCTTATTAGCAGAACATCCAGGACGAGCTGATCGATATAACAGGTGGGTGACACTGCAACTTCTGTAAAAAAATAGGTCTCTTATTCCAAAAGTAGAATTCATGATATTTTGACATTATGAGCAGGTGTCACCATAATTATATTTCGCTTTACAGGTAGATTGGTGCTGGAAGAGGTCTTAGCCGGAGTGTCAGGGGTATTCGCAGTGCTAATGGACGAGACCACGGCCTTCTCAGGTAAGGAGCAAGCCACCATTATCCTTCGATACGTCAAAGAGGACATCAAGGAGGACTTTCTCACTTTCGTCCATGCTGAAAACCTCACCGGTGAAGGCCTGACCCAACTGCTCATTCGCATCGTACATGGCCTTGGTTTGGAAATGTCAAACTGTCGGGGCCTCGGTTTCGACGGAGCGAGTGTCACGATGGGGAAGTTCAGAGGTTGAGCCGCCATCATCATTGATTAATACCCCCTCGCCAAACCGATGAACTGCTTTAATCACCGACTGAACCTGGTTCTGACCAGTGCCTGCGATGTGAAAGAAGTGAAACTCCCCCTTCAGACGCTCAACGAAGTCCATAACTTCATTTACTCCAGCAACATGCGGACGCTCCGGTTTTACAAAATCGTGAAGCTTTCCTCACCTAAGCGGAAGAAGTTGGTGCCCTTGTGTCCCACTAGATGGGTTGAGTGTCATGATGCAGTCTTCGTGTTCATCGAGCTTCTGCCTCACATCGCGGTCTTCAAGGAAGAGGAAATGAAGCTGGATCCCAATGATGGCAGCTTACTAGACGCGATTAGGGAACCTCGCTTTCTCATTGGTCGGGTTGTAGCGGAGTCACTTTTGACCCACACACTCGAGCCGAGTAGGACCCTGCAGAAGAAGGACATTGACATGGTATCTGTGTACGCACTGATTCCTGAGATCGAGACTGTTTTCGCCAAGTGCAGAAAGAATGCTGAGGAGCACTTCCATACTGTATTTGCAAAGGCCAAGGGTCTTCTGAGTGGAGTGGACTCAGCTCACGATGACGTCCCTGTTCCCCGAGTCTGTGCACGACAGACACAACGCGCAAATATACCGACCAGGACTGCTGGGGAGAAGATTTGAGGATGATACCATGCCAGTTGCTCTCCGGTTGTAGGAAATTCTCAAGGGCTCAAAAGCAGACGTGGATGCCGTCCGTAATGCCGCAAAGCTCTACGAGAGCGATGTTATGTCAATGGTGCTCCAGCAAGCGGAGGCATATCAGTGGAAAAATTCCGCTCAGGTCTTCGGGACTGTCAAGAATGCGAAAGAATACCCCGAGACCCGTATATTCCGGAACATTGCGAAGCTCCTGAACATGTTAATGACTCTGCCGGTCTCAAATGCAGAGGCCGAACGCTAATTCTCAGCATAGAAACGTCTAAAGACGTACTAAGATTAAAATTTAAAATAAAAAAAAGCCGCCATGTTTAAATTTTTATAAATTTTCTGAACTTCGCCAATTATAATCCATAACCCTATATTTTAAGAACGAGATTTTTGGAAGGTTTGAATAAGATTTTTTCTTTTAGTTCGGTTGTCACCTAAGTAGATTTAATTATTTTATCAAAGTTATTCATAATAATTCCTTTAGAAGAAGAAAAAGAAGAAGAAGAAGAAGAAGAAGAAGAAGAAGAAGAAGAAGAAGAAGAAGAAGAAGAAGAAGATGATGATGAAGATGAAGATGATGAAGATTAAGATGAAGATTAAAATGAAGAAGAAGAAGAAGGAGATGAAGATGAAGAAGAAGATGAAGATGAAGATGAAGAAGAAGATGATGATGAAGAAGAAGAAGAAGTGAAGATGAAGAAGAAGAAAAGGGTGTTCAGGGTGTTAAAATAAAGAGTCTATAAAGGGGATTAAAAAAGGTGGTTAAGATTAGAAAATAAGGCCGTAGGCCACACCCCGCAGAGGTGCCTGTGTAACCAAGCTCTTCCTGTTAAGGAAGAGAACAGCGACTTGTAACTTTAAAAAGGAACTCTAAGCTAAATTTCCCACCTTTCAAAATATCACGTTGCTAAAATATAATTATAGGAGAAGATATATCAAAATAAATTTTCTGAACTTCCCCATTTGTAATTCTTTGGGTTTTAAAAAAATCACAAAATTTCGATACTTATATTTATTTCTGAACTTCACCATTTTGTTTTTTTTTATATTATAAAAGAATTATTAGAAATAACTTTGATGAAAAAAACATAAGTCATAACCAAACTAAGATGAAATTATTATTCAAATACTAAAAAAAATCCCCTTCTTAAATTATAGAGTTAGTGATGATGATGATGATGATGATAAATTTAGAACCAAGGCCTAGTCTAATTTTGACTTATATTGTTTAATTTTAGGCATGTTAAAAGTAGAATGCGGTTAGATTTTAATTACTTCTTACACTTCACAGTAATTCTTTCATCTTAGCTACAAAAAAAGTATAAGCACATATTAAAATACGAGAAAATGAGATTCATTCGCACGATGAACGCCACAGGGCATAACTCGTTCTCGAACGTTTTTAACTGACAAGACAGGTTTAAAACTTGGTTCCCGACTGAAAAGTGTATGTAATTTTACTAATTTATAATAAAATTCAGAGTGATAAACTTTTTTTGGTACGTTTATATAGTTTCATGTAACGTCAGTCTCATATAATGGGACGAATTTAATTGATCGTAAAAGGAAAGTTAAAAATCAGATCAAAATAAAATTAGTTGTTACCAACTCAAATTTGACATTTTTAGTCAAATCGGTCTTTAAAACTGACTTAAAACAGCCGCGGCAAAAGTCTCGAAAAATTGGCGGTGCGACTTTGCTTAGTTTGACTTTTTCAAAACGTTTGAGACTTTCGACTCTGCGATTTCGAAATTCATATTGCGGCAAAATCGCAAAGTCGCGACTCGTTGCCGCAACGCCCAGCTCTGATAATCAAGTGAAATGAACGAACTCCCTGCAATAGATAAAAATGCATTCATTGTATCATATTTATTTTTTATTATTATTCGGTTATTTTGTAGTGTTAAGCTTAAAAAAAACAAAAAACAAATGTGTAATATTCAATTGTGAAATGGTCAGTTGGCTAATTAATACTTATCAATAAATTGGATATTGTTTAAAAATAAATTTTATTTTAACGATTCGCTCCCACATTGATTTGAAGGCCCCGCACAACCTAAAACCACCCCTGAACAATCACCACCATTTCGAGGCGTTTAACAATGCATCTTCAAAACGGAGCGCCTAAAAATCATATGGAGAGCATTCATAAGATCAGCCTAACAATATATATATTGGTTGAAAACACCATGATAAAAAGGAAAGAGAGAAATCAATCTAGACTAAACATCTTAGAAGCCATCATAATCAATGAAGAATAGCTAACCCTCAACACAACACTCAAGCTACAAGTTGAAATCGAACATTAAAATTGTTCTAAAAATTCCATCTTCCTGATTTGCCCGTTCCCTTTGACCTTACTTTCATGCTTGGACTAATAAATACCCCTTCAGAACTTTCCTCATTCTATGGGGAAGTCCGAATATTCGACTCACTTGCATCTGCTGAGTTTTATCGGATTTCACATCTCACTTTGATTAGTAACCGACCTTGAGCAACGCTGACGAAGGAAACAGCCTAACCCAAAAGTCTTTTGTTGAATTTCATTTCACCTTTTAAAAGGAGAGATATATAACATTTTCTCATACGGAAAATTCGCAATTAAAAAAAAAAACACTGCTCCCGTCCATCGACCAGCGTGGGAACCTGGCTCGGATGTTTGCCATTCATTAATTTCGTCTTAACTATGTCAGTCACTTTGAACTGACATAATTAAAGGCTCATGGGGAATCTGGTTTGAGGAGTAGACCACAGTAGAAGCGTGAGTCAAAAATGTTCCCGGAATGGGACTTAGCTGCAGACTTCGAGTTGAAGAGTAAACCTCGCATCCAAGGGACCAGCTAGAATCTTAGAGGCAGGTAACACCCGTCTATATGTATGCTGGAAGCAGTTATGGCGCAAGTACTCGAGAGGGGGGCAAAAGGTAGCGGCAGTTAATTCGGTCGCTACTTCCATCCAAGTCCACTATGAGTCATCCCTTTCGAGGTGCCCATTCGGGACCCATCCCATCCATCCATCATTACCCATCATCCCTGCAGCGTCTGAGCAGGGGACCAACTGAAAAATGGACGGGAGCGTTGACAACAATATTCTCGGAACCCACCAACGAAAACACTCACCTGCTTTACCAATTCTTTTTCACTCATAATACAAGTACACATTTCTTGCAGACAGAAGAGAATAGAACAAGAAATAAAAAATAATAGGACGAAGGGAGACCATGGAGACCCTCACCAAGAGGGTCCCCTTGAGGACTATCCCCGGCACTTGTAAAACTTATCGAAATGCCATCGGGATTCATTGCTATATGTGCAAAGACCTGGGATGTTGACAAGCTCCTACCGGAAGAGGGAGCGAACCTACTGAAGACGATTAACCTAGAAGCGAAGAACCGCCCACGAGTGGCAGCTGGCAGAAGCGTTATCTGCCGCAAAGTGGCGTATTGGGTAGGAGGACACTCGGCCGAGAAAATAAAAGCCGAAATCGAAAAGCAACTTGCATGGGTGAAGGCTCGTGAGGTGATGAAATTTCGCGAAAAGACACATGCGTTCAAAGTAACTTTCACCTCTACTGAAATGGCAAGAAAGGCCGCCACCGAAGGACTCCTAGTATTCTACATGCGGATACCAGGATAAACCATATAACAAGAAAAATTCCATAGCATACATATGTTTTTTTTGTATGGAACAAATTGGAACAGTACACAACCGCGACATGCTCAGAAAAAGAGAAGCTGTGGTCCAGTGAATGCACCACAACCGGACATTGTTATGATAAATGCGAAAACAAACAGAAAAAAATGCTTAAACTCTAAGGACGACCACAAAACTATGACCTTAACTGCCCAAAGAGGAAGGAGATAATTAAAAAGAAGGAAAGAAAGCAGAGAAAAAAGCGAAATAAACTTCGTATGCGAGCGTTGCAAGAAAAAGTGAAGAGATACGACTAACTAGGGCATCCCCTTCAGACGTTCGCATCGCAGACGACCTGAGTGCACGCATACCAATATGCATTACACACGACAATGTAGCAAACGCCGTTAGACCCGGTTGCTACAATGAGGTGCTTAACTCGCCCTTAAGGCGAATGGACTCCGCTCAATAATTATGCCGGCGAACCCAGAATGCTCTAAGGCCTTCAAGGAGTCGATAATGCCAAATTACGAGTTCAGGAATGTCGGATTGAAAATGACTAAAAAATCACCCTATCCGATAGAACCCGAAGAGAAAGAAAAAGGAAAAAAAGAAGATCAAGAAGAGACATAAGGGGAAGATGAAGACAACTCCTCTTCGGAAAGTGACGAGGGCCCATGCACTCGTAACAGGGCAAAGAGCAAATGAAAGACTCCGAGTTCCCATCCGAAGAAAGTAAAGCTTGTAATTGCGCAAACTGTTACACAGGCTAACAAGAAAAAGAAGAACAAGAAGAAGCACCGACAATTTAACACTATATCATGCAGAGAAACGTTTCTAAAATTTTTGAAAAAAACACAAACGGCAGGACGACTAAAATATCTCTCTACGGAAACGTATTTAGGGAAATTGATGCAGATATCATCTTAATTTCGGAAGACGGATCGACACACGTAATTTGGAAATGAAGATCTGGAATAACGAAGTGTTAATTTCAAATTACTCGCAAGAGCGCTACGATGGAGCCGCTATTGCGATTAAGAAAAAGATAAAATGCAAGAATAAGAAATCTTGAAGAATCCTATCTAGCGATTGAGGTCGAACTCGACATTGGAAAATTGGTCCTCGCCGCCGGATACTAACCGCTAAGGAGATACTTTTTACCTCTTCAGTCTCTCACTGGTCTATTTTTCAGAATATTAATGTGGGATCTGAATGCCAGATATCAGGAGTCCGGCTACAGAACCTTTAATGGGATTAGAAGGAGCCTGCACACTTTGCTGGACAGAAACATCGTCCAGCGAATTGGCCCCCACTTCCCCACCTTTGTCAGAGGAAGGAGTGTCACGAAGCCAGACATATGTCTGGCTATTCGTCAGCTGCCGTTCAATTACTACATGGAACCAGTCCAAGTACCGTGTAGTGATCATATAGGGATCCTACTTACCAGCAACAGGAACCGTATACAAGTCCAAGCTGTAGTTAGAAAACTACAAAAAAGCAGACAAGGCACGGTATGCACGTCTCATCGAGGAATATCATCCGCCAAACTTGGATGAGGAAATTCTCGTAGAGATCGAAGAGGCACTCGACGACCTTAACAACCATCTTATTAACGCGGCTATAGCTTGTACCTCTAAATCCGATTATAAGTCCATCTTAACATAAAGATGGACCGAATACATGAAGGAATTATACTGTGAGCTGAAATTACTGTATGAGATCAACTTCAGAAACGCATCAATTAACTCAATAAAACGAAGTGAAGAAATAAAAGAATAGCTCAATCAGTTGATCCTTGAACAACAATGAAGATGTTGGGACGATGCGATCGAAAGCCTCGATAACGATGCATCTCCCAAAGATTTTTGGAACAAGATCAGGAGTCTCAAAGGATCGACTAATAAAAGGAAGAAAATAGAAATAAGGAAAGAAGATGGAACCATCGAGACCGAAGAAAGAAACGTCAAAGCAATATTTCGAAGTTATTGGGAAAAAATCTTCAGAACTGAAGAAGAAGCAAACGAAGATTACAACATAGAGTTCGAAAGTGACATCATAGACGAGCTTAATACACAAATATATAGGACGCATCAACACCATCAGTGGATAGAAAGCGCGATGCAGGCGCAGAAATTACCGAAGAGGAACTACTTGGAGAGCTCCGCTCATTTCATTAAAAGGCCAAGGGTAAATCGCAGCTTACAAAGTTAAACTTCGAAAAGGCACCAGCCAACATAATCGAGAGAATGAGAAGAATTTTTAAGGCCTGTCTAAACACAGGATACTTTCCAGATGCTTATAAAACGCTATGGAAAGGACCCGACGTTGATATATATATATATATATATATATATATATATATATATATATATATATATATATATATATATATATATATATATATATATATATACACATATACCGGCCAATTCCAATCCTGGAATTTGGTGGGAAGCTCTTCAAGAAGATACTCAACTAAAGACTGGTGTCTCACCTGGAAGAGAACTACGTATACAACCCCTACTAGTTTGGGTTAAGAAAAAATCGAATTAGGGAGATGGCGATAAATGTCACCACGGAAAATCTCGACAAAGCCAAAATGAAAGGTAGTTAGGTGAACGATGTTTGTCGGGATGTATCAAAGGCGTTTGATAAGGTGTGGCAAAGAAAGATGCAGTACAAGATCCTACGGCCGGGCCTAAGTGAAAACTTAGAAATAACTCTATGTGATTACGTCATGGAGAGAGCGGCGTATGTCAGTTTAGGGTGCACAGACGGACTGAAGTTTCTGTTAAACGTGGGTCTCCCGCAGGGGGTGGCTGACCTCAGTCTCTACTCGATATACACCCCAGATGTCCCGGCTCCTACGAACCCCACTTGCCTCAACATTCAATGCGCCGATGATTTCAGCCAGATAATCACTTGTCCTTGGTGGATTGCGCCTATGCAAGATCGCATGCAAATGGCAGAAATCAATAGATTAAACATCTACGAGGCACAATGGAAGATTCGAACGAACCAAGAGAAATTCAAATTAGTCCCATTGGGAGGAGTCTACTTTCTGATGTCAGGTTGGGGGATAGACGCTATCCCTACACCACGGAGTGCAATGTCCTCGCAATGAAGATTACTTCATCCAGGTATAAGAAGGACGTCGCTGATAGAATTTCTAAGGCCTCAGCCGCATTCAAAACTTTATACATGTATAGAAATCTCCGTGAGAGCAACAAGAAAAAGATATACAATGCAATTGTAAGATCGACGTTGCTATACCCCGCTCCGGCCCTCTCTTGTGTTTCGAGGAGGCAAAAGAGGAGAGTGAAAGTCGTGCAGAACAAATGCGTGTACTTAATCACGGGTAGATGCATGCGAGAAAGAAGACGCCAAGAAGAAATGCACAGGGAAGCGGGGTTAATTCCCATTAACAAAGTCATAGAAGAACGGCCAAGGAATATGCAAGAACTGGTTAATCGAGAATTAAATGACGAAATCACTCAAATGATTAACCAGAGCAGAAGAGCTAGAAGTCGGGTCAGATTTCCAAGCTCCGCTAGCCTAGTGGCTGGTGGAGACGAAGTGCCGTTCTACGTTTGAAAAAGTGTTGAATTATCGATAAATAAGACATCAAAACCAATTAAGATAAAATAATTCTGAACTGTGAGCAAATCACCGATCCCAACTGAAATATACCAATTAAGACTCATTTAAATCAAAAAGGACAAGAAGAAAGAAGACTAGAGGAAAGAAGAAACAAAGAACACAAAATCACACACACACTACAAAATAAACAAAAACAAAGAAAACTAAGCACTAAAGTAAAAATATTTATAAAAAAAACGACAGCAAATGCACATTTAACATACAAAGCATATTAAGATTTTTAAGATAAATGGCTTAAACGCGATTATAATAAAACTATAATCATAACAACCGGATAATTTGCAATGCAAGAAAATTACTGAAAACGATAAACCTGATCACCAGGCGCCTTGCATCCCTTTGCAGCACCTTTTCACCACTTTTATTTCTCCTATCAATCCACACATCCCTTTTCCCCCTATACAAATACACACCTTACATTAATTGGTAACTCATTCTATGGGATCAATGATCGTGGATCGTAGATCGTGATTGGATCCTGGATCAAAATCTGAGCTTTCATCATGTCTGGTCGCGGCAAAGGAGGTATAGTCAAGGAAAGATATGAACACGCCTCCGCCAGAAAAATTTTGCTCGTGCGACGGGAATTTATTTCCGCACAAGCAGAAGAAAAGAACCAAGCAAGGAAAGGAGAAACGCTACCCGAAGAAGCCTCCCTAGAAAACAAGCGCATCTCCGCCTGCACCATCAAAGGGGGGGGGGCGACGAAACTTACAAGGCAGACTGTTATGGAGGTAATCTATGGAATACTTAATATCACCCTTATCAGGCGGATAGACACCCCAAACGGTTAAGCCACGATTTGTCACTCCTTGGAACATGTCTTGCGGCTCGTATCCGAAGAGGCCAAGAAGACTCTTCAAGAAATCAAGCTGGAAGCGTCTATACCGCAGGAAATCCTCGTTGCCAAACAATTATCTTCCGGTGGCTTTGACCCGTTCTTCACGGATAATACTTATGAACAAATTTAGGATGGGCTGTCAAGGCATCAAAAATGGGCAAGAATAACAAAAGTCGAGAAGTTCGGAAAAGGAAACGGCATGGTCAAACTGGTTTTCGCAAACATCGAGATGGCGTAAAGGGCCAAGAAGGGGGGCCTCCTAGGCTTTTACCTTCGCCTGGCCCCGGAGCAGATTGCAGCAGAGGAGTTCGTACACCTCGAATGCTGCTTAAAATGCTTGGCCGTCGAGGAGCATCCAACAAAGGAGGGCAAGGCGATTGACATCACTTGTTTCAACTGTTCCTTCCTATTCCAGCCATGGTTGGAAGGAGTGCACGACGGAGAGGCCCAAGTGCATCAACTGCGGAGGGGAACACAGGGACTTGGCCATGAGGTGTCCTGTCCGCAAAGAAGCGACCCAGGCGAAAAAAAGCAAGAGAAACAAGTAAAGGGGGCAAGGGAGAGGTCATACGTCGAAGCAGCGGCACCGAAGAACATCGCAGCCACGGCATCGAAGCTGGTGATGCCAAGCCAGAGTAGAGAAATAATGGGCATGGTCATTTTTGTCCCCTTGGCAAACCTGGCACACACTGGAGAATTTGCAGAGAAGTTAAATCGACTCCTGCATAAGAACGGGACAAATAAGAAGCTGTGGTTTCCGTCTGACCCCACCCTGCAAGAAGTTCTTTATTTCGAGTTCTTTATCAAGGAATAACAGAAGTATTGAAAATTGTAATATTTCTAAGGATCATAGAGAGGAGAGGGAACGCCCACAAAAAAGAAAAAACCCAATCAAAATTAATTCATATGAAATGGAAACCTTAGGAGGAGCGAAGATAAATACAAACTAAGATCATTAAATCAGGTAAATTCAAAAGACTAAAGGTCGACAAGAGGATTAAAATACCGCCTAGGCAATTAAGGAGGGAGAAAAGTCTTAATGAGAGATTGACCTCAGAGGTCAGGATCTAAAAACCAAGGTAGAATAAGTACAAATGTTCTAAAGACTTGACTCAAATGGAAATAAATACAGACAAAAACATAAGTCTACATAGATGCACATAAAATAAAATTAAATTGTTTATTAAGATTAATATAAATATTTAGTCTCAAATTAAAAGTTTCAACAGTACATTGTGAATATAATTTAAAAATTAACCATCAAGTTTATATAAGCCAGGACTTAAATTAAAATTTGTGAATTTACTAATAAAGGTTGATTCAATGATATTTCGGGAAATTCTATCGTTATTATGACAGATGATTTTAACAGAATTCCAATCAATATTGTGATTAAGATATGACATATGAACATAAAATGAGCTGCTTTCTTCGCCACGACGGACATTTTATTTATGCTGAGAAATTTGTTTTTTTAAACATTTACCTGATTGGCCAAAGTAATATGGAGAGCAATCGATACATTTTACGCAATATACATTACCATTAGGGAAAGGGGCGTTCTTGACTAATAGTTTAGAGATGGTATTATTATAGTTAAATACTACACAAGTGCCTAGAGATTTTAAAATGTGAGGGAGAGAAACAAAGGATGGAATAAAAGGAAGTACAAGAGTATTCTTGTTATCAAAAGGCGTGCGAGGTTCAAAACTATAAAAAGACTTTTTAGCTAACTGAAGGCATTATTTATCAATGAAATGAAAAGGATAGCAAAGTTTATGGTCGATGTCCAAAATCTTTAGAAACTTCAGAGTCAAAAAATTCAAGACTAACTACACGCAGTGCACGGAGAAACATTGAAATAAAAATAGATCTTTTGACTTTAATATGGTGAGAGGAGTAAAAGTGAATATAAGAAAAAGAATTAGTTGGTTTCCGATAGAGAGAGAATTTGAAACCAGAAGGCGTGCGGTGTATTAATAAATCAAGGAAAGGAATACTTCCATTCTTTTGCATTTCAAGGGTAAATTTGATTGAAGGTACAGGGGAATTAAGTTTGTTCAAAAAAGAAAATTATTTTCAGAATTGGGCGACAAGCAAAGGATATCATCAATTTAGCGAAACCAAATTATAAGAAAATCTACAATAAAGGGGAGAAAAACCGTTTCGAAAAATTCCATATATAAGTTAGATAAAACGGGGGATAAACAATTACCCATAGCGAAAGAATTTACTATTGAAAGTAAATGCACAGTCTTTGGTAAAGAGGGAGATTAATTCTAAGAATAAATTAGGGGGTATAGGTAATTCAACGTCACACAATTTATATATATATATATATATATATATATATATATATATATATATATATATATATATATATATATATATATATATATATATATATATATGATGTTGTTTCTTCTAGCGAGGATAATTTAATCTTAAGGATGAATTCAAGGACAGGAACAAAGAGGTATTCCGAATACCAAGAATACTAATTCTTTAATGACGATGTTTCAGGTTCCAAGCCTATCTTCAGGTCTAACAAAGTGAGATAAAAGTTTAAATATAACATATTAATTACGTATTAGCCGAAAGGAAAATCAAATTAGTTTGCCTGCTCATTATGTAAATGTCAGAGTTGTGAAATAACGAGTTAAAATTGCTTAACAACTGTACTCAAGTAACTTTGTTATAATTTTTACTGCTTAAAAAGTATTCCATAATTTGAGTACTTTTACTTCTACTTGCGTATTTTTCTTATGTTACTTTTACTTCATTACATTTAAAAAAATAGAAGTATTCGTTACTTCTCAGTCAATTTTGGCCAATCACAGACGTAGAATCAAAAGTCAGACGATGAAAAGATCTCAAATGTGTACTATGGTTTGAACCAATCATAAGCACTTGTTCATGTTTGGGCCAATCACATGAATCCTTTCATACCCGATCGACAATTCGTTTGTCTCTCCTGCTTTCCCGCCTGAGAGAGGGTGTTAGTTAATTAAATTATTCCTCATTGCCCTACACCCCTAGCGTTCTGCCGCGCCATTACTGGATTATCATGAATTCTACTCCTACCATTGAAAATAAAAATAGTGCCGATTCCCACCCATGGCCATACTTTGAAAATCAGTTACTTGTGAAGCTGAAGGAAAAATATGTCGGTAATTAATTTCTTTGTATATATTTTTTTTTTACCTAATAATTAGTTTAATTAGCCAGACTCTTATATTTTGGAATTCTGTTAAACTGGATCAGTTTGTAGAGTTAATTTTACTTTTCATATAAACTAGACTTTCTGATCAATAGAGAGATATTTACAGCTTGATTGTTAAGTCTAGTTTAACTGAATTCCACTGTATAAGGATCAGTACAGCGGGTATAAAAGGGTTTACTGTACAGTATACTGAATAGTGTCTAAGGTAATGGGTACTTTACTATTTGCCGCTACTATTAAATTTTACTACTTGATTATTTCATGAATAAGAACTGTATTACTTTTACTTAAGTACATTTAAGTTTGGGGACTTTTACTTTTACTTTGAGTAAAATTTTGTCAGGGTAACAATACTTTTTCTTGGGTATCAAAGCTGGGTACTTTTTACAACTCTGGAAATGGGTGAGGGGGAATTGGGAAGAAAAGTGGCAGAGTAACCTATCAGGTGAACTGCCAGACAGACTCAATTGAATAAGTTGAGGAGGGGACGAAATAAGAAAACGCGGTGGGAGGAGGGGTAGTTAAACTAGGAGGAGCAGGACAGTAGATGTGTCGTTATTAATGAAAGGTTTTAATATTTGAACCCATATTATCCCAAGCTGTGAAATATTTGTCAAAAATATGTGAAATTTTTATTGGTACATTCATCTGGTCAACATTACTCCACACAAAATATTTATGAAAATACCTTAAGTGTAAATAACTTTTTAAAGGGGTCTACCCAGGTAGACATTGGGCTAATGAGGTAACAAAATAACTGAAAAAATCAACTTTTTATAATAACTGTAAACCTTACTCTCTTACTAAATAATATTGCAAAAAACTGCAAACATTAACAAAATATTCCTTTTGAAAGTTAAATAGTGTATATGCAATTTATAACTGATGTATAAAAATGAAATATACTTTTTATAAAATGCATTAGGTACTCGTGAAATTTTTGAAAGCTCAAAAATAAATGTAAAGTCTTTTTACATTCACGGCATTGTATTTTAGCACTTTTTGCATACAGTACATTTTCTTGGCATAATACTTTCTGGATACTGTCCACGGCTATCCAATCTAACACTGTCAAGTACTCTTGGGCTTGGACCAGGCCTGTTCAAACTTAAACATGACGGCGGTAAGAAAGACTTCTTCGTCATAGAAATCACTAAGTTTCACCTAAAATCTTTTTGTGGTGTCTTCCGACCGGTAATTATATTGCAAAGAAGCCAGGTATAAACTAAGGAAATATTTAATGCATTGATTATACGAGGGGCGGTCAATAAGTTTTGCAATTGGGATATAAGGAAACGAGATATGAGGAAAAGTGTTTTATTATTTTTCAATATAACTACCCTCGACTTCAATGCACTTGTGCCACTTGTCCCTGAGGCTTCGAATTCCCGACAACCAGAAATCTCCCGACTGCTGTTCAATCCACTCCTGGACTGCAAGCTGGACATCTTCATCGTCCCCAAACCGGCGTTTACGCAGTGCAGCCTTGAGCTGGCGGAATAAAAAGTAGTCTCTAAGGACCAGCTCTGGAATGTAAGGGGGATGGTTGAGCCCTTCGAATCCGCACTCGCACAGGGCAGCTTGTGCAACTCTGGCCTTGTGGACAGGGGCATTGTCGTGGAGGAGCAGGACACCACGTGTCAACTTGCCGCGCCGCTTCTGACGGATACACTTCTTCAACCCAGCCAGTTCCTCGGCGTAATATTGGCCTGTGATGGTCCTTCCACTAGGCGCATAGTCCACCATCAACATGCCATCAGAATAACAGAGATGGTGGCCATGATCTTTCCGGCTGAGGGTTGGGTCCGGAACTTGATGGGGGTCGGAGATCCCCTGTGCTTCCAGGCTATGCTTTCGAGCTTGGTCTCGGGATCCCAGTGATTGTCCCACGTTTCATCACCTGTCACTATGCGTGACTCGAATCCAGCCGGGTTTGGGTTGTACAGGAGCAGCAGCTCTTCTGAACTTTGACGACGTTGAAGTCGATCATGGGGCGTGAGATTTCGTGATGTTTCTAGAGACCCAACGGGCAGAGACCTTGGCCATGGCTAAATTGTCGTGGATGATGCTGATAACACTTCCATGTGATATTCCAAGTTCTCGCTCGATTTCTTCGACCTTCACCCGTCGATCTTTGAGGATCATCCTCTCCACACGGGCCACATTGTCCTCGTTGGTCACGTCTGACGGGCGTCCTGGAAGGGGTTCATCTTCAAGCGACTCACAACCATGGTGGAACTCCCTATTTCAGCGAGCAATTATTGCATAGGAAGGGGAGGTGTCGGTGTACACTGCAACGATGCGTTCATGGATTTCTTTTACATTCTTGCCTTCCTTGGTCACAAATTTGATCACTGCGCGGTGCTCAACCTTCTCCATTGTTGACAAATTTGTGACTGACGATTTGCGATCAGCTACTGCTTCTTAAATAGACGAGGCAGGAGCATGCGGCTGCAGGTCCTGACTTGTCATAACTTGTCCTAACACCCCCACAAACAGCCATCCCCCTTCCTCTGTTTTGCCCTATCGATTCACAAAACTTATTAACCGCCCCTCGTATATCAATGGACAGTGCATTTTTACACAAATGCGTGGAGAAAATCTGAAAGTCCTCTGTCTAATAAATCCACGCCATCCATGCCACTGTTGTATAACTTAATAGCTCTTGGTTGGTTTACTTCCTGTTCTCCTTTTCCTTTAACTCTTCTCTTAATCTTACCTAATGATTCTACTGCAAGTACATTACTGCAAAGTGTAACTACTGCATTCTCATTCCATTTAACAATCTCCATGTCCCCGTCCGAGCGAAAATCATAACTGCCTCTATCCTCTTTTTTCGTGACTTTTGAGATTTTATAGTGCACTTTTTCAAACGATTTTCTCGTATTCTTTCAGTAGCTTTAAAGTTTTTCTTTTTTAGTCGAACAAATAAGTCGTACGAGATGAAGTAATTGTCCAGAAATATAGGATGCTTTCGTGAGTTTTGAATCACTTCTAAAAGTTCCAGTACAACGCGCGACCCTAACGGTCACTCCTCAACATTTTAAGTTTTTCCTTCGTATATTATGATGTAATATAGTGTTCCATCAGAACCACATAATAAACATAATTTTTCGCTGATTCGAATTGGCTTTTGTCTAATAAAATGCTTACATGAATTTCTTCCAAAATACGGCACCATCGATTCGTCAATATCTGTTAAACACCGAACTTCACCAATTTTTCATTTATGACATCGTATAAAGGTTTTACTTTTGCCATTTGACAACTTTTCATTGTCAGCTGCATGTACATGCTTTTTTATAGTTTGAAATTTGTTTCTTGACATGGTATCTACAAAAGCTTTAGATTCTAAATCGTCCGATTTGCTCCAGTAATTCTTTTTTGATTTTCGTATATTGTATCCTGACAGCAACACAAGCCCCCAAAAGTTATAAAAATCTTTGATGATGCTAAATGCTGGATCATTTTTATCACGGTTTGCATACTTATTTGTCTTATAGCTATTGTGATTGGTTTAATGACAAAACTTGCCTAGATAGCAGCCATTAAACCTTGCTATATGAATTTAAAGATAAAAAATGACTTGAAACAGAAAACATGATGAAGGATAACTATTTCAACCGGGAAGGTTTCAAAATCACTGACTCAAATTTAATAAGATTTATTGAACAACAAATAATGGAATATGACTAATTTGAATTCGATAATAGGGTTAATGAATATAATGCGTATATTTATATATATATATATATATATATATATATATATATATATATATATATATATATATATATATATATATATATATATTGAATTCATGGAAATGGTCGATGATTATAATGTTAAGAGGAATAAGCTACGAGTATATAAGGTGGTTATTATAGTGAATAAGATATAAAATATGGGGAATTATATAAAATATAGTATAGTATAGTACTGCCACGACGTTTTTGAAGTTATAATTCAGGAGAACTGGAATTCCAAGGAAGGAATTACACTTTGAATATTTTTAGAATATTTTTAGACCTTTGTATACACTGATGATTAATTAGGGAGCTAATTCTGACTGACCTTGATTTTGATTTGATTTGATGTAGAAAGAGATGAAAAGTGTAGTAGTTAATGATAGTGTTGAAGGAGATTGTAGTTTTGCCCTGGAGCAGAGGGCATCACAGGCATACTACTCTTTTTCGGTTTACAATGGTTTCCTCCATTTGGTTGGAACAGCGTCAGCTGACCTTCCTGTAGCGTTAAGCTACTTTTCCTTTTTTTATTTATTTATTTATCTTAAATTTTATATATAATCTGTGTAAATAATTTTTCTCTTTATAAAATTTTTCCTCCGTCAGTTTGAAGAGGGCATTCAAGCCTTTCAATTATATTTTTGCTAACTCGTAGCCTTGGTATTCTTTGTTTATCTTGCTTTGTTTGGTGATATTGAATTATCGCCAATGGGGGAATTACTCCCCATTTATTCTTCTTGCTTTGCTTTCTTCTTTTTATTTATTGTTTGGGCACTACGCCTCTTTTGTTTGTTATTATTTGGTTTTCTTTTTCTTTATACTAGTTGTCTGGGCACTACGCCTCTTTTGTTTATTATTGTTATTGTTTAGTTTAATCTTGTGACATTTGTGGGCACTACGCCTCTTTTGTTTAATTTTAGATTCTTTCTTGGGGGGGGGGGGGGCACTTCGCCTCTTTTTTATTCAATTTAGGTTTTTGGAGTCTAGGTTGTTGGGCACTTCGCCTCTTTTTCTTTGTTATTCGATTTGGAATATTATTCTTGAGTGGAGTTTGTTGAGTTTTAAAAAACGGTTGTCTTGTGGACTGTTTTTTTGCGTCCTAAATGAAAGATTTGCTCGCTAACTGAACAGGGCTACTTGGTTTTCACGGGAGCACGTTCTTCCACTGGGGAATAGTGCTCTCCTCGTAGCCCGTCCAATAGCTTGCTGCGGTATCTCGAGGCCCGCATCTATTTGCGGGAGAATCTCGCTTTCTACCTTTTCCCAGGTCTTTCTCCCTAGCCTTTGAAGGACTATATTCAGTGGCTCAAGTCCTGCTCTTGCGTGCAGTTCCGTCTGCCGAATATAGTCTAGCCTCCTTGCGCCGGTTATAAGCAGGGTAGCCTTGTTCTGAACTCTCTGCATGTGTTTGAGAGAGGTTGAACTGGCCGCCTGCATAACCACCGCAGGGTACACCAGCACTGGTCGCACCAGAATGTTGTAGAGTTTGCTGATGTTTTTTGAGCTGAGATCTTTGAACCTATAAAGTTTCCCAAGTTCTCTTCTGGCTAGGGAGACACGGCTGTTAATGTGCGCCTTGTACCCCGTTGAGGTAAGGCGCAGACCCAGTACTTTACCCTCGTTCGAGTACGGGTAAAGCTCGTCTCTGACGATGACGTCGTCTCTTTTCCGGCGGTTCATAGGGAGGATTTGGAACTTACGGCGGTTTGTTTTTATCTTCCACATTCTTTCCAAACGATTAATGTTTTCGATTTCGGTAGCTGTCTCCCTTGCTTGAACTCCAGCGTTCCTATAGGAACCGGGGATGATTTGAGTGATGTCGTCTACAAACTGCAGATACATCACATCCTCCCCAACTGGAGCAGGTAAGTCCAACGTGTACACAAGGTACAGCAGCGGACTCAGACAGCTACCTTGTGGAACCCCCGCCTCTAGTTCAAACTTGGGTCCTCTGTTGCCCTCGATTGAGATACGGGCTGTTCTTTCCATGATGTAATCACAGAGGACCCTTTCCAGGACCGGGTTTAGCTGGAGGCCTAAGATCTTGTATTGCAGACCTCTCAGCCAAACCTTGTCGAAGGCCTTTTGCACGTCGTGCAACACCACAACCACATCTACAGCTTTGCAGCGGGCTAGCTTTTCGGTGAGGAGGGCAAGGGCTGTATCAGTCCCCCTCCTCCTGCGAAACCCGTGCTGCTGAGGGTTGTGAGCTTCCAGCTCGGACAGCTGATCTTGTAGCCTATTGGCTAGAAGCTTTTCGTAGATTTTACCTACAAACTCTAGGAGGGATATTGGCCTATAGTCCACCAGTTGATCTGGGGGTTTGTTCCCTTTAGGGATAAAAATGATTTTGGCCATTTTTAGCCCGTCGGGGAAGTAGCCCGTATTCAGGGAAGCGTTGAAGATGTTAGTGATTCCCTGAATGATCTGCCGAGGGGCATGCACCAGATTGTTCTTAGTGATGCTCGTCCAGCCTGGTGCCTTTTTCTTAAAGGTTTTTAAGACTTCCATGACCTCTACCGTTGTTATTGGTCGGCCATGGTCCACCATTTCCCTCCTTTCGTCAACGTAGGCTTGTGGGTGCGTACGATGTATGATCTGATTGAGTTCCTCAATCAGATGGTCTTCGAACTCCTGGTCAAATTCCGCATCGTCCCCTGGTGTTATAGAGAAGATTTCCTTCCAGAACGTGCGGAATCTTTCCTCCAGTACCGCCGGATCCTCCAAGTAGTCATCGCCCTCCTTGATGCGGGTCTTTCCTCTACTTGGGAGTCCTTTCAGTTTTTTTACTAGTCGCCAGAATTTGTCGGGGGCCATCTCGCTGTCCAACCCGGCTATTAGGCTGTTCCAGATTTCAGCCTGTTGTAGGTTAATAGCCTGTTTTAGTTCGTCGCGTAGGCGACGGAGCAGCGAGCTTTGCTCCCGATTTGTACCTGTTCTTCTTATTTCCTCGTACACCTCCCGGTGCTCCCTAGCGATCTCCTTCATCTCTTCGGTCCAACGTGGTTGTGGAAGAGTTCTGTACCCTGTCAAGGGTACGCACTCGCGGTCAGCCTCAATGATGAGGGCTGTTATCCTTTCCAGTTCCCCGTCGATCTCCTCTAATGTGGCTTCACTTAGATCGGCTGGTTCGTAAACGCCTAGGATTTCACCGTAGCGTTCCCAGTCGGCCGAGGCGTAGCTCTTGCGGAGAGGGACCGGAATCTGGATCGGAGCGAGTGAGATGGTGGTGAGGATCGCTATATGGTCGCTGGGTACTGCTGGTCCTGGCTCGCTATAGTAATTGAACGGGAAGCCACCACTTGTCATGATTATGTCGGGCTTGGTTGCTGCCCGAGAGGTTATATAGGTCGGAAAATCTGGTCCTATCCTCTGGATGTTTTTACGTCTCATAATCATTTCCAAGTTGTGGCCTCTGTTATTTGTATTACCATAGCCAGCCGTTTGGCATCTGGCGTTGAGATCTCCCCCAAGAAACACCATCCTGCCGTGACCAAACAAGGTGTAGAAGTTATTGAGGGGCAGGTACGCTCTGCGAGGGGGTTGATACGCCGCCGCGATCACGAGGTTGCCCACTAATGTGGGCATCTCAATCGCCACGAATGACTCGTCCAGTTCTGGAAGGTGCCTGAACCAGAGATTCTTTTTGATTGCAATCGCGGCGCCGTCGAACCTCTCCTGAGCATGGTTTTTAGTAGTCACTCTGTAGCCCGGTATCTTTATTTGGTACGATGTTGTGTCGATACCGTGCTCTGAAATCAATATGATGTCGGGGTCTAGCACACGGAATATGTTTCCATACGCCGTTGCTTTTCCCTCCCATCCATTGACATTGAGTGTCACTATTTTCAACCGGTTGTTCGGGTTTTCCATACTCTTTTCTGGCTTCTAGTGTTTCTTTGTATAGGGACGTTTTCTCCCGTTCCTCTTCTTTTTGAATTCTGACGTGGGCAGTTCTTCCAGTGTGTCCCTGTAGAGGGTGATGTTATGGTTATTGAGGGCCTCTTCGACGACCTCTTCATCACACTGGGCATCAAAGTCCCACTTGTAGAACTTCTTTTTGATACCAACTAGTATCCTGTTGGTATCGTAGTCCTTTGGGAAGGGGTGTTGCTCGGATGCATAAATCCTCAGATTTAACTCATCCGCGTCTAGGACCTTCTTATTCGTTCTCTTTTTCTTTCCGGCTTTCTTGACGCTCGAACTGGCATCACTGTCTGAAGACTCCGTAGACTCAGAGTCATCGGAGCTCTCCTTAACCGTCCTGTTGTCGATCTTAGACCTGACAGCAGCTTCTCTCTCTTTTTTTGCTTCCACTCTTGGGTCCGGCCTTTTGGTTTTCTCCTGTGGCTTGTTCTCCTTGTTGTTTGCTGGTTGCACCTCCTTGGTTACCATCTGCAGTTGGAGGACGTCTCCTGAAGGGGGGTCGTCCGGGAACCACATCTGGTTCAGGCCATTCTTCGCCAGCATCTGGTTTAGCTCCTTAGCGAAGCAACCAGGCTGGGTCAGGTTTCTAACGTGTGCATATAAGATACACGTCAAAATTTTAGTTGATTCCTCGTTTTGTAGCTTTAGGTATGTCTTATTGACAGTTGCAGCAGGCTGAGCTGATTTGGCGACTTGGGCGTACGAGGTGTGCGCTTTCCTAGTCTCCGCTTCTTGGCTATTTCTGTTTAATTTTAATAATTTCTTTTTTCTTTGGACAGGCCATAGCCATTTTCCGATGCCTTTGTCCACAGTTAATACATCTCTCCCGGGGGCTCTGGCAGCTCTTACAGTGATGGCCTGGTTCGCTGCATCTAGAGCATAGCTCCTCGGGCGCTTTACAATCTTTGGTTGTGTGTGCCTCCATTTTGTAGCAGCGGAAGCAGAACTGAACCGAGTGGAATTCCTCCCTCTCGATCTGCTCCCCGCTGACTTTGGCATTAAAAAGCAGGAGCCCAGACTCCTTTGCCTTCCTTGCCATGGATGTCTCCCCCAAAATTATTTTAAAGACATGAGAATAATCCGTATTGTCTCTCTTATTTTTGAACTTTATGATATCTATCACTTTAGCCCAAGAGTGGTTTTTGAGGATTTCTTCCTTAATCTCCTCCCTGGAATGTTCCCCTATCCACGGGTCCAGTTTCCGGCAGATCACACTCCTGTGTGATTGGATCTGCGGGGGGATAGCAGGTGTTAGGCCAAGCTCCCGAAGGACCTCAATGGCAGCTTTTTTAGTTAAAGATTCTATGTCTTTTTCCGTCTCACAGACGGCGACATAGCCCACGGGGACTTCCAGAAGTCTCACCATGGCAATCTTTAATTTTCCGTAGACGGCTTCGAAGACCGTCTCTCTGGCGGGTCTGCTATGACCCCTCATGGTGCGCAGAGGCACCCGGGGGAGTTGGTTCTGTGCCATTTTGCACTGGCCCCAAGGGGCGATGAACCACTGTGGGGTAGCTCCTGCTTCTGGGTTCTTAATGCGCTTGCCAACTATTTAAAATGGGTAGTTTGTCCAGAATAAACAAATCTTCAAAGGTTGTTAAGAGCTTTACTTTTTTTGGAGGGGGGGCATCCCCCCCACCACCACCGTTGCAAGCGAACCTCCATGAACGTGAACTGCTGGATGAAGGGATGAAATGAATGTGGGTGAACCCGGGGAGGCCCCTCAAACGGTTGGTTGTGACGCACTTAATGATGGGTGGTGATTGAATCAACTACCACCACCCGAGGGATGCCGCCCCGTCCGGGGTTTGGTTATCGATGCTGCTTCCAACTTACACAGGGACGGTTGTATGTCCCCCTGTGGTCTAGGCCGGAAACTACCCTCAGAGATTAGAGCGAACTCTTCCCCGAAGCTTTCAGCATCGTCTCGTAACCGGGCTACCACTGACGCCGAGTTCTGCAGTGGGCTAGTCCACAAACCTGCTTTCCTGGGCGCCCCCAATTATGCCTATCACACGAACGGCATAGTTGGGACGTGGCAAAATGAAATACAGTTCAGTTCACTTCAGCTCCCCAACCCCGGCAGGGGGGGGGGGGAATGCGTGGTCGAATTAGCCCGACATTCTTGGGCTCGTAGTGCTCTCTTTTAAAAAAAGTATTTCTCTTATATTCCCCGTAGGGAAACGTGAATAAATTCACGTAAAAAGCCTCGTTGCTTTATCACCGAAAAACGTTCTCAGAGTTAGGTGAAATGTGAAAATTTTCTTTCCCGTCCGACTGATCTTGTCTGGAGTGCTTCTGAGATAAAAGTGTTCGTTACAATGCGCTCCGGACTCGGGAAACGGGAGAGTCTATTCGGATTGGTTAATTTCGAATTGGGTTATACAAAAGTTTTGATTGGTTGGTGGTTGGGAGGAGTCGTACTTTGATTTTGAGGCAACAGTATTGGTATCAAAGGTCGTACAAAAATGGATTTTGGGCGATATGCATAATTTTATTAGACTGGAAATTGCCAACTGCCCCTTTAAGAACTTTGTAGGAGCTTGCAAATATGTCAGTTGCTACAATAGTCCCCTCCAAGAGATTTATCCAACCCGTTACAAAAAATATTACGCTAATCCAGATATCTCCGAGGCCTTCTGACAGTGCGATCAGACCGTGTGATGATTCCGGTGTGCTGGGAATGGCACAAAATGCGGGCTAGGCACTGTGATTGGCAAGAGTGGACGGATTGATGGTGATCCGTTTGGGTGACCTCTCCGAGCTGGCGTCTGGCGATAGCATGACGCTCTGTGCCTTGCTTGCTGGTTGCGGGGTGACCAGAGGTAGGGGGGGGGGGGTAGTCTCCTGACTGGACAGCTCTGACGACGAGGTTTCCTGCAACAAAAGAGGAGGCGGCAGCAATCAGGAAGGAGATGGAGATATGGGCGAGTTAGAGGAGATTGGGTTTGAGGTTAGATGGATATGAGGTAAGGGAATCACTGGACCATTATTAGAGATAGTAGAAGAGGAAAATGAGGATGCGTCGGAGGCAACGCTGATGGGGGCTCCTAGAGAAGGATGAGCCAATTCCGCAGCTCAGGCAATAGCCTCTTTGGTGCGAGAGAAAGAATCGCACGCTTCAGCAGACCATTCAAGATGAGAGTTCTTTGTGGTCTTGCTGAGCAGAGAGTTGATAGGTTGAATGACCTTGGCACAATTAGGTATGAGTCTTTGGTAGAAAATTAACCATGCCACAGAAACGCCTAAGTTGCTTGCGTGATGTGGGCCGAGAAAAGTTGCGCATCACGGTAACTTTATCTTCGAGTGGGCTAATCCCTGTACTTGAGACATGGTGACCTAAGAAGGAGAGTTGGGAGACACAAAAAGACACTTGAAAGTGTTGAGTACGATGCTGTACTCTTCAGTCAAGCGAAAAACTGACGAAGGTAAGACAGATGCTCCTCTAAAGACGAAGATGCTAGCAGGAGGTCGTCTATGTAGCAGAAGACGAAAGGCCAATCTCTCAGAACCTGATCCATAGAACGTTGAAAGTTCTCACCACTGTTACGAAGATCATAAGGCATCCTGTTCATGACGAAGGAGCCAAATGGTGTGGTGATAACCGTCTTTGGGATGTCATCTGAATGAATAGGGATCTGGTTAAAAGAACGTACCAGATCCAGTCGAGAAAAGATCGAACAACCGAAAAGAGTAGAATTGAAATCGGACAGATAAGGCAGAGGATATCTATCTGGGATAGTACAAGCATTTAGCCGCCTGTAATCACCTACAGCTCTGTACTCACCGGGGGTAGATTTGGGTACAATGTGAAGCAGAGAGGCACAAGGAAAAGTAGAGTGGCTAGCTATGCCAGCTTCCACCATGAAAATCAACTCCTGCTTCATTAAGGCGAGTTTATCTGGTGCTAATCGACGGGGGCAGGAAAATTCAGGCCCTCCAGTCTTCTCTATCCGGTAACCCACATTGTGTTTAATATGCCTGTCTTTAGAGGATGGTATGCTAATTGCAGGAAATTCCTGTAGAAGGCGCTGAAACTGTGGATTGGCTGAATGAAACTGGATAGAGAGAAGAGAACTCTGTGACGGGAAAAATGAACCCGAAACTGTGAGCATTGTAGTGCGATCGATACGCTTGCGGTTACGAGAGTCGACCAAAAGGTCGTGGGCAGAGAGAAAATCTAGGCCCAGAATAGGAACGTCGACCTCGGCAACAATAAAGGTCCATCAAAAAACTCTACGGAGACCGAGAGCCAACTGAAGGATGTCCCTTCCATAAGTCCTTATATCCGAGGAATTATCGGCTTTAAGGACAAGATCAAAGGAGGAACAAGCTTTATCATCCAATGACGTTGGAATAACACTACATTGAGCACCAGTGTCAACTAAATATGAGAAACCAGAGAATGGGTCATAAATGCAAAATGGTGGATCAACCTGAGATGAAGGAACGGCAGAGGTGATAGACCCATTGATCACTTGCATTTTCAGTTTAAAGTAGAATTGGAATCATTAGATGAGAAGATTGAGGTTGGAATGGAGCATCAGATTGAAAAAGAGTGAATTGGTTGTTGAGAGGATGAAAGTCGTGGATAAGCGTAAAAGAAGGAGGTACTGGTAGGACATATATGAAAGGCTGTAAGCACTTTACGGCTTGTGCACCATATTTGTTGTGATACCAGCACCAATTAGTTGGTTGAATGAAAGTAACACTAGGAGTAGTACGACAGTGAGAAGGACGAAATAGTGAAGAACGAGCAAGTGATTGAGAATAGGATGAGTGGTAATATTGGCAAGGCTGTATACAGTGTACGGCGTTACCACCAAACTTTTCATTGTACCAGCAGAGACTCTTTGGTTGAGATTGGGGAAGATTAGGTGGAGAGGGATATGTAGAAGGAGGATGAGTAAATGAATGCCGCGCCTCACCTCTTGTGCTGAAATGTCCTCGTTGGTTCGTCTTCGAGAGGACGAACGGCGCCCGTCGCTCCGTCCACCCTTGTGACCGTTCAGTCGCTCGGTCCCACATTGGAGTTTTAGTTTTTGCAGCTCTCCCTCTATCCTCTCCAAAGCGGCAGCCAAGTCCGGTGATGAATGTAAAAATGAGGCATTACACGGATCCGGCCTATTGCCAGAAGGCGTCGTTGGTAACCGAACCTGCGAAATAGATGAATTATAGGGTGGAATGGGACATTGTGGGACAGTTCCCCAGTTTACGTAAGGATTGAGATATATTATCTCTGCTGCTTTGGAGATTTCATCCACGCTCTTGTGCTCACCAATCATGATGAGGGGACTAATGTGGTCAGGGATCCCCGTTAGGAGCGAGTCGAAAAGCAATGACGAAGCGCCCTTCGCCCTGATTAATTCTTTGAGATGCTCAAGAAATCGCGTGGGACGCCTATCACCCATTTGTTGAGTATTTAGCAGTTCCCTTAAGTCTTCAACCTGGGATCTCCCAAATTCAAGCTTGAAGGCTTGCCTCAACTCCCCCCATGCACCGTGTCTCCCACTTTGTAACAAAATTCCCCGAAACAAAGCAAAGATACCTATTAGGACTTTTTGCGTGATGGTTATTATGCGCTTCAGATCGGTTATGGCTTGATGTGCCATCAGAAACTCGCATATTTCGAACCACGTGATCGGATCGGTCGCATCGAAAGCGGGAAGATTGATTGATGTGCGGTAGGTGCTTCGGGCGCTGACATCCTGGTTTATAGCTGCTGGATGACTAACTGCCACAGGTGACGCACATGTGGTCGTGAAAGTTGAGGAGGCTTGGCTCTCTACTGTGGTCGAGGCAGTTGAGGTAAAAGTCGTGGCTTGACTATTCATGGCTAAGGGATGTGTGTCTTTGAAACTTCTGGTTAAGAAAAAAAAATGAGAAGGTTGAAGTAAGAAGAAAACAAACTTACAGCGAAAACGAAAGAAGGGTGGTAGGCTTAAGCCGAGTCGGAGTCACGGAGAGAGAGAGAGAGAGAGAGAGAGAGAGAGAGAGAGAGAGAGAGAGAGAGAGAGAGAGTAACCAAGAGTAACAAGGAAAAGAGGTACTCTAGTAGATCTTACGATCCATTCAAAGAGGGTACCTTTAAGTGAATACTTGAGCAGGCGCAGTCCTTTAAAGGGTCAGATTGACGCTCTAGAAGAGCACTCACGCCACGCTTTAAGTCTCCAAAGGTTATTTTTTAGGACTTTGTCTAGTCTCGACTTGAACTGTTCAACAACTTCCACTGGAAATGCCTTCCAATGGCCGCAGATGCTATATGTGAAAGATTTCCCTTACATATCACGCTGGTAACGCTTCAGTTCAAGTTTGTAGCCGTGATTTCTTGTTCTGCTCTGGCTAAGCTGGAAAATATCCATGTAGTCTACAATGTCAGAGCCTTGAAGTATTTTAAACACTTTGATAAGCTGACCACGCAGTATCCGGGTCTCCAGCGAGAACAAGTCTAATTCAGTCATCTATCTTCATAACGCTTGTGTCTGATACAGGGAATCAGTTTGGTCGCCCTGGCTTGCACACGTTCTAATCTTCCGATATCCTTTTGAAGCTTGGATTCCAATATTGTACCGCATACTCCAGGTGCGGATGGACAAGGGAGTTATACAAACACAGTACAATCTCCTTGTTCCGATATCCAAACTGTCGCTTTATATAACCTAGCATCCTTTGGGGTTTCTTCTTCGCCTCAATACACTGCCTCGAGAACTTGAGATCACTAGTTATAGATACACCCAAGTCCTTCTTAGTGTCGGTGGATTCAAGAGCAGTGCCCTTAAGGATATACTGAGTTTGGGGTTTTCGGTGGCCGATATGCATCACTTTGCATTTGTTGACGTTAAAAGGCATTTGCCACGTTTCTGACCACTCCGCAATTTTCCGAAGATTATCGTGAAGGCGGGCAGTATTTCCTTCCTTTGCGACATTCATACCAAGCTTGGTATCATCGGCAAATTTAGAAATCTTCGCAATCATGTCACCATCCATGTCGTTGACGTAGATGATGAACAGAAATTGTCCTAGGACATAACCTTGAGGAACTCCGCTAATAACGGGCACCCACTCAGAAGCCTGTCTATTCAACATCACTCGTTGCCTTCTGCCACTTAGCCAGTTCTCTATCCAACTTGCTACATTTCAGTCTATGTCCAGCGCACGCACTTTCCGGAGGCGGCGGTGGTGTAGTACCTTATCGAAGGCTTTTTGAAAGTCTAAGTAGATAACATCCACCGCTTTATCCCGGTCGTGTTCACTGTAAACGAAGTGGAAGAATTCCACAAGATTCGTGAGGCATGACCGTTGCCATCGGAAACCGTGCTGAGAACTCCTCAATCGCAATTTGGACTCCAAATATGACGTCATTTTGTCCACCATGATGCTTTCCATGAGTTTACCGACTATTTAGGTTAAGCTAATAGGTTAATAGTTCGACACTGGCTAGGGTCTCCTTTCTTGAAGATAGGAGTCACCTCCGCTTCACGCCAGTCTCTAGAAACGCTTCTGGTCTGGATTAACATGTTGAAGATTGTGCTCAGATGTCGTGACACTTGATCGCGCACTTCTTTCAACACTTTAGGTAGAAACCCGTCCGGGCCAGGAGACTTATTCGTCTTTAGATCAGTGATCTTTTTTTCTATTTCTCCTAGGGTGAAGTCCATTTCTTCCAGCTTTTCCCCCAGTAAAAATCCGTGGGCTGGGGGATGGGACCACACTCTTCAGTAAACACTGAAGAGAAATAGTCGTTGAAGAGGTTAGCATTTTCTGCATCTGAGTGTTTTAATGCCCCCTCCTTATTCACTAAAGGGCCAATCATGTGATGGATTAGTTTACGGCTGCTTACATAACAAAAGAAATCCTTGAGATTCTTCTTGCAAATTCTCGCCACTCGGAGCTCTTTGGCACGTTTTGCCGCCCTTATGCTGGACTTCACTCTTCCAGCTAGCCTACGGTACTCGTCAAATTTAGCATAAACTTTGACTGCCGGTACACCGTTCTTTTCTCCCTCAGCAGTTGACCAATTTTTCGATTAAACCACTTTGGTTGGACAGAAGACCGACGAAGGCTTTTCAAAGGGATGGATTGTGATTGAAGACTCATGAATGTAGTTTTAAATCTATTCCACGAATCTTCAACATTCTCGTACACTTCTAGCCTCGCATCAGTCAATCCAGCACGAAGACCTGCAAAGTCTGCTCTTCTCAAATCAAGTTTCCTCGATTTACCAGTCGCAGACTCTACCTTGAGGCCCTTAACTATAAATCTGACTAGTCGCTAGTCGGTGATCACTGCCACCGATCTCTTCGTCTACATAGAGATCCTCCACGATGTCATCCTCAGAGGTGAAAACCAAGTCGAGGGTATTATTGCCTCTCGTCGGCTCTCTCACCCATTGAGTCAGGAACTCGTTGTTCGAAGACTCCAGGATCAGTGCGTTCTCGCCACAGGGTTTTCCGGTTTCCCAGTCAACTTGGGTGTTGAAGTCTCCCATGACGATACACACTCTGTCTTGAACAAGTTCACCCAGCAGCCAGAACAGCTCCCTGTCCTTTTCAACGAGTTGGGCAGGGGGTCTATAAACCAGCAGGGTCCTGTATCTGGCAGGACCTATCTCTAGGTCTACACCTAGCAGCTTGTGGTCGGATATAATGTTGCAGTTCGTCGTTTTAAATGTATCCCTAACATATAACATCACACCGCCACCCTCTCTGTCTCGCCTATCTTTTAGAAAGAGTTGGTGGCCAGGAATCATGAATTCTCCCTCAAAATCTCGGTTCAAGGTATTTACCCATGACTCCATTATGGCCACTATCTCGGGTTCTTCCGTCGCTACAAGGCCACGAAGTTCAAAACAAACTTGTTTCTGATTGACTTTGCATTGAACAGAAGAGCTTTCAGGGAGGGAGAGAGAGAGAGAAAGAGAGAGAGAAATAGAGAGAGAGAGAGAAATAGAGAGAGAGAGAAAGAGAGAGAGAGAGAAAAAGAGAGAGAGGAAGAGAGAGAGAGAGATACAATGAGTTACAATGAAAGTAAGCACCTTAACAGACCTTTCGATCCATGCCGAGAAGATGCTTGTTTGCCTATTCTATTATATATACAAAAAAAAATCTAGAAGTTGGAGACAAAAGGACAGTAAAGTTGAAGTCTCTCCCCACCCTCCTCTCCCACCCACCACGCGGGTACGGAAAACCGAAAAGAGACCTGATTCAGTTGAAATATAGAGCTCAACCAGGAATTTTGATAGTAAAGATTCTGAAATATTTATCAACAAGTACTATTTAATAGTTAATAGTCCTTATAACTTTGGGTGTTACTATCACTAGCGACCTCAAGTTCTCGAAACAGTGCATCGAGGCAGAGAAGAAAGCCCAAAGGATGTGAGGCTACATAAAGCGCAAGTTTGGATACCGTAACAAGGAGATAGTACTTTGTCTGTACAACTCCCTCGTTCGGCCGCACCTGGAGTATGCCGTACAATTTTGGAGTCCATCGTTTCGAAAGGACATCGCAAGGTTGGAACGCGTACAAGCTAGGGCAACCAAACTGATTCCCTCTATCCGACATAAAAGTTATGAGGATGGACTAGGGGAATTAGATCTGTTCTCGCTGGAAACCCGTAGACTGCGTGGTCAGCTCATCGAAGTTTTCAAAATACTTCGAGGGTTCGACAATGTTGACTACCGGGATATTTTCCCACTCAGTGAGAACAGAACGCGCAATCACGGCTTCAAACTTGAACTGAAGCGTTACAACCGCAATATGTGGGGAAATTTTTTCACGTACAGTATCTGCGGTAAGTGGAACGCACTTCCAGCGAAAGTTGTCAACAGTGAATCTGTTGACCAGTTCAAGTCAAGACTAGACAAAGTCTTGAAAAGTGGCCGTTTAGGGACGCAAAACAATTTAGCAGTCATGAGCCTGCTCGATTGCTAGTCCAAAGGTACCCTCTTTGAATGGACCGTAAGGTCTCCTAGGGTACTTACTTTCCTTGTTACTCTTTTTAAATGTGTTAACGGTGGGACTAGAGACAACCTCTTCCGACAACTGATTCCATACATTTACAATTTTATACGAAAAAGAATTTCCACACACATTAAGTCTGTACTTCTTTAGAACGAACTTCATGCTCTTATTACGTGTAATATTTCTATTGAATTCAAACCAGATGGAGTAGTCCACATTTTCGATTCCATTTAAGATTTTATATACTTCAATTAGTTGACCTCTTATACGTCTTGTTTATAATTTGTAAAGGTTTAACTTTTCCAACCGTGTATCATAACTGTATTTTCTTAATGATGGTATCATTTTCGTAGCCTTAGCTTGCACTCTTTCTAATCTTTCTATATCCTTTCTGAGGGAGGGCGACCATACCTGGACACAATATTCTAGTTGTGGTCTTACTAAGGCATTGTACAAGTTAATTAATACGGTCTTGTTTTTATAGCTGATCTGTCTCTTAATGTAACCGAGTATCTTTCGCGCTTTTTTTTCTACGTCGACACAGTGTTGTGTGAACTTGAGGTTATTTGACACACAAACACCAAGATCTTTTTCGTTTTTTGTTTCTGTTTTTGTTTTATCAAGGAGTTTGTATTCTGCCTTCAGATTTTTGGGGCCAACATGCACCACTTTGCATTTTTCAAGGAAGTTTCCATTTTTTAGACCATTCGGTTATGTGGTCAATGTCTTTTTAAAAATGTACTGTATCTTGCTCGGTAATTATACTTTTACCCAGTTTACAATCGTCAGCGAATTTAGAGATTTTAGAGATCAATCCCACGTCTATGTCATTTGCATAAATAATAAAGAGCAAGGGTCCTAGGACCGATCCCTGAGGAACGCCACTACTAACAGGTATCCATTCAGATTCTTCTTCATTGATCACGACCCTCTGTTTACGATTACTAAGCTAGTCTTCAATCCAATTTGCTATTTTACCTCGTATTCCTAGAGCTCTAACTTTAGACATTAATATCCTGTGTGGCACCTTGTCGAAGGGCTTTTGAAAGTGCAGATGCAGAATGTCGACAGATCTCTCACTATCACGAATTGTGTTAATGTAGTGGAAGAACTCTAATAAATTTGTAAGACAAGATCTGTGTTTCCTAAATCCGTGTTGCGTTTTTCTTAGTAATTTATTGGTTTTTAAATGGCTTACTATTTTTTCTGCAATAATACTCTCGAGCATTTTGACAATTATTGATGTTAGACTTATAGGTCGATAATTGCATGCCAGATCTTTAAGTCCTTTTTTAAATATTGGCGTTACATTGGCTAATTTCCAATCTTGAGGGACAGTACTGGTTTCAAGTGATAAGTTAAAAATGTATGTTATTTGGTCCACTACTGTATCTTTTACTTTTTTGATTACTCTTAACACTATCTTATCGGGTCCTGGGGATTTTAATTTATTCATTTTATCTATTCGTATTTGTACATCGTTGCTCGTGCATTTCAACATTTATAGTGGGTCATTGCCTAAGTACTCATTATATGGTATGATATTTTGATTTGAGGTCTCGTTGTTGAAAACTGATGCGAAATACTCGTTTAGTGCATGGCTATATCTTTATCTCTAACTTGTAAATTATTGTGACGATCATTGATTGGGCCAATACTGTTTTTTTTTATTGGTTTTCTACTATTAACTAAGGCAAAAAATTCTTTGGGATTTTCTTTACAGTTTAAAGCTACTCTCATTTCCTCGTTACTCTTTGATCCTTTAATTCCAGCTTTTACTTTCCTGAGATCAATATATTTCTTCTTATTCGCTTCTGACCTGTTTAATTTGATCATCTTATAAGCCTCGTTTCTTTTATTTATGTCTCCTTTGATTTCATTTGTAACCATTTAGGATTTTGACTTTTTCCACTTGTTCTGACTGCTAGAGGAATGAATTGAGATTGTTTCATTAAAAGGTTGTTTTTAAATTCATCCCATGCTTTATTTATGTCTCTACCAGTTATTTTATAATTTTTGAGACTTTTTTTTAAAATTTATGAAATTAGCCTTTCGGAAGTCTAATTTTGTAATACTTCTTACAATTCTTTTGTGAGGTTAATTTAATTCAAATTCTACAAGCTAGGGCAACCAAACTGATTCCCTCTATCCGACATAAAAGTTATGAGGATAGACTAAGGGAGTTAGATCTGTTTTCGCTGGAAACCCGTAGACTGCGTGGTCAGCTCATCGAAGTTTTCAAAATACTTCGAGGGTTCGACAATGTTGACTACCGGGATATTTTCACACCGAGTGAGAACAGAACGCGCAATCACGGCTTCAAGCTTGAACTGAAGCGTTACAACCGCAATCTATGTGAAAACTTTTTCACGTACAGTATCTGCGGTAAGTGGAACGCACTTCCAGTGGAAGTTGTCAACAGTGAATCTGTTGACCAGTTCAAGTCAAGACTAGACAAAGTCTTGTAAAGTGGCCGTTTAGGGACGCAAAACAATTGAGCAGCCATGTGCCCGCTCGATTGCTAGTCCAAAGGTACCCTCTTTGAATGGACCGTAAGGTCTCCTAGGGTACTTACTTTCCTTGTTACTCCTTGTTACTTATATATAAGAGTACTCCTCCTCCTTTCTTATAAAATTCTATCTATGTGAAATTATTTGTAGCCTTGCAAATGAAATTCACTGATATTCTGTGGATCCACGTCTCGGTGATACCTATTATATCATATTTTTTAATGCTACTAACACTTTGAATTCTGATCATTTGTTCCTGATTGATCTGGCATTAAATAAGATGGCTTTGAGTAAAGTTATCCGTTTACTTCTAATGCTGCACCGAAGTCGTTTCCCGAATTTTCTTGGGTTTCTGAGGAGATACTAGGTTGTTCTAGAAGTTCTATCAAGTTTAGATGGAGCAATTCTCCGTATTCCTTTTTTCCTTTTAGGCTAAAATGCGTTCCACCATGGTTGAAGTATGCCTCTTTTTGGATAAATTTCTGCCAAAAGTCAATGAATTTAACATTTTCTTTTTCACATATCTTCTTTACGCGATCGTAAATGCTAATTGGTCGACTTAACGCTTCTCTATTTGAATTTAATCTCGGTAGTAAGCCGATTACCATGCCTCTTTTAGTCGTCTTAGATTTTATTTTTTTGACGAGTGTAGTATAGTCCTCAACTATCTCTTCAGTTCCGGCATAATTATTTTTATAAAAGACATCATTACTTCCAACATTGGCTATTACTGAACACTTTTGATTTTTTAAAGTTAGGTTGTCTCTCTCTTGGGTTATCTTCTTGATGTTAGCTCCAGGATAACACCTAAATTTAGAATTTTTCGCACCGAAGTATTCAATCTGATTTCTGATTAAGGAGTCTACAAATAAATAAGTATCTTCTTCTTTTAATTCTGAAAACCTATTTTTCAGTTCAATGGGTGTATTCGTGTTTGGTTTGGGTCTAAATTTTCGGTTGTTAGTAACTGCGATGAAGTCCTCTTCTCTAACGTTATTATGTTCAATTTAGTATTCTAAAAGCACTACAGATTGTTCTAATTTCACCACTTTTTGATCGACGCGTGTTATTTGATTTTTCATTAAATCGTTCTTTTATTTCTCGTGTTTTACAGCCATTTTACAAAAAAGGCAGATACTTTGGGCTGTAATTTGTTCAAAGTATTGCTCGGGGAAATCTATGATTCACTTTATTGTCTTGCATTTAAAGCAAAACGCTTTTAATCTTTGGGCTTCAGGCATTTTTTTTTGCGTCTTAATAGGTCTATTGTAAATTGAAATTAATATAAAGTAGATTCACTTACCGAGATCTATTGGTTTTAAACAATATGGGTGGATAGAATTAGCGTATACAACGTAAAATTAACTTAATTTTCAATCAGTGATAAATAATTCGTAACTGTGTACGAAGAATGCAATACCTATATAAGTATAATTTTGCAAAAATAGTTAATTATGTGAATATTTTAGAAGATGATTGTAAAGCAGTTATTAATGGTTTTCCGAGTTGCATACAAAAATGACGCCGGGTAGATAAGTTAAATCGAACCAACCAATTCGCTGATTAGCTGAATTATCCGAGGAAGAAAATAAGCTATTTACTGATTGGCTGAAAACTTCTGACATCACATTTTGAGGAGAACTCTGATTGGTCTTTTTATTCTCTTCGCTGATTAGATGAAGTCACTGCGAATACCTAATGTGAGACTAGGCTATTCTAACTCACAAGCCTAGATTAATAATCTTGAACTTTTATTTATTAATATAGTAACTAATATAGTAATTATTTAAACGAATTGGAGCGCGCAAGTTCAAAACCCACAACCAAGATGGCTGACGATATAAACAAAAGTCCGTCTCCGAATTCAGAGAACCAGACTCACGATTAATCACAATTTATCTAAAAATTCACCACTATTCAAACACAATTCAAAAATTATAATCTGATCGAAGATAAACCCCAAGGACAACCATTAGAAAAAACACACTATTCAATATGAATATCGATAAATAGCAAACACTTTATGAATCAAGTAGAGGGAGCGGCATTGTAGCACATCCGACTGAGACAACGGCTGAAAGACAAGAGAGAGAGAGAGAGAGAGTGTTACAAGGGGTTACAAGGAATGTAAGTACATCAAGAGACCATTCGGTCCATTTCAATGGAAGTACCTATAATTTTATCCTAAATTCTAACTATATACAATACTAAAGATAAGGAATAGGATAGTAAAGATGAAGTCTATCCCCACCCACCTCTCCCACCCGTTTCCAGGCTTAGAAAAGTGAAAATATATACCTGGCAGTGTTGAAAATAGACAAGTCCAGGAAATTTTAAAAGGAAAGCAAGAAATACTAATATATACAAAAACAAAAATCTGACTAATCGTAATGATCTTATTTTAGAACATGCTCTTTTTTCTTTTTCTTTGTGTTAAAACATGCAATTATTTTTTTGTTCAATTCTTATTTAAAAAAAAACAACAAAAACTTTCTACTGTCTTATTGGACACTGCTAGTACCGCTTGCAGATGCAAAGCTTTTTGTCAGATAATTTGAAAAATAATTATTCATATATATATATATATATATATATATATATATATATATATATATATATATATATATGAATATGTACCACGGAAGGAAACTGAATAAAAAGCAGGTGGAGTTATAGTACTTTCGTCTATTCCACATTTTCAAACTCAATGGTAAGAAAAAATAAGACACCATTGAGTTTGAAAATGTCGAATAGACGAAAGTACTAACTCCAATCTGCTTTTTATTTAGTTTCCTTCCGTGGTACATATTCATATTTATAGTTATCACGTGCTAACTTTCGTGATATTTCCCATATATATATAGATATATATATATATATATATATATATATATATATATATATATATATATATATATATATATATATATATATATATATATCCAAGATTATTTGTATTACTAAAACATTACAGAAACGCATTTACATTTTATATAGATGCAGAATCAAATTAAAAACCGTAATAGTTATTATGTCTTACTAATGTAAACTTATAACATGTTTTTTTTTCGTTTCTTTTATTAACATACAATGTCTTGTCCTTTTTATCTAAAGTTTACCATTATTTTGTCCAGTCTAGTTTTAAAAGTGTCAACTGAACAGCTTAGTATATATTAGATATATTCAATCAAACATTGATAAAGCATTTTATTTAAATTTCTAATATGTCCTTTATTCTTTAGTTTCCTTTCTGAACATCCAATTTGAAAGAATTGAAAAGAAATCCCGTGAAACAATAATTTATTAGAAATGTTAGACCTAAACATATTTACAATAGATTGTTAATTTATCTAAAAAAATATTAATGAAGACATTTTACTAATATTTAATATGATCATGCGTTTTATCTTTTCAACATACAATGTCATGTCACTTAATATCTAACATTTCTTAAAACTTTGCCCAGTCTAACATTAAATGTTTCAACTGAGCCACTGGAAACCACATCTTCGGGTAACTGATTCCAGATATTTACAATTTTGTATGCAAAAGAGTTTCCGCATAAACTTGTTCGAAAATGCTTCGGCATTATTTTCATTCCGTTATTTCTTGTATTAAATGTGTTGAATTCGAACCAAGTATTATAGTCTATGTTATCTATTCCTTTCAAGATTTTGAACATTTCTACTAATTGGCCCCTCAATCGTCTTGTTTCGAAGCTGAATAAGTTTAACCTTTCTAATCTTGTTGCATAATTATGATTTCGTAGTTCTGGAATGAATTTTGTGGCTCTTGCTTGTACCTTATCTAATCTTTCAATATCTTTTCTTAAGTATGGTGTCCAGACCTGAGAACAGTATTCCAATTGTGGCCTTACCAATGCATTGTACATATTCAAGATTGTAGTTTTATTTTTGTATGTGAATTGGCGTTTTATAGATCTGAGAAGCCTTAGTGCTTTCTTTTCAACTTCAATGCACTGAGGAGTAAACTTAAGATCATTTGAGATATACACTCCAAGATCCTTTTCATTTTCAGTTACTGTAATCTTTTTATCGAAAAGTTTATATTCTACTCTTGGATTTTTATAACCGATATGCATTACTTTACACTTATTAAGATTTAAGGGAAGTTTCCATTCTGCCGACCAATCTCTTTTTGAAATTCAAAGACATCCTGTTCAGTTATTATTCCTTTTCATAATTTGCAATCATCTGCGAACTTAGAAATTTTTGGTAGCAAGTCATCGTCTATATCATTAACATACATAATAAAAAGCAAAGGTCCAAAGACAGAACCTTGTGGAACACCACTACTAACAGGAAACCCATTCTGACGCTTGTCCGTTAATAACTACTCATTGTTTACGATCAGTGAGCCAGTTTTCGATCCATTTTGCTATTTCTCCCCTTATTTCCAAGGCTCTTACTTTACACATCGACTTCTTATGCGGTAATTTATCAAATGCCTTTTGAAAATCTAAATACAAAATATCAATTGATCTGTTGTTGTCATACTCGGTGTTTATATAGTGAAAAAATCTAATAAATTTGTGAGGCAAGACCTCTTTCTCCTGAAGCTATGCAGGGAATCGTTTAATAATTTATTCTTCTTTAAATACTCAACTATTTTATCAGCAATACAGGTTTTAAGGAATTTTTTAACTATGGAGTTTAGGCTTATTGGGCAATAATTACTAGCTGTCTCTTTACATCCATTTTTAAATATTAGTGTTACATTGGCCAACTTCCAATCTTGGGGAACGATTCCACTCTCTAACGATAAATTAAAATCCGCGTTAGATGTTCAGCTACTTGATCTTTGATTTCTTTTAAAACTCTGGGAGATATATTATCTGCTCCCGGAGATTTGTATTTATTCATCTTCTCAATAAGTTTTCTTGTAGTGTTCACGGTGCATTTAACCGATTCAAGCGGTTTAGTGATAGCGTTCTTGATAGTTGCCATGAGATTATTAATCATGCTCTCTTTTGTAAAAACTGATGCAAAATATTCATTTAAAGTATTAGCTACATCAATATCATTAAACTGCAAAATATCATATTTATCTTTGATTGGGCCAATTCTGTTTTTTTATCGGTTTTCTGCTATTTACTAAAGCAAAAAAAAAACTCCATTGGATTTTTTTTTTGCTATTTAGAGCTACTCGTATCTCTTCATTTCGTTTGGCTCTTTTGGTTTCAGCTTTAACTTTTCTTCTCAATTCTAGATAATGATATCTGTTTTCTATGTTACTGTTAGATTTTAGCATTCTGTACGCTTTATCTCTATCTCTAATGAGTTTCTTAATTTCGGCAGATAACCATTTAGGTGCAATGACATTTTTAGTGCTACAAACTTTCAATGGTATGAATTGAGATTGCTTATTTAGAAGATTGTTTTTAAATACACGCTATGCTTCATTGATTTCTTCGTTATTTACGGTATAATTGCTCAAGCTCTTTCTTAGACCAGCAAAATTAGCTCTTTTGAAATTTAGTTTAGTGATGTTGACATTTATTCTAACATGTGGGATAAAAATTTCAAATTCAATTAGGTTATGATCACTATTTCCAATTCTGTCGCCCACAATTAAAGTTAAAATTAATTCATCGTCTGATGTTAACACTAAATCCAATATATTTTCACCTCTTGTTGGTTCTTTCACCCACTGAGTCAGGAAATTTATTATCCAAAAAGTTCCTTAAGTTTATTTGTAACAATTCTCCGTATGTTTTCTTTCCTTTGCGGAGAGGTGGATCCCATCTTGAGAATACATGTCATGGTTGTGCATGGATAAAAGCCAGAAGTCAATAAATTTAGCGTTTTCTTTTTTGCAAAGATCTTTCAAACTTTGGTTAATACCAATAGCTCGACTTAGATTTCCATAGTTCTCATATATTCTGGAGAGTACTCCAACAATAATTCCATTATCCGTTTTCTATTTAATTGTTTTTATCATTTCCGTGTAGTCTTTCATTATGCTTTCTGAACCTTGGTAGTTGATTCCGTTAAAAACGTCGTTGCTCCCAACATTCACTATAATTGGACACTTTTTGCTCTTTATCTCGTAATTACTTATTTCCTCTGTTGCGCGGTTGATCTTTACCCTTGGATAGCAGCGAAATTTGCGTTTTTTGCTGTTCCAACTTCCGAAGTGATCTATTTGATTTCGAATTATTGAATCACCAACTAAATAAGTTTCTTTTTCTTCTTCCTTGGACAGTATTTCAAATCTATTTGGGGTTGGGATTACTGATTCTTCTCGTATAATAGGTTTAGATGGACGTTTATTTCTAACTGTAATAAATTGTTCCTTTTCTCCTATGTTTATTTTGTCAATTTTGTTAGTGAGTAGTGCTACTTCTTGTTCTAATTTAACAATTTTTTGATCTACTCTAGCTATTCTGGTTTCGTCTTCTGTTTGACATTTGCACTTTTTTTAATTCGAGGGCGTTGATATGGTTTTTCATTTGGCTTACTACAGACATCCACTTTGCTTTTTCATGTTTTTCTTGCATCATACAAAATTCGCACACACTTCTTGACGTAATATTTTCAAAAGATTGTTCAGGGAAATCTATTATCCATCTCGTACTTTTGCATTTAAAGTAACAGTACTTTAACTTCGGAGCTACTGGCATCTTCGTTAATTCGTAAATATATTCACTTATCTTCAACTTCACTATATTACACTTACGTTTGAGCGCACTTATTTACACTTTAGGAAATAGTCGACTTCCAACACTATTTTACACTAATGAAATTTGATAACTTAATATACAATACAGTTTATGCACTTGTATAGATTAATCGTAAAATAGAAATACTGTTTTGAGCAGATATTTTACAAAATAAAATATGAGTGACAAATTAATCAATTGATGAAAAACACGAGTTAAATAGGTAAGACGTTAAAATGAAAATATGTTTATTGGAATTCAGACGATCAAGCGCCTCCCGGATTAATTCTGGCTGGCTAATTGGTTAATAGCCTCAGAACTACGATAAGAGTCAAGAGAGTGGTCCCACGTGCACACGGGCAAGAGGCAAAACCAAACGAAATCAAACAAAACCCTAAATAATATTATGCGCAAAGTCCTGCAAACTCAGAAAAATCTTAGCAAATTACATATACCTTAAGACACTAAATGAAAATGGGAGGCAGGAAGATATAATTAAACCAAAGCACTACTTGGGTGAAAGCAAGATTTAGCTGTTAATTATTTTCAATAAAGATCGGAAATTCTTGCGAATAATGAGAAATCTTAAAAAAATAAATACCTATTGAGAGAGTAATTAACACGCGAGAAAAGTAAAAACAACAAAAAGAGAGAAATATAAAAGAAATACTCACTGTTTTCGTTTGAAGGGTATTATTATTTCCAGGAGAATGTGGAGACAAGTGGATAACCAAATGACCTCGAAAGTCTACTATGCACGGTAATCAAGTGTATAAAATTCGCGAAAGCACTTAATATAAGTGTTAAATTCACCAACGCACACAAAAACTATTTGAAATAGCAAAAATGAAAAACGTATTGACAAAACACAAATTAGAATGTACGTATAAGGATAAAAAGCGGAAGTAAAACTGCGTGCACATTCACAAAAAGACTG